>MU251387.1:0-176532 GCA_019669835.1 Amylocarpus encephaloides
GAATCTTCTTTGCCACCTTACCGATAATTTGTAATAATTACTAAGGAAATAAGTGACTCATATAACCACTATTACGTTATAGTGGCTAACAGTATATTCTTCTCTACTCTCTATAAACTAGAATAATGACTAGCCCTAAAATAAAGAGTGGAGAACTAAGATAAGTTGTTTCTTCGAATTTTACTAGTGTAGATGAGGTGAGCTGACAGAAGGATTATACTTCGCACTATATTTAGTAATAATACTCGCACCTGATACGTAGGTACTCAAGTCAGGTAATCAGAATAACTCAAGAGTAATTTGATTAGATTTGAGTGCTAGAGGGTACTCAACTCAACTCAAATCATTAAACACACTGGTTCTTTAATGCAATTCGTAAAACAAATCATAGCTGCTTTAGAAGGTCATCAATGTACGCAGAGAACTTCGATGAATGAAGCAAAAGAAAGTCAAGAGGAGTCCAGACCACCTCTCATCCCCATTAACCACACGGATATTTTTCCAAGCCTAGTTATTTACACAATGTGCAATCTTGGGTTGATGATCATGGTAGGTGCAGAGGACGCAATTCAAGATTGAAATGCGAGAGTATGTGAAATACTTCGGCGCGATCTCCTTCTTTCCAATGATTTCCTTAGCAATTGCCTCTGCGATCGTCATCGCAGCCTTTCTGGGGAAGATATCGGAGACTAAGGGCCCGTTTGGGCTCGCGAAATACTTAAAATACTGGTACCTGGATATTGATATTAAATACTCGCAACCAAAAGGCTCCGAAATTTTCGAGTATTTATTATTGGTATTTCGGCGTTAGTATACCTAATTTCCGGTTGCTATCGTCTATTCTATTGTAATATTACTACTATGTCTCAAACTATTAGGCTAATAACGAAAGCTATAGATACCGAATCTTCGCAAAGGAAAGCTTATAGCGAGAGTATTAATTAGACTAAAGAGCTTAAAGAGTCGTTAATTATAATAATAACTCGATCTATCGAATCGGGAAAGCTAGCGGATAATGTATTTAAGAAGGCCCACCATGCGAGTATTACTGTCGAAGTTTAGGAGTCTTACGATATGTTAGTGTTTGTAATATGTGGTTTTATGGGTGAGAAGGAGGCATATCGATTATTTACAAAGTGGAATAGAACCTAAAGGTAAACAACCCTCTCTGCCTTAAAACCTTAGGTTGTGGCTAACAAATCATAGTATTTAATATCTAGTATTTAATAATTACATTCCGGTAGGACCTCCGTGCTAGTATTTTAAAACCTGGTATTTAATATAGTATTTCGCGAGCCTAAACGGGCCCTAAGACAAGCCTGAGTTCTCGGTCGGCGATGGTAAGGCGGTTCAAAATCATTTCAACACGTATAGATTTCAACTAGTAGGTAATCTATGGACAGAAAGTCGATTATGTCGTTATAGAAAGAGACCATAGCGAGATAAGTCACCCGCGGTATAACAGGCGATGAGTGTTAACCTTACACCTTGTAATTAAATGCTGTGACGGACATGAGCAACACCAGATTGCTAGCAATACATGTAAAACTTCTAATTATTCATAAAGCATATGCCAGACTTTCTAATCGCTACTTCCCTACTACCGTCGCTTAACAAAGCCGCCCCTAACCGCTATGACCCCACACTGCAAACTCTGCACCGCTCGGCCCCTCTGCCACACAACCATGCCGTCGCAATGGATATATACTCTATCAGAGTATCATTTCAACCAATTAAATCCTTACGGCAACTTGGCCGAGCGGTTATGGCGCCAGTTTCAGGTCAACTTGAAATCTATATACTGGTTCGAAAGAGCGTGGGTTCGAATCCCACAGTTGTCAACCCTCCTTTTGCGGGTTTGAAGGTTTTTTGGTTGGGGGAGTTTGGAGTTTTTTGGGAAGTGGGAAGTGAGAAGTGGGACGGGGGTAGCGATGTGGAGAAAGAGTTCAGTCAGGGTGATAGATGAAGGAAATCTATCCCTTCTTCCTCTTTTCTGGTTGGTCGACAAATCAAAAACCGAAGCTGATATCCAACAGAGTAAATCTCACAATTTGTGGGTTGTCAAATAACCTTAACACAAGAAGAAAAGGGAGAGAGAGCACCGGAAGTCTTGCAAAATCACTTGACGAAGCTCCCACTTTCTTCTGTTGCAAAGTAGACATGACAAATCAAAGATATGTAAGGGACGCGCAAGACTCGAAAACCTGAACTGCTATATCAATTTTTTGTTCAGATATTCCAAACAATGACGCCAGCATAATTGCTAGAAATCACAACGGTAATGCGAATCCTAAGGTTTGAGTGACAGGTCACGCAAGAAATCAGATAAACATCGGTGGAACCTTAAAACTCGATGGCACCCTCAACACGCAATAAACATTGTATCACAACACGCAGCTATGCACTGTAACCACACATTCTCAGATACACCAGTGGGTGACAGAATTCTTTACGCACGCTGATCCCCCACCAAAAATCAACAATCACTCTATATTGACTATTTATACAATTGTACAACCAAATCACCACTTTGCAGAGCGTATAGGTCCTCCTTTTGATCTCTTCAGCTCTGCGTATCTTCTAGGTAAGTCAGAAATACGACTCCTGATCTGTTCTAGCGTAATTTTGTCCCACTCTTCTTGTAAAGCCTCCTTCATCTCTTCCTCTGAATTGAAGATTCTTCTACGTAATCTCTGCTTAATAATGTTCTAAATACCCTCTATAGGGTTTAAATCAGGCGACTGTGCAGGGTGCTTAAGGTTACAAATACCTCTTGCCCTCTTATATTCCTGTGCAAGGCCCTCCTTACGCATACCATAAGAAGGGTCGCTATCCTCTTACAAAAGCCATAGTTTATTGTCAATCTGGCTCATAGACTGAATAGTAGTACAGTAGATAGGTAAAAGCTTCTCTACGTAGTACTTCTGAGTTATTGCGTTGCCCTGAACCTTCTTTTCAACTACATGTGGCTTTTCTGCCTCCCAGAGCTTAAGTCTCCCCTTATATTCCTCCTCCGTTTCTGTTGTAGGTCGACGGCGAGGGCGAGAAGGGTAAGGAGGAGTTTCGACTACATCTTGTGCATCGTTTTCGTCGTTATAGAAGATCAATTTGTCGGCTTTACCGAACTAAGAGATCCAGCCAGTAATGTGGAATCGTACACCCTTAAGAGGAGGGATTTCTTCGATGTTTTCAGGCAAGTAACGCGTTCCTTGCTCGCGTAGAACTCGTCCTTGGGTCTGCGAAGTAGGATTAATATGTGCCTCGTCGGTATATATAATATGATCAAAGAAACCGGCTATTAGATCGTGCTCGTGCTCAATTCCGAAAGCCTTCCTATTATCGCGATTTGCCGGAGAAATAACCTTCTTAATAAAGGCACATAAGTATCTTCCACCCTTGTTGGTATGCTCCTTGACTTTCCTCTGCAATTGGCGTTTCCCGATAGGTAAATCGTAGTGCTAAATCTGTGCTTCGAAGGGGTGTTTCCGTATAGGATTTGACGTAGCAACTAACATCTTACAAGTTGCTTTAGAGACCCGCGATTTCCTTCCAAGAACATTAGACCTTTGCCTAGTCTTTCTCTTTGCAAGATCCCCAAGTTCTAACTGTTGTTTAATCCAATATCGACCAGTTCCTTTAGTAATACCACAAGACAGTGAAATTGACCGGAGCGAGCGGGTCTTTCCACTACGCGTTAGGGAATCGTAGAATTTGGTTTTCCTCGTAGTTGTGGCTTCTTTATTAGCAAGAGGTTCTGGGGAAGGTGTACGAAAAGGATTGGAGCGCGTTATTGGAGCCATGATGTAGTTAAAGTTGTTGTTTACAATTTACAAAAAGTCACGATATCTAAATTTGGTGTTCTTGGCCCGTGCGTAAATAATTCTGTCACCCACTGGTGGATAGGCTTAATGCGATGACTAAAACGCCCATCTTCTCGACATTTTTATACACGATCCCATTGACCGCGAAATTGTAAGCCGCTCGTCTAGATTTAATGCTGTAAATTAGCCCCCATGGCCGGCGACAAGGAATCAAGGAAGGATACAACCTCCAGGGCTTTTTAATTCCTAGGCGAGGCAAAAATTGCCACTCACGCTGCTTTTACTTTACACAAACACGTCAAATACGTCAAATTAATATAGAGTCAAATTCTCAGTACTTTATGTACCAACCATGCGTAGCAATGACGGCTACATAGCGCTCGTGCATTGTGTGTACTAGATCCCTGATCTCAGCGTCTGTGATATCGTCCTAGGCCTTCTATACAGCTGCCCTTAGCCTTGGGTAGCTCCTGTGGACCTCAGGGTCTAAAACAGTCAGAATGTCCTTCATTCTATCCCACAGGGCTTCAATTGGAGACAGATCTGGTGAGAATGCCGGCCAGAATACTGGAATAATACCACAATAACGTGCCATATAGTTAATGCTATATTGGGCTATATGGCCAGGGCCACCATCCTACTGGAACTGTAGACCTGGATGCTGGAGCATATAGCCTAGGACTATAGGGACTATATACGCGTAGTAGGTTTCCTTCGTAATTGTCCTCTATTTCTTTTCCTAAAACAAGCCAGCTCCTTTGCCGTACTTCCCTGAAATGCAACCCTAGAACATCCATCCTATCTTCCTCTGCCACCTCTACTGGACACAATCAGGGAGAAAGAGCTCTGACGTGCCTTTGAGACGTGTAGTCCACTGCTTCCATCTGTGAGGACCAGGAGAAGTCCAGGACTCGTCACTCCAGAGGATACGGTCCCACTTCTCGTCGGACTAGTCAAAGTGCTCAACAGCCCAGGTAAGCCGCGCAAGGCGATTCTTCTCTGAGAGCGGGGGCTTTTTCCTCTTCACGCCCCGGACATAACCCTCAGTTGCAAAGGCGCGTCGGATCGCTTTCTCTCTACACCATTCCTCCCATCCTAGGTACTGTGGAACGTCCCTCCACGAGACATTACGTGTAGTATTGTCTGTTATTGCCCATTTGACGAGTTGCTTACGATGCCGCGGTGTAAGCTTGACGTGACGTCCACAGTTATGCCTTTGAGGTGTTGGACGAGTCTTAAGAGCGTAGTCAACCTGATCGCGCGTCAATCGTGAGAATTAGAGAAGAATAGTATCGATTTCCCACCCGGCTGTGTAATATAGTGTCTGGATTTGTAGCTTCTCATCTCTTGTAGTCTCTTTACTTGAAAACTTTAGATAAGGCACGTGCTATGTCTCTGGCTCTGGCGTGTGAGGATCTCTGTATCGTGAAGCTATAGAGTTTAGAAGACGAAGGATTAAAGCTTCTTTATAGTAGCGTGACTTTGCCACTGTGAGGTGCTTTTTGGAACATCTGATTAGGTGGTGCCACTGCGTCATGTGTGGGTTTGAAGCTGAATTAGGCCTCGCCTAGGAATTAAAAGGCCCTGGAGGTTGTATGGTGAGGGAGCTAATCGGTTGGCCATGTCCCATCCGACGAATTTCTTATGAAAGCGGATTGCGATTGTCCAGAGAGAGTACGTGGATGTTGCTATTAATAAGCGCAACTTCGCCGCCAACATGGATTTCGCTAGCCTATGAAGTTATGATATCTGTCATCAAGTTTTGTCGGCGAGGTGTGCCGTGAGGGAATGAGTCTGAGATGAAATTGCGTTAAAAACATAGGGGAGCAACAATGCGACTCACGCTGATCACGAGAAGAATAAAATGATGTGGCAGAAGTAAACTCGATTGAGCCAAGACTCTGCCCTCCCCTAGTCCGCCCCCATAAGGTATGTAAGAATACAAAGGCATATGCTTCATCCAGCGTTAACTACATAGCCGAAATGTAGAACCGATTTCCCAGGGTCCATGTAAATGCCAAAATGGAGCAGCCCCTTCCCCTCACTCCTCAATTCCCTCTCCCTCCCCTTCGTTCTCTTCGATGAATTGAACTCGTCCCCGACGGCAACAGAATATAGCAACAGCCATCAACCCAAAATCCCAGATCCCATCTTTTCAAAGGTAAGGAACGGATAAAGCAATACAAAAATCGGGATCTAGAAACAAGACGCAAGCGATGCAATATTGATACAGACTGAAGGAAAATTACAATGGATCACAAAAGGTACTCGGAGAGCGGGCGGAAGCGTGCCAGGACATGTTCAGCGTGCTCTCTTCCCCTGTCTCATAAATGAAATGAGATCCAACTTTTGGGTGCGCCATCGGAGTGATAAATAGCTTAGAAGTAGTGACCAGTCAAGCGGTTGGCGATATCACTTGGGTAGCTGTTGGTAGCTCCCGAGTTAACGACCAAGTCCCCACCAGGAACGTAGCTGTTATCACCCGCGTTGTATAGACGTGCAGACCAGTATGTCGCCTGCGAATCCTTTGCGCCCTTTTCAGCTGCCCACTGAAGCCCATGCGCAAGACTGCTCTCACTTCCATCAGTAGTCCCGAAAGTCCCGTCGCGGATCATGCCGTAGATGTTCTCCTTAGGGCACTCTCCCTCGCCGACGGTCTCGCAGTTGAACTTGCCGTTGTGTGATTGCATAAGTCCAGGATTGTGGACGCCGTTTGCGGTAGGGTTGATGCGGACGCACCCGTGTGATTCTTGGGTGATGACAGCGAGGATGAAACGTTTGTCGACTTTTGTCTCCTCGGAGGCTTTCTCGATGCCTTCAGAGATCGCTTTCATATCTTCGGGGGTGTTTTGTTTGACACCACTTGGGCAGGACTTTGTGAACTCTGCGCTGGCTTTCTCCCACCTGTGAGGATTATTAGTTGTGAAGTGGGGATGGCGAGGTTAGGTACATACATAGTCTCGTAGGACACCCACTCTGACTCCTTAGGCCAGTCGCTTCCATCACCGCTGTACTCTTGCTTCTCGCCCACCGGTGTGGTAGGTTGTGTTGGGGTCTCAGTTGGCTCGGTGATCACTGTTGTAGAAGTTGGTTCAATAACGTCCGTGGTGGAAGTTGGGGCTGCTGTCGTGCTGTTGTTGAATTTTGTATTGAAGGTGGTTGCGACGATGGATGTTTCAATGAAATGAGTCGTGCTAGTCTCGGTCGATGTTGGTACACCGGTTGGTGGCGCCACTATCGTAGGAGCATCAGTTGGCAAAGGCCAGCTGGGATACTTTGATGGATTCCAGGAACCATCATCATAAGCAACAGGTCTAGGTGCAGCAAATGCTGGTCCCGTGAGCGACAGAAGTGCGAGCAGAGCAATTGAAGAAGCCATTGTAATTCTCAGAATGTATCAAAAAATTTGTTTCTAGATAGGATATAGATGCTGAAAAGGCAATAACGAATGTAGTAGCTAAAGGCTGAAAGGAGCGTGGTTTGAAAAAGGAGTGTGGTTTGAAAAAGGAATGTATAAAAAGGAATGTGGTGAATGAGGCTGCTGTTGATGATACTTCTTGTGAGGACCTCGTCAATATTTATATACAACTTGACAAACACCCCTAGGGCTGTCCTTCTGTCCTGATGGATGGCCAAGGTCCACATCAAGGTGCGTAATTTGCAAACCTATACAAAAGAGATTGGCATGGATTGTGAACGATAGACGAGAATGGCTGAGCAGTCACATTAGGAATAGGATCTTAAGAGATCATGGGGGAGGAAAGGAATTCCATCAAACGTTGCTCTCTACGGGACAGGTTTAATGGCCAGGATTGGGAACCTTATCCGACTACAAATTTTACACGTGGTTCCCCAGGATTTTGAAGTAGATGGAATCCTGTTGACCTGAAGTGTAAACATGTTGATAGAAGTTGACCAATGAAGGTGACTCCGGCTGAAGATGTTTCAAACATGCTGCATGGGAAGACTGCCGTGATGCTGTGGGATGTGTGTAGCACACGTTACGACATACGAATGGGTACCTTTTAGGATAGATGGATTCTCACCTAGTAGAAGCGTGGAAGTATCTTATGTGAACTTGTACGATCTCGACGGGAGAACGAGGGGTTCGACCACTTACCAATAATCTCTATTGAGCAAGATTCTGCGGGACTTGTATAGATTTGGTGACAAAAAGAGACATTTGGTACACTTGCCGAGGACTTATAACATAGACCGGTGACAGGATAAAGCCGGCAGCGGCTCTGCAATGCTGACAGCCTTGGGTTCTAGGAATGGAGAGTAAATGGTAAATGAAGAATCAGGGGTACAATGGCTGCTCAACGAATTGCGTGCCCCTCCGCTGACAGGATCTTGGCTGGGGCTGAATATCAGGAATGATCATGTGAGTTTGATTGCACACTTGCCTGATTGATTCATCGATCGAAGAGGCATCAGTAGAATTTTAGGTACTGACGACACATTGGTCGAGTTGAAACATCGCTTGACGTTCTGCCGGATTGTTCCCCTCTGTAACGTGTGATGGTAGGATCAGATATCACAAATACACGCAAGTCAAAGAAAGTTGACAGAAGAAAGGAACGAAGCAATCCGCGGAACAGCTCGAATGAGAGGAAGGAGTACCGGGAGTACCACTGCAATTGTGCTTCCTTTGACTCGTAGGCTATTGTGTTTTGGGTAGCATGGCTGCTTCTCCATTCTCTATTGACAGTTCCGTACCGACACTGAAGCAAGGTCGTGTCGGCCGCGAGCCGATAATCTGGACGTAGAGGGATCCCTTAGAAATTGTCGTTGAATCGGTGTTCTGTGACCTAAAACCTGAGACCCTTCGAGGGATTGGCCATTGCTGTCCTTGATCTGTTAAAATGAACGGTGAAAAGTAGACTGCAGGAGTGAGGCAAGATGCATGCGTGATAGTCTTGATCAGCAGAATTTAACCTATTCATCCGATGAGGTACTCGTACCTGGAACCCAGGCTCTTACAACCAACAACCCCCTTTCACTCGTTGTTGCAGCTTTTTACTTACTGACTGTGTATCGCATCCTGATTCTTCTGATAGATACCACTGGGAAGTCATGTGACGTTCTCTCCTATTCTGAGCTCTTGTGCAAAAAATAGAAATGCGATTGTACCTACTTGCCAAGAAGAGATGTTTGTCAGACGGAAATTGTCAGCGGTTACGAGGGGAAATTCCTGTTGGTGTGTCCACTGCTGATTCTGTGATCTTGTGTTTTAGGTTAGAAAGGTGTGGTGACATCCGGCTCCATCTGCATTCCTTCTTGTCCTTTGAGAAGGTGTGAAGAGATGAAGGCTGCACTGCGCATGGCTACGGCGAGTCATACACACCAATGCGAATTGTCCTTATTGACAAGCATTGCACAACTCAATCTCCACAAAGGGGAGCCGGGTTATAGGAATTGATAATTTGATATAAGGCTGGCAGACTCTTTTTTTGGATAGAGAGTTGTGTAGGGCTGCTGCTGATTGTTTTCCGACCCACCAATTTTCAAGATCTTGCCTCCAGGAGTCAGCACACGGATGCAAGTCCGAAAGTCCGATTGTTGTTGAAGAGTATTTCGATTGCCACGAGGGCTCAGGTAAATGATCAATTGCCAATGTTCTAGCTACCTTGAATCATCTAGCTAGACGCCTCAAATCACGCAGAAAAATCCTTCCCACTTCGCCAAAGAACTCCGTTGAATATAACCTCCCGTGCCCATTTTTGCGAGCCGAACTAGATGTACGCCTGAGTTGCCTCATAGTGTCTAAGCGTAAAGCTTCTTCTCGTAACTCTCCATATTTACGCCGCCCTCCAATTGCGCACTTGCGGTTCTCAATTCGAAGCGAGTTGTGCCGTTTGCGACAGCTTGGTGAAGCTCGGCCAAGCTCTTCTGTCCACAATCTTGAAGAGAGTGCTTCAATCCAGCGGCAAGATAAGGAACGAACTTGGTGACAGATCCACGATGAGCGACTGCCCCAGAAACACCCTGTGCAACAAGAACACTATCTCCCTCTGAGAAGTATCTGGCAGTTCCTGCATTCTGCTTCTGGCTGTCCTTGGCTCCAGAACCAGCCTTCTTGTCCTGCATAGCATCGATACTACCCATACCACGGTAAGCCTTGACAAGTTTGCCCTCGCGACTAACGAAAGAAGTTCCAGGAGATTCGGTGGTACCAGCGAGGAGACCACCCATCATGATAGTGGTAGCTCCAAGTGCAAGACCCTTCACGATATGACCCACATTTTGAATACCGCCATCTGCCATACACGGAACACCGAATATCGCCGCGAAGGAGCTGACATTGTGGACTGCTGCGGCTTGTGGACGGCCGACAGCCATGACCTCTTGGGTGATGCAAGCACTTCCACTTCCCATACCGATTCGAAGACCGTCAACACCAGCAGTGATCAAGGAGGCTGCCTGCTCGCGTGTCACGACGTTACCTCCAATGACATCCAAATCTGGGTATTTCTCCTTGGCGTACTTGATCATCTCAATTTGGTACATGCTGTTTCCTTGACTGCTGTCCAGGACAACAATATCCAAACCAGCATCAACAAGCTTCTGGAGACGGACCTTGTCTTCAGGACGGGTGCCAATGGCAGCAGCACAGATCAATTGTTTGGAGTCTGGTAGCTTCGACGCGAGAGGAAAGTGCAAGTTCTTCATTAAATCCGATCGTGAAATCATGGAGACGAGGTTGCCATTCGAGTCAACGATTGGCAACTTGCCTTTCTTGGACTTTGCGAGAATCGCATTGGCCTCGACCAAGGTTGTGCCGTGAGCAGCAGTCACTAGATCTGTGACCATGACAGAGGAAACGGAAACTTCATCGTGGTCTTCGAATTGGATGTCTCGGTTGGTAACAATGCCGATCAGCTTGGATCCAAGCTTGCCGTTCTCTATTTAAACAAGATATTAGCGCAAGTCGCAGAAGAGAAATATCTAACAGCTGAAGTAGGTTGGTTTTCTGATCATAAAGAGCATAGATTGAATCCCCAAAACCGTGAGGTTATTACGGATGAACGAAAGTTATTTGTAAATTTTGCTAATCATAGAAAATAAGAGTTCAAAGAAAGAAAGTCTTGCTTACCAGTAACAGGGAAACCACCGAATCCCCACTTCTCCTTCAAAGCCTTGACCTCACCCACCGTGCTGTTGCGATCCAAGACGACTGGGTCCAAGATGAAGCCGTTTTCGTAGCGCTTGACCTTCTGTACCATCTCGGCCTGCGCATCTGCGGAGCAGTTGTGGTGAATGACACCAAGACCACCTTGCAAAGCGATGTGGATTGCCATCTCATGCTCAGTCACGGTGTCCATGGGCGACGAGACAAATGGGGTCTTGAGGGTAATGCGCTTGGTGACTGGAGAGTCGAGAACGACATCAGAGGCGGCGAAGCCAATATAGCCTGGGAGGATAAGGAAGTCATTGTAGGTAAGACCACCGTGCTTCTTAGAATCAAGGAGAGAGTTGACATCGAGGCCGTCGCGCTCCTTGTACTCGTCGAGAATGCCCAGAGCCATGATGTGGTTCATCGGGCTGGAGGGAGCACCAAAGAAGGTGGGTTGAGACTTGACACCGTTTGTTTGAGGCATCGTGGAAGCCGCGGGAAAGAGATGTATGGATTATTGGAGATGGTAAATGCAGAAGAGCGAGACGAGGTGTAGTTCCAAGTACACGATCGGGGATGAAAGGTGTGAATTTCTCCTTCTCCAAGTGAGAAGGAGAAAAACCGAACAAAAAAAAGTTCGGATGCTCGAAAATTATGGCGGTGGGTAACCTAGATTTCGAGAAATAGGCTAAGCCGTATTTGGTTGTTAGCACAGTTTCATCACACCGCCTTGGCCCGCCTTTATGACGTGCCAACGGGACCGAAAAACATTGACCTCCGGACTTTGTATCGAATCTTAGTGAACCGTTGGCTAATTGAACCGGTCTTTGCTCATGGCCGAAGAGCTAGTAACGAGTTAAGTTGAAGGTCTTTAGCGACATTAAAGGATGAGTACGGACGTAGTACTGTATAGATATCTCTAGGGGTTTGGTATTTCTTTTTAAGGACTTTGAAGCTTTTGTGCCACCTTATGATCATTTAATTAGGTACAAAATAAATATCGTGGATCTTTGTTAACGGCTCTCTGTTCGCTAACTTTGAAGAGCTAGTATGGCGATATTGAAGTACGATTGGCATAGGTGGCTGTAGGAGTTTCTCACCTCTCTTTAAAGATCTACTTCGAAGCTTCTCGGTGGCCTGATGGACATTTAACCAGGTACCAAATAAAGTACTTGTAATACTTCATTGTTGGCTCTTGAGCAGGTGGAAGACAACTTGAGTTAGGTTGATTGTGTCCATGAATCATGCCTCTGAGACAAGTTATTTGATTCGTTCCACCCTTGCGAGGTTTTGTGCAATGTCCTCTCCATCTCCCCCCCATCTCCTTCCCATGTTCTTCCCGTCTGCTATCCCTCATATCCCCCAAGGATTTAACTTCTAAATTTCAGTACGGGCCGGCCCTTCATCTTGTACTGTACAACCGGCGCTAGATTTGGGCTATGTTTTGTTACGAGCCTTGCACCATGGGTCTGTGCGCTACAGGGCATTTTACCGATTTTTCCAGCCCCTCCACCCCTATTTGATTAAATCCACGAATATGGCTCCAACTACTCCCCCACTTGACGACTGGCAACACGAAAAAGGCTATGAGATAGCTACGAAGCATAAGGAAGCTATACGCCAATTGCATTAGTTTGGAAAGGTCCCGATTTGCGCTCTGCAGCGCCGATATAAGGATCCGGCCGGCAAACCTCTTGGAGAAAGCACTATTCGTAAGATTCTTAGATATGCAGGACCAGAGCGAGCTCGTGCTGGTCGCAGAGGGCCTGCCTTTCTTTTATCCGATCAAGAAGTAGACGAAGTCATCCTCTATTGTACGGAGAACTAGGAGAACCGCATAATGAATTGGTGGATGTTAAGAGAAGAGCTAGGGCTGGCTTGCTCGGTTCAAACACTTCGACGAAGGATGCACCAGAAAGGTTATTATCGTTGCGTAGCTTGTCAAAAGCCATATTTGACACTTGCTCAAGTTACAGCACGATATCTATGGGGTCTCGCCCATATCTTTTGGACGGTAGAGTGGTTAAAGGTCCTTTGGTCCGACGAGGTTACATTTCTTATTAGAGGACGCACAATTAAGCAAAGGGTTACGAGGAATATTAATCACGGTCAATCGGAAAGGTTTTGTAATACTTGTATTCAGTATCAATTCCATCGAGGTCATATAACACCTGTTAACGCGTGGGGAGCTATTGGATATGGGTATAAATCGCCCTTGAGCTTTATCGATGGCCACGGAAAGAACGGTGCCTTCCTCCAAAAGGATTACCTTACGCAGCTCTTAGAACCGTTTATATAAGCAATATTAGAGACTTTTGCCCTTATTACACATACTCTTCGTCCATCTGTAGAGCCGTTGTTTATGGAGGATGGAAATGCAGCACATAGGCATAAATCAACAACCAATTACTGCGCCAAATTCCGTACAAGACCCGGCATTATCTTAATGCCTCATCCTTCTACGTCACCAGATATGAACCCTATTAAAAAGTGCTGGCGTTAGATCAAACAAGCTCTCCATCGACGTAAACACCAACCTACTACTATACAGGAGATGCGCCAAGCTGTCACGGAAGAGTGGGAGGCTATACCTCAGGAATGGATTAATCAGTTGATTTTAAAGCAAGAGCATTAGGTCAATGTACTCGTACGACGGCACGGGTGGTCTACTCCTAATTAAATCAAGTTGTTGTTCATAGATTTAATGGATTGATTTGCAAATGCCCTGTAGAGCACAGACCCATGGTGATAGGCTCGTAGGTGCTGTACTCCGTCCTGTGTCGAATCAGGGGCGCTTGATCGTCAGAATAAGATGTGGCTTCATGATGTCATCAGGGACGAGCCGTTCCTTAGCCAGACGACCCCTCCCCTAAATAAAGGCTATTTAGCGGATCCATCGCCGATTCTATCATTTGAATGGCCGCTGTGCCTGGTGGGTACGATTGCTTCGCACCAATTTTATCTGTGCTCACGACGAGGGTGGCAGGGACACTGTTATGGTGGACCAGGTTGTGCAAATAGAATTCGCCGACTTTCCGACTTTCGACTTTTGGCTTTTAGCTTTTAGCTAATTTGTATGCCTACCACATAGTAATTAGATACAAATGAGCTAAATACTCGTAGCTAATTACTATGTAGTGGGTATACTAATTAACTAAAAGCCAAAAGCCAAAAGTCGGAAAGTCGGCGAATTCCATTTACACAACCTATTAACCTAAGTCTACCATAATTAGGTCGGTGATAAGTCCCTTATCTCGATACAAGAGGATAGCTAACTAAGTAAACAAGATTACGTAAAGTCCTATCTACCTTCTAAGGCCGGATATTCATCGGCCGGATATTCGTCCTAGCTAGCGCGTTACTAGGGCTTTATATAGTAAAATAAACCTATCGCCTTCGCCAATCACAAAGGAGCGCGAATTCCACCACCACTATGGTGTAGTGGTTAGTAGTCAGTCCTTGTGATTCGCTTAAATCTTCGCTTACGAATAAATCCATGCGAAGCCTACTGTATCAGAGGTAGGGGGTTAGCTGAGGTATCAATCCATTAGACTAGTTAGAGTTACCTCTAGGGAAAATAAAATCAGTTCGCCTGGTTTCAACCTCTCTACGTACAACCACACCCCGCATAAGGCAAGTCAACACACGTCCCATTAAGGCCTCCACAACCAGCACAGGGACCAAGAAGTGGCCCGCAGAGAGTGATACACGGGCATCCTTTTTCCGTGCCGGCTTGACATTGGCCATACGTCGCTTCTTGGCTGTTGAATCCATTGCACCCTGCCGCGTCGCAGCTGGCGAGGGCGCCGCACGAAAGCGTCGAAGTGGACCTGGCCGCAGACGAAGTGGAGGAAGTGGTTTTTCCCGCACTGGTTGGAGTGAGCGTGAGCACCGAGACCTGCGAGGTAGAAGCCGGCGACACAAGGCTGGTAGCAGGCAGTCCGCCATTGCTTTGTGACGAGGCTGGTGCTGCCGTGGAACTGCAATCATGAACATGTCAGCGTGAGCGCAAGGCAGGGAGCGGTTGGCCATCGCAAGACACTCCATCATACCTCCTGCTATGAGAGTTGACCTTCGCCACTAGATGCCCAATAACCCCAAACAACACCGCCAATATCACGACCGCAGCGACCGAGGCAAATATAACCCAGTGCTTGCGCCGGCGCGCGTAGCTCCGCCATTTTCCCCTACTGTCTTGACTTTTCGACGCATGGTCGAACTGCGTCATGCTCACGAATTGCTTCTCTGGCTGAACGAACTCGGGCGTGTCGTCGTAGAGACGACGCTCATCTACAGCGGACTGGCGAGCGTCGCCGCCTAGGGGGGAGTGAGGCCTCATCGCTGACGAGCGGGACGGGCTTCCAGCTGCGTAATATACATCCACCGGTAGAGAGAGGACGGCTGGGTCGAGCGGAGAGCCAGCGATTCATGGCAGCAGAGGGAACAGGATGGGGAACGAAACCGAGGCCTTTAACCGTGGGGATCGAACGCGTTCTGGCGTGGGAACTCGAATCCTTCAAGCAGTGTCACCCGAGAGCTAGGTTCACGCTTCGATAAGGCTCGGAATCCCCAATCCTTCGTGTCAGGGGATGTACTCTCCATGCGGCTGTGGGCTGACTGTGAATACGGAAAATAGAGCTCTGTTATAATAAAGGAGAATGTAACCTCGATTCTACTGTACTATTATATGTTGTATTATAAAAGCCTTAAATAGAGCCCATTTAAGTACCTCGTTTATTTATTATGCTATATTTATGAAGGTAATGCATGATTTTTATGGGCCATGATAATAGGAATCCTGATATTATATAATTACAAAAATAATTTCCTATTACGTTATTATGGAATGTAATATCTGCAGCCATACATGATGCGAGGATCCCTCTAATCTATCTGATATCATATTCTGATTGGATGACTCCTCCAAGGTACCATGGGCCATTATTCTGAGTTGGGTTTCATGGTTAAATTAAGGATCCACGAAGCCTTAATTCTGGAGGGCCACCCTTCACACCACCCTCTCTTGTGTTACAAGGTTCGATTGGGCAACAGTTGATCCATCCAACGCGCGAGGGCTTGCTCGAGCCGTGACACAAGAAGAAGAATAGCGGGAAATAGTTCTCCCCCCCTAATTAAATGTAACTGGCCAGGCTGGCACAGACAGAATATGATAGCAAGTTGGAACGTGCAGCCCTGGAGCAGTTACATTTAATTAGGGGGGGGATACGAGAGCAGTCTTCTCTTCGCTTTCCAACCTGGAAATGAAAACTTGCCCAACCACGCCGGACGACAAAGGGCCTGGCCGTGGTTGTATATTGTCTAACTCTTGTACACAGGTACAAGCATCTCGTTCATCTAAGCAAGCATTGCCACAAATTTGCCTTTGCATGCAGTAAAAACATCCACATCACAAGTGGCAACTTGAAGGAGAGCGAGTCGAACAGCGGTAAGCAAGACGACACCAGAAAAGAGCACAAATGGGCAGGTTTGAAATCGGCAGGCGGCTTGCCAATGGGACTGGTTCGCCGCGTCCTTCAAGCGTGGCTTTGCCTAGGATTGTCCTCTCTTAGACGTCACCGCTTCAGGCCCGAGCATCAGCCAAATAATCATGAGCAAGTACTCTCTCGCCATATCCTTTCCTGATGTCGCGCCCAATCTTCTTCCCTGAATGCATATGGTGAATCATAGCCGTCCTCCAATCTCTTTTTGACCTTGGAAGACGACAAAGTAGAGTCAGCGACAGAAATCAGGTTCGGGCAAGGCATCTACCTGGAGCCACTGCGGTGCGAAGCAACACTTGTAGGGAACAGCCTCAGGACGGCTTCGTTCTCTAGGGATGTACAGTACCAATTCTTGAAGTACACAATAATTTCGAGTCAAGGCGTTGCTCTGGACAGGATCGGGATAAATTGTGTTGCAAAGAAGTCCCTCCCATCATGACATTGGATAAAGTTGACGGGGGATAAATCGAAGGTAGATGGGCGAGGGGGCTCGGAAGGAAATGGAACTGAGGTAGGACATATTGAACCCACTCCTGGTGTATCTGGTACGACGACGTGCTTGCGGCCTTTGCTTCCATTCGTTAACTATGCCAACTTTCTGAAATTGGAGGTCCATTGCGTAAGCAGCACCAGTGCTTGTTCAGGCCGGTGTAATGTTTTCCAGCGGCAATTGACGGACATGATGCTGGTCGTCGAAGGACGCGGCCAATCGAATCTATAAGTTGTTAGTATGCTTTGTGCAATGGGGCCGTTCTAGTATACTAGCCTCCTCTGTCGTGTCTCAAGCATCCAATTCCCAGCGCCTGCGGAGCCTCGAAACAGAAGGATTTCGCATGGATTTAATGACAAGTTCTCTTCACCCGAACCCTTGCGAAGCTTCCCACATACTTGGGATCATCGCTCTTTGCGTCCACAGCTCCTCTTGATCCGGGAAGGACCCCAAGGCCCTCTGCTGCGTCATTCGAGACTGGATATGGAAGCCGTCTCATGAGAGGCACAAGCGAGGACCGACGTTCAAAGACAAGCATAATGATTCGTCGATAGTATCGCCCGAGGGTGGCATGGAACCTGATACAATGTTTTTTGGTGGGATGTAGCTGAGTTTAATGAAAATGCCATACATCTCCTTTATGCTTGCGAGGATGGTGTCATCATTGTAAGGAGTTGGTGTGGTGGAGGCTAGTTTCTGAGGACTCTTACAGTACCAGATAGAGACAGCCATAATAGATCTCAAAGCAATAGTAAGAAGCTACCCTTAAGGTTGCATTGAGACCGTAACCTCGTTGATGACTTGGTGTTAATACTCGGTCTGCCTCGCGATATGAGCTTTGCCGTATGAAGCGAACCGAGTATTAATCCAGGTACGGAGTACATGTAAGCACTTCTGTCCCTCGGCATGTTTTTGCCGAAGAAATTCCGCCTTGTCTTTGAGACAGGGAATGGCGTGTTTTCACTCCCTTCCACCCTCGACCCTTGACCCTCGAACACTTGAGCCGATATTCCCGTATATCTATTTATTTATTTACACCATGATGCCATAGCAACATTAAGCTGAGGTAGAAGCTCCTGCAACTTTGAGAATGAGACCACGCCCAATTGCTGCCCGCACTTTTCGGCAATATCTTCACCTACCAAACCTCCCAGCAACAAAACACGCCGAACGAGGGCGACGCGTTCCATGTCGTGAATACTCCAACCCCATCCTTATGAGCATAGATCCCTATAAGGATTCGCGGAACTGCAATCGAAGTCTTGCAATAGCACGAGGCCATAGAGCACCGACTCCTCGACCTGCGATATTTATTGCTGGGCAGCGACGGTCACTAGCCACTGTTCGAAATGGTATTCACTTCGTCCGAATGACAAGGTAACACACTGACAGCATATCAGTCAATCCCGACGACCGAGGCCCCATACAAGAGTACGACCACCGAGTTGACACTGGACGATTGAGGAACGATGAACATCAGAGAGGTTGGAAGCTCAGACGCTACGCAATACCAGTTGCTGACGAAGTGTAAGGGATAATCCAGAACCTCCAGCATCTTCACGATGAGTTACGATATTATACTGCTCCGGCCATCGTCCGCCCGACTCTCGATTCCCTGAAGCCTCCGCCGGCTTCAATGTTTGGGCGCATATTTGGAAGCAAGCCGAAGGAACAGGAACTGAAGGACATCCCGGAAGGGCTACCCCGTGGACTATATCTCTTTGGGGATGTTGGAAGTGGGAAGACGATGCTGATGGACATGTTCTACGAGACCTTGCCCAGCAGCGTGGCTTCGAAAACGAGAATCCACTTCCACAACTTCATGCAAGATGTCCATAAACGATTACACAAGATGAAGATGGAGCACGGGAACGATATCGATGCAATACCGTTCATAGCCGCGGATATTGCTGAGCAAGGGAATGTGCTTTGCTTCGACGAGTTCCAATGCACAGACGTGGCAGACGCGATGATCTTGCGACGGTATTCGACATGTCCGGGTTTATGCGGTTCGGTCACTAACGATGTTTAGATTACTGGAAGCTCTCATGTCCCATGGAGTGGTTTTAGTTACGACATCCAATCGTCAGCCAGATGACCTTTACCGAAACGGCATTCAGCGCGAGTCTTTCATCCCCTGTATACATCTCCTCCAGAATCGCCTCCACGTCATAAATTTGGACTCGTCGACCGATTACCGCAAGATCCCCCGTCCACCGTCCGGTGTCTATCACGCCCCTCTGGACAATCATGCTCCAACCCACGCGGAAAAATGGTTTCGTTTCCTGGGTGACCCTCGGCAGCCTGAACCTCGCTCCGAAACGCAACATGTATGGGGACGAGAAATTCATGTTCCCAAAGTCAGCGGTCGAGCAGCCATGTTCACCTTCGACGAATTAATAGGCCGACCTACCAGCGCGGCAGATTATATCGAGCTCATGCGTAACTACGATGCGTTTGTAGTCACGGATGTACCTGGAATGACACATCAACAGCGCGACTTGGCTCGAAGATTCATCACCTTCATTGATGCCGTCTACGAGTCGAGGGCGAAGTTGGTTCTGACCAGCTCGGTTCCTCTCACTCAGCTCTTCCTCTCCAAACAGGAAATTCGAGATTCGGTGAGGAAGGACGCCGAGGACAGAAAGGGCCAGAGCGAAGGAGACGATCTCGACGACGCGATGAGAATGATGATGGATGATCTCGGGATGAACATGAGCATGTTGAAAAACAGCTCCATCTTCAGCGGTGACGAGGAAAGATTCGCATTCGCGCGTGCCTTGTCTAGATTGAGCGAGATGGGCTCCAGGGAATGGGTAGAACGAGGCATGGGCCTCGAAAAGGACGGCGGGAAGAAGGAGAAAGACAGCTGGCAAAGGGTCAGAAGCAAGCAGTTCGAGGATAGTATGTAGAATACATGCGAGTCGAATAACCGATCCCATCCGATCCAACTCATCCGATCGCATCCGATCGCATCCCATCCCATCCCATCCCATCCCCCTCTTTCTCCAGCATGGAGAATACACACTGCAACCTCCTGCACTCCGGCCGATGCACCTCTCCCACATTCCTCCTCATGCACAACATCTTCCGCGCGTCCAATCACCTCCCCCCTTCCTTGTACGACCTTCCCTCAGGTGTGTTTACCCGCCCGCCCTCTTGGTGCTGCGCTGCGGCTTGAGCGTGATGGGGGTGGGGTGTTGATAGGTGCTCTGTTGCATTAGTTCATGATGGTTCGTTTGGGAGAGCGTGGTTAGTGCGAGAGCTAAAAGGTTCGACATGCAACGAAACGCGATTTGGAGGTGTGAATGCGGTTTAGGTTGGATTGCGTGGATGACTGATGTGGTTGGTAAGAGGATGGGGGCTAGACTGAGACTCTAGAGTTGTCGTCGGTTTTTGGCGTGGGAGTCTCGGAGCGCATGTCAGGCTGAGGCTTCCCTTCTCTCTCTCCTGAGTCTCCTCCCGTTCCCCATCAGATTCTCGCTTCCCAATCGAATGGAGGCCGTGGGCGCATTCTTATCCTCCGTCCCACGTCCTCCGTCCTACAGTTGTATACATCCATCCAGTACGTTGGACGGGTACCCATCGGTGGCCGATCCCGTGCTACGGAGGATTCGTAACTCGCTCGGAACGGGAGCACACGTTCCCAACCTCCGAGGGGGCCCGCGTGATGGGATTCTATAAATAGCACTGCCCTCGCTCATCCTCACACCTCAGGCTGCCAGGCTGCCAGGCTCCGCCCGCCTTTTGGGGGCACGGGCGATCCCTCTGGTGCAGCTGCGAACGGGGGCCGGCTAATAATAAACGTGCGCTTGCTCGGTACAAGAACCGTGCTACCACGGTAGCAGAAATCGGAGAGCACTCCACAGAGAATCTAACCTCTGTGCGGAATGCATTTTGTACCGTTCTGTGTACGGAGTACCCCGGTTCTGCTACTCGTACGCCTCCGTACTGGTCCGTAGCAGCAATCGGAGTGCACTTCACAGAGAATCTGACCTCTGCACCCCACACCTTGCCCGAAGCCGGAATGCACGCCTTCTGTTCCAGCGCAGCGTTCAAGTGTAACTACTCACTCGAGAACACGTGACCGCCTGCCACGCCCATTGGCCGCTCGAAATTCCGTGTTTTCGGTCAACATCCTCTCTTGCGATTGATGGGTGGGTGATGAGTGGATCCGATGTCGTGGTTTCCGCGCGTCCCATTGGTCAGTTTGTGGATCCTCCGCTTCCTACTGTATTCGCCATAATTCGCTCCCAATACGGCAAATAGGGCAAATAGTCGGGGCCGTAAATCTGCCTGTTTTGACATTCTTTCAGAGCGTAGCGAACAAAGGCCTCGACGGCACTGGCCCCCCGGGAGGGCCTTATCATATCCCGTGTTTAATATGTATTCTGGCCGTAAACTTCTCCGCACCTATTTTGATATCATTTCACATCGCAGCGAACAAAGGCCGCCCCCCCCGTTCGATAGCCTACTACGGAGTCAACGTACCAGTATCCATCCTGCAAGGGACGGAGCACTTGTTACTATTCCGCTAGAGTATTTGTACCCCGATTCTGGCACTGCTACGGAACAGTAAGCTCAGTAAGCTACTACAGTAGGGTAGCCGACAGACGCTTGGACGGATCGACACTTCTCTCTGGCGAGTCGCGACGTGCTTCCGTGGGTCGCGATGGATGGAGGCTTGGTTCTCCATCGCGAGTGGTGACACTCACTGTACAATGTAAAACGGATTTACCGAAAATAGGCTTTCCTCGCTAACGAGTCACGAGTCACGAGCCGATCCTTTGGCTAACGATTGGCTTACAACGTTGTACAACTTACTCGGGAGTCGGGCCCGTGCCTTAACGGGTATGTTTCCATTTCCACAACCCCTCTCGCCTTCTGGAAACATCATGATTTTCATGAATTTCATTTGTTTCATTTGTTTCATCTGTTCATCTGTTCATCTGTTCATCTGTTCATCTGTTCATCTGTTTCATCTGTTTCATCTGTTTCATCTGGTTCATCTGGTTCATCAAGTTCATCCAGTTCATCATGTCCATCAAGTCCATCAAGTTCACATCCTTCAGGATCGCATGTTCCGATGATGAACCTGTTCTCGCTCTCGTGATCTCGTGCTCTCGGTACCTGCGTACCAGGTATCTCTATGCAACGGATATCCCTTCAGGAGAGAGATGTTGTATCTTCTTGGTCTGCTCGTGTTCGCGGCTTGCCCATTGCCCTGTCATTGGCAGCACAGCCCCCGCAAAACGATCTCCCCGTCCGCCGTTCGCTCAGCCAACTCCAGGACCAAATCCTTCGTCCCAAAAGAGAATCACGGCGCGTATCGTCCAATCGGTGCTTTGGCAGCGCTCTGGGGTTCCTCCTCCTAATCTTCCTCATCGAGAAGAACAGGCGACGAGAGAAGGATGCCCTTTCAAAACACTCGACCAACATCCATAGCCACGACCAACCGGTAACTACACCCACACACCATGGAATAAAGACCCAGGCGGAGGTCACAGTGTCATCATCTTACTGTCGCTCCTGTCTCTCGCCTGTGATCGATCGTTGTGTGTGTCGTTTCTCCTTCATCTTTTCGTTTGTTGGTTCGCAATTGTAATCCCCAGTGTGCCCCCATCTTCGCGATCATGGCTTTCAATCTCTTCGCCATGCCGTCCTCCTCGATTGCGCTTCTCTTCTCGCTGCTGCTGGGTCTCACGGATGCGATGCCCTGGGCCGAGCCGATACAGACGGTAGCATACAAGACGGACGAGTGGTCCCCGAGACCAACGGTGGTCCCTGAGGATCCCGCGAAGTTGTTCAAGAGGGCTGCCGTTGGGATTGAGGTCTGTGGGTGGCTAGGAGGGAATCTGGCATACCCGGCAGCCTGTGGAACGGGGAGTTCATGTATCCACGACACCATTCATGGATATGTAGGATGCTGTACAACAGATGGACTTTGCGATCAGGGAATCTACACGACATGTCTGGATATTAAGAGTCCTGGATGGGCGTCGACGGCGAACCTAATAAATAATGGCGTAACCACATGGTAAGTAGGATGGACAAGAGGACCATCGCAATGGACTAATGAGTCGACAGTGGAGGATCAGCACAGTGCTACAAGAATACGTATCCGGGGCAATATTATCAATACTCGTGTGGAGATCCCACGGCAGCAACCACGATATCTACCGCTTACGTCGGCCAGCCACCGGAGGTTCGACTGCAAGTGGTGTTTACAGGTGTGACTTTTGATTCACAGGCTGTAACAGCAAATGGGAAATCTTTCAATGTAGCCACGGCAACAGGCTCACTGGCCTCGGAAACGGGCGCATCAGCGGGAAAGGTTTCTGCAGCCGGCGCTGCCTCATCAGCAGCAGCACCAACAGGCTCAACGACGAGTCCAGGCACGGTGGCAGGAGGAACGATTGCTGGTGTTGCCGGTGTTGCTCTTCTCGCTGGTTTCCTTTTCTGGTTCCTCCGTCGTCGTGCAAACAAGCAGAATAAGTCACGACGATCTGGATCAGCCTTCTTCGAGTAAGTTAAGAAGAACTCCGGTCTCCACGAGCCCACTGACAATAGTTCAGACGCAAGGACCCGTTTTCCCACGAGCCCATCCAGCAAAACTACAACCCTGATGAATACGTCTCCCCTATGACAGGCCATCCAGACAATGCACGTGGTTTCGCCGGAGATACATCGTACCATGGCGGCGAGGGAATGGGTAGATCTACGAGTCCCGTCAACAGTCATCGCCCACTGCCCCCTTTTTCAGCAGCTGTAGGAGGCAATCCTTTCTCAGATGAGGTTCCTCCGCCACCGCCAACTACCGTTCATCCACTCTCATCATCTTATACCGACGTTGCTCGCACGAACCCCTTTTCTGACCGCCACACGTATGAAGTTGCTCCGAAGCCTCTTCACGAGCGTCATCATGTCCCAGGCCGTAACACACCTTCTCCTACGCAGTTCGATCATCCCCAGGAGCAAACCATGCCTTTAGTCAACGAAATCGATCACTTCTCTCACTCCTGGTCACAATCGGGAATCGGTCGAGGAAGACGGCTTTCCTTCGACAACTCGGACAACGAATCCGACTCCAGTCGTCCACGACTCCGCACCGCAACTTCCGTGGCCATCATGCCTCAAGGTCGTGTCGTGGACCGTGATGTCAGCACTGAAGCACTCCGCTCTACCCCCCACAGCGAAGGCTGGCTGCCACCACGTCTCCGCCCAGCGAAATCAGATATCTCGAGTCTTCACAACCAACCCACGCACCACCGAGACCAGAGCGGCAGTCGTCACATCACAGCTCCAGTTCCGGGCTATCATCACCAAGCCAAGACTTCTAACTCCTCCGTATCCTCCTACCAAGGAACACCAACTCCCGGAATGCAAGCCGCGCAACAGAATCGACCTCCGCATCCCTTGGAGCAGGAAACCTCCTATCTGATCCGCCCGGTCCATCCCCTCGAACAGGAAGCCTCACGTCTCATACGACCTGTTCATCCCCTGGAGCAAGAATCCCAACAACTCATCCGTCCTCCTCACCCCCTCGAACAACAACAAACCCTCCTCCATCTCTCCCACACCAGCGAACCCCTCGACCCCGACATGTTCTCCCCCTCCAACCTCGGCCGCGGCCGCTTAGACTCCGACGAATCCTCCTATTCCGATAACACAGCCTATCACCGCTCCTCATTCACCTCCTTGAAACCCCTCCCACCCGCCAAGAGTCCAAAGCGCATGTCCTTCGGCCTCAACGGCGCCATTTCCGAAGTCGTCTCCGGCGACAACTGGCGCGCGAGCGACGGCTGGTCACCTGCCTGGAGTGGTATCGGCGGCGGGTGGCTGGAGGGACAGAGCGGCATGGCGATGAGTACCGTGCTTGAGGATAAGGAGAGTGAGATCCATGAGCTGGATAGCAAGATGAAGGCTGCGGAGTTGGAGAGTAATGCTTCGGGGGCGGGTTTGAAGAGGGAAGGCGGGAGTGGGAGTAGTAGGGGGAGTGCAAGGGGAGAGGGAAGCGGAAGTGCGTTCCAGTCGAGGAAGAAGGGGAGTCCGAATTCGAAGGGGACTGAGAGGGGGGCGAGGAGTAGACCGTTTAGTGGGGTGCCAATCTTGAACAGTCCGAGTCTTTTGCAGGAGGAGAGGGGGAGGAAGGGGACGTTCGGTGTTGAGTGAGTGGTGTAATCTCGCATCTCCTTTCAAAGGGGGTCTCGGTGGATCGTACATAGAAGGATAATGCGGGAGGGAATGGAGTATATACGGGCGCTACATTTTCTTTCATCCTCCACGGGTAATGGCGTTTCTGGGGCAGCGATTGCATCAAAATCGCGATGGGTGTATATTGATTTTCAGAGGAGATGGTAGATAATGCATCATACTTAACAAATTCAGCGTTTGAAACTCGTCGTTACTCCTTGAGCTTTCACACAGATACTTGACCAGCGGATGTAAAGTAAGATGCACTGACTACTTACCAACAATCTTAAACATGACTTTGAAGAGGTAGGAACATGGCCTTGCTTGTAGTAGCCTTCCTTGAAGTAGTCTTCCTTGAAGTACAGACGATATATATACCTCGCGTGACCACCTCGGATGACGACAATAGCAGGATGCTCTCCTCTCCTCTTGGCCGTGTCATCCCAAAATATTCTTTGGCCCCCCCCTGGGTTAATTTTAGACCCTTCGAGAAGTATTCGGATGATCCGCGAGCATCGAGCGTCCAGCACGATTTCCCGAATCAACCGGTCCGGTCCATCAATACTCGATATGTACGCCAACCAACCCCCCCCCCCCCCCCCGCTCCCCCAAGTGAAAGATGTCTCACCACGGAGTACTGGTATATGAATACCGGCTATACAGAACAGTATTCGCGCGAACCAAACGGGCCCTGGTGGCCGGACATGCTGAGGTGCCGACGAGAGCGTGGGCAGGAGTTGGATTTGGATTTGGTGGCGGTCGGCTTGGGGTGGGATTGTAGAGCGGAATTCCTGAGGGGGGTGGATAGCCAATTGGCTTGGGAAGGGTACAGGAATGGGTTCTGATTTGACATTTTGGGGCAGCGGATCTTGTCAGATCTTGAGATACAGTGGTCAGAGTGGATTCCGGATTCCTATCCCTATAACTCGAGCTTGATGGATTTTCTAGCCTGATACACCGCCTGAATTATTTGCGGGACGTGCTTAGTGTTCCCTCGTGAGAAGTGGGAGCTGCTAAGGAGAGCTAGCCTGGTGAAGAGTAGCGCACAAGAGGCAGAGAAATTTACCTGTAATTGCACTAGAGTAAGGGTTGGAGGTTTGGATCCTTCCCTAATGGAGTTGAGTGTGTGAAAGCTTCTGATCTGAACATGATGGGCCAACTCATCATTTCGAAGACCTGGGCCAAATGAGCCCAGCCTCTTCTCTCGAATCAAACCTAACAATAGCAGGGGATTCATCAATTTGACTTCAAAGGCAGAGGTGTCAATATCGCCGATCCCCAGTTTCTTCTCGGGGGTTCAAGTACTTTGCTTAGCACGGGACAACTCCAGGTTTTTGACTGATGCTTTTCATAGGATCATACCCCAAGCAAGTCTCCTCTAACGCTCGTCCCCTCTCCTAGTTGAACCCGCCATAATCTCTGCTCACCACAGATGAACATTTCCCCTTCATTTCCGAAGCAGAAATTCGCGCATCCCAGTCCACCAGGGACAACGATCGTCCCAATCAGCGACCCCGACGGATTCCAGACCTCGACACCAGCACCTGTACCAGAATAGACATTGCCATGTGTATCGCATTTGATACCATCGGGTATACCTTGCGCGGCGTAGGCGAAAAGTGTGCGGTTTGTGAGAGCGTTGGAAGGGCTCACGTCGAAGGAGTATATTGTTGCAGGTCTAGCCGATATCAGTTTACATGAAACCAAAATAGAACTGGAAAAGACAAACCGCTGCAAATCTCTCCCTCCATCTCCCCAAACGACGCCCGTATCAGAAATATACACCTTGCCCTCCCCAGGCGCGAAGCAAATACCATTACACCTCTCAAACCCATCCGCCACGACTCTACATTCCCCATTCTCAATATCATATCTATACACCTGGTTCGGTAGCTCAGGCCGTCGTCGAAAGCCCTGCTGGTACCCATAACACGGATCCGTAAACCAAATACCCCCATCTTTCTTGCTCACCACCACATCGTTCACGCTATTGAAATCCCTTGCGTGCCAATTCGTGACGATAGGTTTTGGCGGCGCATTAAGAGGCATATAATAAAGTCCTCCTGTGCCTGGCGCAGGGCTACCTTGCGCGCAGAACAAGATGCCATCTTTGTAGTTCACGCCGCCATTGGGCATGTCGATACCCGGCGGTGGTCGCAACTTCGCCCATTCAAGCGACTTTATATCATTGGAGCTTTCGGCGCGGGTGAATTTTATGCGGGAGATGAGGATAGTAGGGAAGGCAGAGGAGGAGGTCGAGGCAAGGAGATTCGAGGTTATGTAGAGTTCGTTTTGGGAGGGGAGGAAGACGCATGCTTCGTGGAAGAAGGGGTTCTTGGTGCTGGCTGTCGTGGAGAGCAGGAGGGACTGAGTTGGGTTTGTGCCGAGGATTTGGGTGAACTCTTGGTCGTAGCTCAGAATGGTGAGCTCGTCGCTGTTGGGGAGAGCTGAGAATGGTCTGGGTTGGTGTTAGTGATTTGAAAGAAAGGGGGGGAGCGCCACGAACCTGACACTGCCATTACTCTCCGCGGCGCGGTCAATGGTCTATCCATCCTTAGCTTGGTTGGTAGAGCATAATAGTAGATACCTAGCTTACCTTGACCTCGATTGGCAGTACCGGTAGATCTGAGACCTTGAGGGTCGTCATCTTGCGAAGGAGGCTGCTCTAGTGAGGGGTTGTCAAGTTGAAATCGAAGAACAAAACAAGGTTTAAAACCAGATGAAAATTCTAGGGAGAAGCAAATTTAGGTGAGACGCAAATTGAAGAGATAAACATAAAATGAAACGGCGGGGTTACGTGAAGAGAAATTCCTTACTCGGGATGCTCAAAACATTAGTCCTTAGATGTTAATAGTTTGTTTACAGGTGGGGTAATGTGCGGTGCGGTGTGATCATAGATGGCGTTCGGATTGAAAGCGGATTCGGAGCAAAATCGGAGCAACATCGGAGGTACAGTACACGCATTGCATGCGCCGCACCAATCCCGAGGACTTACCACACACCATGTGGTCGTCTACGACGATTATACCATTTTCTCTTCTCAAGTGCAAAACATCAGGCCGATGTAAAGGGGCAAATTCTTTTCTTCGGTTAGTTGTGTGGGACACTTTTCCCCGGTAAAGGACTAATATGTTGCATGCAATAGCGAATGCTGGGATGAACGTAGTGCAAATTCATCTCAAGTACTAGAATACAAAGGGTAGAAGAAATCATGAAATCTAGCAGCCTGCAATTACTATGCCAACATGCTTCGATCTAGAACCCTTATTCTATTATGTGCTTTACCGCCTCCTATATAAGGGAGGGTTTATGTAAGTTAGCCGGGAGTGGTTGCAGTAGGCATTTATTTGCCTGGGTTCTCAGCCACGAAAGCGACGCCCTTGTTGATGTTCTGTTTGAGACAATAGAATTAGCGCGCAATACGTCAAAATCAATAGACAGATTGTCATTACCTTCTTCAAGTCCTCCAAGCAGGCATCCAAAAGCTTCTGCTCTTGAGGATCGACCTTTCCAACATCCATGATCTTCTCAACACCGCTTGGGCCAAGCTCAACCTTGCTGGCAAAGAACTCAATGCCTTGGTCCTTGTATAATGGGCTGTCGACGAATGTTGGCTCAACAACACCCTTCTGTCCCTGGGCGGCCTTCAACAGACTCTCGGCGAATCGGGCACCGGCCATGGCCATGGAGAGGGTGGCAGATCCAGCACCATCCTTAGCCTTGACGACCTCGTCACCACCGAATTGCACACGCTGGAGAAGATCTGCCTTGCCCACCAAGTCTGGGTGACTCGACTGGGAGAAAAGTGGCACGATTGTGACGCCGGAGTGACCTCCAACAACGGTGATGTTCTCATCGACTGGGTCGGTATTCTTGATCTCGGAGACGAAGCGGGAGGCACGAACGACATCGAGGGAGGTGACACCGAACAGGCGCTTGGGGTTGTAGACTCCCTTTGCCTTGAAGATCTCGGCAACGATTGGAACCGTGCTGTTTACTGGATTGGAAATGACGAGGATGTTCGCGTCTGGGGCAGACTCGGCTGCCGCTTTCGCAAGATCGCGGACAATCGAGGCGTTTGTGTTGAAAAGATCGTCGCGGGTCATGCCAGGCTTGCGGGGAACGCCGGCTGGGATCAGGACAATCTCTGCGCCCTTGAGGGCGGAGTCAAGTCCTGATGGTGTAGGATCATATCCGGTAACCTTGCTCTTTGTGTTAATGTGGCTGATATCTGCCGCGACACCTGCAGGCAATTGGCATTAGTTTGTTGCTGTTTCTTCGAGGAGATATTCTTCGAACCTGGTCCTCCGCGAATATCGTAAAGGGCGAGTTCGGTCACCCGGGGGTTCAGCTTCAAGAGGAGTGAGAGAGGCTGCCCAATCCCTCCAGCAGCTCCGAGGACTGTGACTTTCGACAACTATAGCCATGGTATTAGCGATTGAACGACTGTCGGGTTTACTTCAAACCCATTGGGAGCAGGCATAAGCTCACATCTCTTGCCGAGGCCGAGAAAGCTCGGGTCTGGAGGGCGCCAGTCAATGCTCTACGTGCAGCAAACATGATGATTTTGTCTGGGAGTATGGAAGGAAGAAGGGAAGGAGGAATTGACGGATGGGTATCACGGACGGATGGGATGGTGGAGGAGGAGCTGGAATTTTTAGTTCAACGATCGACCGAGCAGCGGAGCTTATAATGCGCTAGTCTCGTTTCGGGATCAGGAAGGATTCACAGAATCAGGTGATATAAATATTAAAATACCTCATTCCCGACCACAGCTACCACTTTGGTACAAATACATAATCTACAGCCAATGACATGTAGCGCCTCACACCCTTTCTCTCGCATCTCTCCCCTGCGAGGTCTTTCGCGTAATCTGGCGATGGTTGCTCCACCCTCGTTGCGTACACCGCCGTCTGATTATTCTATATTTTCTATATAATACTCTACTAGACCGTAGAATTTCTAGGAGAGCGATCCTGAATGTCCTTAATAGGATCAGAGAATGACCTATATTCTCTTCTCCTCGGTAAGACATTAGATGAGGGTCTTCGGTCTAGTGTCTAGGTGTACGTAGTACAGTGTCCAGAGTTTTGACGGATACACTTACCTCGGTATCTACGTCACGTCAGTGAGGGTGGTCGAATCCAGTCCTCACGCAGTAATTGATTGTTGGAAGACCAGGCCTTATGCTCTCACCTCAAGAATAAACTAGCATGCGGGAGGAATTTGTTTTATTTCCGACAGCTAAAATAAACAAGGGTTCTTGAATAGGAAAGACACCGTCTAAAGAATGATGCTAATGTTTATAAGACGAGACGAACAAAAAATCCCAAAAGCTTAAAAATGAAAGTACCAGATTAGTCCAAACTTTTAGCCCAAATTCAGATCTACCATAGATCACCCAGCACCGAACTTTTGTTTCCAAGGAAACATTTGGGCAGACTTAACAAGTCAATGTCGGCGTCAGTTCCATTCTGTTGCCTCGGATCCGAAAGACTGATTTACTGCCTCGGCAATAGCGAATTATTAGTCCCTCGGGAAATTACCTACAAACACGACTAGAACAGCACAGTACCTGTCCTATTATCAGCGATGATGGAGAGACACAATGTTGAGAAGGAACTCACGCTGCCGCGGAAGCGAATATTTCGTGTCTTTTCGCTTTGGTGAATAGCGACAATACTGCCGAGAAGCTCAATGTGAACACAAGAAGCACCCCGATGCTCACCGTGTAGATAGTGTTCTAATTCCCCTTTTAACGTCAACCTATAGAGTATGAAGACTGGGAGTATCAACAAGGATAGCATGACGGGTGTTAGGAGGGCAGTGGTCGCATGGTCTTTCCGACTTTTGGTGTAATAGTGAAGATCTGGGTCCGTTCTCTCTATCTATCTATGAATTCTCTGTCAGCATCCAGTTCAAGTCGAGTGTCTAGTTTCATTACCTTGGAACAAAATATATTCTAGAAAACGCGTCAGAAATTAAGGACTTGGGCCTGTTGATTTACATGTTACCTGTAGCAAGGAGCAATGGAAGATCCGAAGCATCCTCTCTATGAAGCTGTCAAGCAGTGCCCTTTCGCGACCGTCGCGAAGAGTTATGAGGTCGGGTTGTTCGTATATGAAGTTGCTCTCTTCGTCAATCAATGGGTTTTTCTTGGATATCCTCCCTTTCACACTTTTGAAGTCATTTGTTGCTGGCCTATTAAGTGCCACCATGCTTTTGGCTCGTAATACCAGTGGCTCTAGTATTTCGCCTATGTACCAGATACCAGATACTCGCCGAAATACTGGTATTTAGAGGTTGTCAAAAGGGCCCTCATCAATCAGTTCACCGATTAAGTGTCACAATTTAACAAGCCGGCCTGAATTTTGTGCATGATCGATGTAACCTCGGGCTATCTGCTACTTAATTGACCTACTTAGCTAGGTTTAGATTTGCTTCTGCAACCCACTCTCCACCCTTGTAGAGACTCCCATTCTCAGTCACTTGATACTCATACCTGCCATCACTTCTTTTATTGACTTTGTAAATGACAACCTCGAATGACCTTCGCGATGCTGTTGTCAACCACGCCGTATCTCCATCATCGAATTTTGACATGGCCTACAACTCAAACGTTAGTTTAAATTTTGGAACTTAGTGGCGGTTTACACTTACCGGAATAGAAGACCCTGAACCTTTTGCGGTGTAAAAAGAACGGAATTCTGGAGTCTTAGGCCTCTAGTGTTTCGAGATTCTCATTAGCTGGGTAATTTCGAACGACTTCGATAGATCCTCCATACTTCGGCTTTAATCGCGGAATCTTTTTCCATGTTCCTTAACTGTAGTATCTCTTGGAGTGAGGGTCGTAAGATGGCACTAAAATGTATGTAGTCGCAAGAGTTGAGGTAAATGGTCTTCTGATTTTCATTCTGCTTTTTCCTGAGGGGGTATGTCCCGTATATATAGAGAGCTCCTCAGTCTATATTATTACTATGCCTTTCAGCTATAACTCTGCTGCCTGTTTTAACACTGCTGCCTAGTAGGCAGCAGCTTCTGCTGCATATAAACAATAATCACTGTACCTATCAACAGTATCGATGCTGATGTTGGTTTGTTGGTTTGTTGGTTTTGTTCGGCCGATTGGGCGTTCCTGGATATGCCAAGCCTGCGACCAATCCAGGGGCGGCTTATGGGCACTGCTTACCCTTGGGATGAAGCCCTGGGAAGCCTTCTTGCAATTGTCCCTGGACAGCTTGCATGGCATTATTGATTTCCCATTGGGCGCTGATAGACTGGCTTGCAGGATCATTCACTCTCAACCAATTGTGTGCTAGTGATAGCACATTATAACCAACCTTGGTTTTGAAGACCGAGTACGGATGTACCTTGATCTCTAACAAAAGCGTGTTTGCCCAGTACTTGGAGCGACTTGCTCAGCATGGAAGTGCATGAAGATCATTGTGTCACAAGACGATATATCACATATAGTCGGTCCATTAATTTTGACACATCCACCGGATAATCTCTCTACATTTCTCACTTATCTCATATTGACAAAATTGTAGGCTGCTTCTCGAAGAGCCTTTATCATAGTGATGTCGCTCACAGCCTCTCCTGAGTCGGACGGCGAGAATCGTAGCGTTGGGAGCACAACCACACAGGATGATTGGCAAGACAAGGAAGCATCGTGTGACTCCAAATTGAAGGCAGTTTTCGATGAGGAGATCGGAAAGCACAAGAAAAATCGTTTCACTTTTCATAAGGCTGCCGTACTCCTACTCTCCTGGGCTGAAGACTTCGACGATCTGAAAACAGGCCCAGAAGTAAGCAGCATCACACCGAGTGCTCTTCCTCTTCCGGTTCTTACGGTAATAGGTGAACGAACTAGAACGGGTATTTAAGGATGTCCTCAACTTCGAGACGAGGCGAAAGTTGCTTGGCCATGCGGACAAGACAGCTCAAGCACAAGTGAACTTCTTCATATCAAGTTTTGTACATGATTACGATGACAGTGGCACGATCCTGATAGTTTACTATGCCGGGCATGGATCACAGAGCGAGTCAAAAGACGGGTTATTGCTTAAGGGGTAGGTCGATTTCTCTCCACAGTGGCCCAGGTCACAATTTGATTGGTGTAGCTTTGTACTAAGTCCATTCTTAGGGATAAATCGTCAAATAGCAGCGAACGTGGTGAGATTGTTTGGAACTCAGTAGATGGCATCATCAAGCAGACTAAAAGTCATGTTCTCGTCATTTTCGATTGTTGCCATGCCGGTGCTCTACAGGACAGCTACCGAGGGGACCCTACTCGAGCATTCGAATACTTAGCTGCCACAACCGAATCTGGAACTACACGACAGCCAGGACCTCGGTCATTTACGACTGCATTGATTAGTGCACTCCAGAGCCTCGTAAAACGCAGAAAGAGCTTCCTGATATCAGAACTTCTTCAGTGTATCATCAACCAGCCAGGATTTCCTGAGGACCAATTCCCGATGCTCTTGGAGAGACCACTTTTGAGAGCCCCTGGCCCTCGGCTCAAAATTATGTTGGCGCCACTAAATACAATGGAAGATATTAACGAACCACAAATAGAAGAAAACACGGGCGAGCCACTGCGGAGCACAACACTCGCTCTCCGTTTCGTTTTCAAAAACGATCTCCTCCACGAAGATCTTGTTCGAAAGTTGGCTGCTGGGATAAGTAATCTTGTTGGTAGTGAGAACTTTCCACCAACAACAGTTCTGTGGGACGGTAGTCAAGTCGGTTCATTGCCGAGGCTTGAGACTAGCATGCTACCAGCGAGCCCCAGCGAGGCCATTGTGTTGCCGGTTACGACCCCTGACCAGATTACTTCAGATATTGACTCCTCTTTGCCGCTGGATGCTGAACATTCCGGAGCGGATACTGTCCCGACCACTCCTTCAGAAAGCGACCTAGGACTCGCGAGGACGACTGATCTGCAAAAGTCCAAGTGCTTTAGCAGATAGACCGGGAAAGATATGGAACCTAAAAGCACGTCGCCGTCAAGAGATAATTGCTCTACACGACAGTTGGTCAAGAAACACGAGCCTGAGTTTGCCGATATATTCGCACTGTTATCGCTCAAGATCCGAATTTTGTTTAGAAGGTTGGTTGCTATAGTTGGAATCAAATTTGGGGGATAGATGTGGAGTATGTACGTAATTGAAGTAGCAGCATTCAAGTCTTAATTATGGCGGAGGAGCCTAGGGAGTCGTCGGTGTCTGATGGTTGAGTTACTGATGGAAATACACCCAATGGACCTTGACATCACAAAATGTTTGGACGTAATTCCATTCACTGTACAAAGCTCGGGACGGCGCAAACTACGGGATGGCACAAAGCCCGGAATGTTAGACAATCTCTTTGTGACTCGCTCTTGAGCAAACAGCAATTCACTAGCGTTAGGCTAGCGTTCAGGCTATACCTATAAGTAGTGGGCCTTCCGCTGTCCAAGAATAGAAGAACAAGCTTTACAAGAATACTACAGTTACCTGTACCTACAATCGTAGCGTTCGGGTAATCGGTATTCAAAGCAACCCACGATAATCAGCAACCGAGGTTACTGGCACAAAAGCTTTGGGAAGAGCAATGTTATCGATGCCATTAAAGGAGGAATTCCGCTAGAGTAGTTAGTTACTCTATGCTTTATTTATCTCTTGAATATTGAGTTTGAACATTTTATAACCGTACTTTCTCCCAAGTCCTCTGATAAGATCATTTATTACAGCTAGATGCCACGAAAATAGTCAGGCAATCCACGAAAGCTATCGAAGATATCAAATGTACTAAGGTTCTTTTCAGAATATTTCGGAAAACCACGCTATATTTTTAGAGTATTATATAAGTATAAAGCTTCTTATCTTGTTTTGGTCTCTTACTATAGCCTTAAATACTACAGTATATATAGCGAGGAAAGGAAAAATAGCTAGAAGCTAGCATATTAAATATATATATATATTTAAAAAAGACAAATCGAAAATGTGGTATAAACCTCGCCTAGTTAATATCGGCATAACATAAGCGCTAAATTACTTGAACGTCGGTGAACGCCTCTGGTACTTGTCCAGTAATGAGATCCGTTGAATATGATTTAGGAATGGAGGAGCACCTTAAACGTAGGAGAAACAGGTTCATTCTGCTAAATTCAACGAAGGAAAAAGTATCTTCTGGTCCCCTTCTTTGCGATAGTACTAAGATATGCGGGGCCCTCACATCACTTCGTATATATGTCGTGTAACTCGAGCCCTATGTCAAACCTTGAACCTTCCGGTGTCTCCAGCTAATATCATCTCAAGTTAAAGAAAGCATTTCACACCTTCTATTAGTGGGCACAGACTCTGACAATCGCTTAGTAGGCCTTAAGTACTTTCGAATGAGCGTTCTCATCTTCGGCTTTTATGGAGGAAAGTTACTAGAATGATCAATTTCCTAGCATTGATTTCCTCAACTTTAGACATAAACGTGTTATAATTGTACACCCTCCTAAATATCTGATCATGTGCACAACGCAACTACTTGACTTCTCCAATCAAGGAAAGACGCTGACAGACACCAATAAATCCGGGCACCAGCCCCTTCTAGGCAGTACGGTTATCACACCCAACTCCCACAAGATGACTACAGATCAGATTGACATGATATCTTTCATCTCCTAACTATTATCCGAGTACAGTCCCCAAAGAAGACCTGAATACCCTCGGTGCAACTCGCGCGGCGAATTTGGCCGTCGCTCTCCCCAAGCCGGCAATATTTTAGGCCGACTTCACGAGCTTCCGACGCCTTACACCATCACTTCTCTCCTTTTGAGAATAAGCGAATTTCAAATATTCAGCGATGGGCATCTGTATTCGGAGTGTGTATTACCCCGGGACGATTCTAAAGCTGGCGAGGGGGACATTAAAACCGCTTCTTAAGCTACATTGTGTATGTATAGATAATCAAGTTTCATCTATATAGCAAGCTCTTTCCTCATGTCTCAGTCTAGATATCTGCGCAAGAGAATTATCCAAGATGCCATCTCCCAAACGGACCGTCCTCATAACCGGCTGCTCAGATGGCGGGCTGGGCGCCGCCCTCGCGATTGCCTTTCACAATGCTGGCCTCCACGTCTATGCAACGGCGCGTACACCGTCAAAGATGTCGCACATCTCCTCCCTCGGAATCGAAACCCTCGTCCTCGACGTGCTCTCCGACACCTCGATCGCGTCCTGCGTCGCGAAGCTCCCTTCCCTCGATATCCTCGTCAACAATGCCGGGGCGGGCTACACCGTGACCGTAACCGACATCGACATCGCGAAAGCCAAGAAACTGTTCGATTTGAACGTGTGGTCGTATATCGCTGTCGCCAATGCCTTCCTACCCTTGTTGATGAGAAGCAAAAATGGCGGCATGATAATAAATAACACGTCGATCGTCTCGGAGGTAGCGCTGCCTTTTCAAGCAGCGTATAACGCGAGCAAAGCAGCTGTATCGATGTTCTCGCAAATCCAACGCCTCGAGCTCGCAACCTTCAATATCACAGTCGTCGAGCTCAAAACGGGAGTCGTGGTTTCGAATTTTCTCGCGAGTAAGGAAGTTGCCCTCCCATCGACCGTCCCTGAGGAGAGCATTTGGGTGAAGGCGAAGGAGGAGGTGGAGAGGGGTCTGAGGCAGGACAGTATGGTTGGAACGGGGATCGAGGCTGGGAAGTGGGCTAGGGGGGTGGTGGGAGATGTGCTGAAGACGAGTCCACCGCCTGTGATTTGGAGAGGGGGAAGTGCTTTTTTGGTGAGGTTGGGGACGGTATTGCCGTTTGGGACTTTAGATGGGACGGCGAAGAAGACGACGGGGTTAGATGTTGTGCAGGATATTTTGAAGAGGTAGGGATGGTGACGAGCTGAGTACATGAGAGTGGGGGGTAGGCGTTCGTAGTTTGGGATAGCCTTGTCTCCTATACCGAATTCCTTTAGGCTGGGTATTTGCTGGGAGCTATAAATACTTGTCCTTTCGGATATAGGTAAACCATAGATCATAATTGAATCTCATTTGCTCTCCACTCACATTTCACCAAAAGGGCGATGAATACTAGATGGGAATGCGAGAGCGAGGAGTACTGCTACGCCAGCCACAAGCGAAGACGAAAAGGGGGGAGGTAGAAGGCACACCGCGCCTTAAGGGGCAAGGGGTAAATGACGGCCCATTAGAATCGTAATCATGATTACAATCGCGATGCATGGAGAAAAACAGGCGAAATGTGGGGTATCAAAGCGGAATGCCCACCTATCGATTTTGTACTGAGAACTGAAAAGGGTTCGACATTCCATTGAGCGGTCAACAATAATGGAATCGTGACCGTTTATGGAGCAGTCATAGGACGGCTACTTCTTTAGGGGTGAGGGAAGCACAGAAACCCGGAAAGGGAAGCCCGATAATATCTCGGGTTGATATCGATACTGGGTACTTCTCCCAGGTGGAATGTTTACCACGACTCACGAGTCAAGATGAAGCATGTGAAGTGAAGTTCCAAGCCCGAAACCAGACGGGACTTCCGAGACTCAACTCGCCGGTAAACAGTCGTAGGTAGCAATAGAGGCCGATTTCGAGGAGATAATTATGTCTGACTGCCAGGTCAAGTGGTAGCTCGAGCGACCTGACTGCTTTTCTCATTATCTATAATCTAATACCACGAGGCGAAGTGTTGCCAAATCCAAGACATGAAATTATTATGAACTCGCTATTAACGATCTGGCAATGCCATATAGCCCTATTGAACAGCAGGCGATGCTGGGCAGCCAATGGCTTGGAACAGAATTTATGATGGAGAATCTGCGAAAATGCCAGAATTGGACGAAAATAGTGGCAAGAATAAAAAGAACCTAACTTTGTTTCGTCATGAGTCGGCGGCTAAGAAGGATTGAATTGGAGTGTTGGCTGGTTCTAACGAGTTAGCGTGGTTTTAGCGTGGATTTAACGTGCGCTACGTAAGTGCCGCAATAAATGTTAAATCGGCCCATATATAGTCGAGAATCCTATGTCGAGTGACCAATCATCTGGTCAAGATACCAGATGCTGCTCTATAACTGGGTCTACCACTTAACATTTATTTACCCGCAACGTAACGAGCAAGGTACATCCCTGCAAAAAAGTTCTGCCACCAAAGGCGAAACCAGAAAATATTTAAAAACTCCCAGTCTCTGCGCAACTTGTCCTCTTTTCCTCCTCCATACCCGTTTTCCTTGAAGCAACAACTCCACTCACTTGATTCTATACTCTTGTCGTTGTCTTTTTCGCGAGGTTATATCTTCGCGGACGGCTTCGAAATCTGCGACGAGCAGCGCATCCTGCCGAACAATCAGCTCTCACACCGACCCCAATCCCCCCCAATCGAGGCTTAGCGCGGCTGGCTTGAGAAATTTCTTCTTATCGCACACAAATCCCCCTCTCCGCCCCTCCTTCCATTTCTTGATATGCCTTCCACCATCTCCGATTCCACATCTCAGCCATCAAACCCCAAAATGGCCGAAAACAAGAATTCCGTGAAGGTTCTGGACGAGCTGATGGCCAAGTTGAACATCAGCAAGGCCCAAGAAGACATCAACGCCGCCACCCACAATCTGGCCCTCTTCATCAACGGTCCCATCGAGGAAAACGATGCCCCTACAAAGTAAGTTTTTACAATAATTTTTATTCTTAGACGGCACGACTCGAATCGCTCCGCGAAAGTATACTCGTCTTTGGCAGACAGATTTGCCAGAGATTGTTGTGGCGATTTCGCGGTCGCAATGTCAATTTTGTCGAAAATGCCAGATTCACGATGCTGACATTTTCACTACAGGACTGTTGAGTCGCTGAAGAAGCAACTTGGTAACAAAAAGGATGCAGCAGTCCGAGAACGCGCTCTCAATGCCATCCAGGCCATTGCCGAGCACTCCGACACCTCTGCTTCCGTCGAGCCATACCTCGTCGTCCTCCTTCCAAATGTTCTCTCCGCGGTTGGTGATAAGATGGTCCCAGTGAAAAACGCTGCCAACGCTGCTGCACTCGCTATCGTCAAGGCTCTCAACGCCAACTCGGTCAAGGCCGTCCTTCCCCCGATCATCAACTCCATCCTTTCCGCACAAAAATGGGCAGAGAAGATCACTGGTCTGAACTGTATCGAGGCTCTCGTTGCATCAGCTCCGGCACAACTCGCCTACCGAGTCCCAGATCTCATCCCAGTCGTTTCCGAGTCAATGTGGGATACAAAGCCCGAAGTCAAGAAGATGGCGTACGGCACAATGGAGAAAGTCTGCGGCCTGATTGTCAACAAGGATATTGACCGTTTCATTCCTGAGCTCATCAAGTGTATCGCCAAGCCAGAGAATGTCGCAGAGACTATCCATTTGCTGGGTGCCACCACTTTCGTCACTGATGTCCACGAGCCAACACTCGCTATTATGGTTCCTCTCCTCGATCGTGGTCTCTCTGAGCGTGAGACTGCCATCAAGAGAAAGTCTGCCGTTATCGTTGACAACATGTGCAAGCTTGTCGAGGATCCCAACATTGTTGCATCTTTCTTGCCAAAGTTGATGCCTGGACTTACCAAGAACTTCGAGAACTTGGCTGATCCTGAGGCTCGTGAGAAGACAAGACAAGGTCTTGACACTCTCATCCGTGTTGGTGCCGTCGTGGATGGAAAGATCCCTGAGGCGTCACACGCTGGTGATGTCAACACCGTTTTGGGTCACCTCAAGGCAGTCTTGGAGGGTGGAAAGCACAAGGCTGTTGTCACCAAATTCCTACCTATCCTCGGGTACGCTGCTGCCATCGCCGGTCAACTTATCGATGAGAAAGATGCCGATATCCACAGCTGGTCATTAAACATTAAGCCATACCTGTCTGCGATTGTTGGCGACAAGGACTCGCAGGGTATCGTTGATGCTCTCAGAAAGCGCGCCTCTCCAGGTGCCGAGGCAGAGGATGCCGAGGAGGCAGATGACGAAGAGGGAGAGGATCTCTGCAACTGCACATTCAACTTGGCCTATGGTGCTAAGATTCTCCTGAACCAAACACATCTACGTCTAAAGCGTGGCCAGCGTTATGGTCTTTGCGGCCCTAACGGTTCCGGAAAGTCTACACTCATGCGCGCCATCAACAACGAGCAAGTCGAGGGTTTCCCAAAGAAGAGTGAGGTCAAGACTGTGTTCGTTGAGCACGATCTCGACTCCGCAGATACCGAGCAGACCACCATTGCCTGGACAATGAAGAAACTGAGCGAGGTTGGTGTCACGACTTCTCAAGCAGATGTCGAGAAGCAATTGGGCGAATTCGGTTTCACCCCCGACATGACCAGCAATTTGATTACTGCTCTTTCTGGTGGATGGAAGATGAAGTTGGCTCTTGCTCGTGCCGTCTTCGAGGACCCAGATATTCTTCTGCTTGATGAGCCTACGAACCATTTGGATGTCAAGAACGTCAAGTGGCTCGAGGAGTACCTCCAAAACTCCCCTTGCACATCCATCATTGTTTCCCACGACTCCGGCTTCCTTGACAACGTCTGTCAACACATTATCCACTACGAGAGATTCAAGCTTAAGAGATATCGTGGTAACCTCAGGGAGTTCGTTAGGAAGTGCCCATCCGCCAAGTCATACTACGAGCTTGGTGCTTCCGAAATGGAATTCAAGTTCCCCGAACCAGGTTTCCTTGAAGGTGTCAAGACTAAAGCCAAGGCTATCGTCCGTGTTAGCAAGATGGCTTTCCAATACCCTGGCACTCCCAAGCCACAAATTACCGACATCTCCTTCCAGTGCTCTCTTGGATCCCGTATTGCTGTCATTGGCCCTAACGGTGCCGGAAAGTCCACCCTGATCAACGTCCTAACTGGTGAGCTTATCCCAACCGTCGGTGACGTTTATACCCACGAGAACATCCGTATCGCCTACATCAAACAACACGCTTTCGCTCATATCGATCATCACTTGGAGAAGACACCTTCCGAGTACATCCAGTGGCGTTTCCAGACCGGCGAGGATCGTGAAACCATGGATCGTGCCAACAAGATCGTTACCGATGAGGATGAGAAGGCTATGGACAAGGTCTACAAGATCGAGGGCAGCCAGCGTCGTGTCATTGGTATCCACTCCCGACGCAAGTTCAAGAACTCTTACGAGTACGAATGTTCATTTGCTCTGGGTGACAACGTTGGTATGAAGAACGAGAAGTGGACGCCTATGATGACTGCTGATAACGCGTGGATTCCCCGAAACGAGATCATGCAATCGCATCAAAAGATGGTTGCTGATGTCGATCAAAAGGAAGCTCTTGCCAGTGGTCAATTCAGACCTTTGGTCCGAAAGGAAATCGAGTCTCACTGCGCCAACTTCGGTCTCGATGCTGAATTGGTTTCTCACTCCCGTATGTTGGGTCTTTCCGGTGGACAGCGTGTCAAGGTCGTCCTTGCCGCCTGTTCGTGGCAGAGACCCCATTTGATCGTCCTTGATGAGCCTACCAACTATCTGGATCGTGACTCTCTTGGTGCTCTCTCCAAGGCTCTCAAGTCTTTCGAGGGTGGTGTCATCATCATTACTCACTCTGCCGAATTCACCAAGGATTTGACTGAAGAAGTCTGGGCTGTCGTTGATGGAAGGATGACTCCTTCGGGACACAACTGGGTTCAAGGTCAAGGTTCCGGACCACGTCTAAAGGGCGATGATGATGAGGAAGAGGGTACGTTGCCAGTTCGGTTACATTCTTAAAGAATATAGACTAACCTTGAGTAGAAAAATTCGATGCTATGGGCAACAAGATCGTTTCCACAAAGAAGGCCAAGAAGCTTACTTCCGCCGAATTAAGGAAGAAGAAGAAGGATCGTATGGCTCGACGGAAAAGAGGGGAGGAGGTCTTCACCGATGAGGACGAATAGATGCTGCATTTCCATGCGTGCGCTCAGCAGGAACCAAAAATGGGATAAAAAGAGCCGATGTCTGTTAGTTTGGGCTTGGGAATTGTGCATCTGGCATTTGGCCAACCATGGAGTTAATTTGTGCTTGGTTTTGTCTTTCCGCACATCTCTGCCGTCTTTAGGGAATGGAGAATACGAATAGAAGATAGATGATGAATAGAACCTAACGATGTGAAAAATCGAACCTCGGGTCAGATCACTTAGCAGCGTCATGATTTATTGCCAAACTTTACGTAGTAGGGGTGACGTATTATATACATTGACCCAATGGAGGGTCCTGCGGCCCGAAATCTATTTTAGGCTTAGCTCTCGGTGATGAAGGGAAACGAGACTGCCGATCCGACCCCGACCCCGAGCAACTCCCCTCCTTCACAACAACATCGAGATATATCCAGATTTTAACAGACGGCTTGCTTGGTCATGCTCCCAATAGACACATTTATGGTTGAGTCACCAGCAGCCACCATGCAGGACAGTACTCGGCCTACTCCTCCAACCTGCCCTCCCGAACCCCGAGATCCGGATCACGCTCGGAATGTGCAGAAGATGGACCTGGGTCCTGAAGGCATAAAACCCATGAAGAGAGCTTGCAATGACTGTCGACAGCAGAAGGTGAATTTCCGAGCCCCTCGAGCCACAATTCCTGTTGTTCTGAAATAGTGTAGCTTCGTTGTGATGTGGTGCAATTCCCCTTCACGCCCTGTTCCCGGTGTAAGAGGCTGGGCAAGAATTGCGATGTTGATACGATGTTCAAACGTATTGGGCGAAGAGAGTAGGTGCCTAAGTGCTGATGTCGAAATTTGATGTTTACGCTAAACGAAGAAGTAAACTTTCGGAGATGCAACGGGAGATTGAGGAGTTGAGGTGGAAGTTAGGGCGTGCTACTCAAGGTGGGCCGGCTGTTGTTCCAGTACCGCGTCCGAATATTGAGCAGAGGATGTCGTCTGGGACGATGGGTACTCCGTCTACTCTGATGAGGGAATTGGGACGCTTTAAGCTTACTGGGGACTTGTTGGATGATCTCTTTAGCCAGTTAGTTTTGTGGGTGTGGCTCTCGGTATTGTGCTAACAACAAAAGGTTCTTCACGTTATACCACCAGTTTCTGCCATTCCTCGACCCACAAAAGAACCCAGACTACTACTTTGACTTATGTCCAGTACTAGGCTGGTCGATTGCGATGGTTGGCGCTCGAAAGTTCCACAAGGAACCAAGTCTACGAGCAGACCTGACCTACGATTATGTCCGCCTCTTATGGGCGACAATCGCAGACATTCCCCATTCGTACCATGTCACCAAAGCGCTCTGTCTATTATGCTTCTGGCCTCTACCTACTGAGGGGCTTCAGAAGGACCCGACTTCTCAGTTGGCTAGCTTGATGATGCAAATTGCGCTGCAGAATATGCTGCATTTAGACTTCAAGGCTCAAGTGCCGTTTAGGGGGGAGTTGTCGGCTTCTGAGCAACGAGATCGATTGATGACTTGGGCCGCTTGCAATATTGTAGCTGAGAGGTAAGTCGCTGCGAAGAGTTTCATTCACTTGACGAACCATGCTTACATGTTCAGTACCTCAACATCTCTCGGGCTACCTCCAAACACGGTCTACGAAGGCGTCCTTGGCTCAGACTTCACATTCCTTTCTCCTTACCAACTACCAGATGATCTAGTTGCGCAGCTGCGAATTTCCCAATTCTGCAACAATTTTACTAAGACTTTGTACTGCAATAATATAGGTACAAATAGGCTCCTAGCAGAGTCGCGAAGAGCAGATGCGCTCGAGAGCCTCCAAGCCCAGTACTCGCGTCTCCAAATGGCGCTCTCAAATCACCTCTCAGGTAAAGGCCTCCACTCCTAGAAAACCCCTTCTTTGCCTAACATTTGCAGTGATTGTCCAGCTTCACCTATACGCTGCAGCTGTCCATCTTCATGCCTTCGCCTTCTTTCTCCCTGTAGACTCTCTAGCTCGAAGACTAGCACTCGATGAACTCTTCGCCGCTGTCTGCGCCTTCCTCCAAGCCGTCATGAACCATGAGACATCCACCGGCACACTCCTTGAACACACCAGTAACTTCATCTCACAGACCATCTTCTCCTCAACCTTCGTCCTTGTGAAACTGCTCAATGGACCGCCGAGCAAGCACATGGATACAGAACGTGGAAAAGCGCTCTTCAACGGCATCATCCTCGCAGCAGGACGGATGAGTATTGCGAAGGATGACCTGCCTTCGAGGGTCGGGACAAGGGTGCCACATCTTTGGCGCGCGCTGGGCGGTGGGAAGGAGTGGGTGGAGGATCGGCCTGATCCTACGGTTCTGAGGATTCAGTCTTGGATGGGGGTTAGTCATGTGTATGATTGCCATTGGGCGTGGAAGGAGCAGTGTAAACAAAAAGTTGGAGGGCATGGCAACGGGACTGCGCTTAATGAAAGCAACGCGAGAGGTGCGTGTGGGGGTGGGCAAGGGGGCTTGGGGAGTGATGCGGAGACGATGGAGGCGTTGAACCCCACGGATTGGGCGTTTTTGGATTGGGCTACTATACCCATCTGATCATCCATGGAAGTCAAGGACGTCGCAGGAGAGCGGTATATCTGTACCATCCCCCTGAATATATGTTGGTGTGTGGGTTCGCAGAGCCACACTGTGATTTGCTTTTGAGAAGCTTCCACCCCAATCATTCGGGAGAGTAGGACTGATTTGGGGGAGTAGCCGCTATTACGCTGGCGATCTATTGCGAGCTACTCGGATTTACAAGCTGCGTTTCAAGTGACTGGGAAACATAAATAGTGGCTACTACCACCCCCCGCCCCTTAATTAAATGTAACTGGCCACGCTGGCACAGACAGAATATGATAGCAAGCTGGCAGGTGCAGCCCTGGAGCCGTTACATTTAATTAGGGGGAGAGAATTGTGTGGTGGGACAACTCGGTCTATAACTCACTCGTAACCGCCGCGGCACTTGACCACGCTCGTCAGGCAACCTCTTCAGAGATGGATAATAACATGAACATCCACCTTGGAAGGGGCTTCATGCATCTTGTGTGGTCGCAAGAGGCCCCCATGCCAGAAGAGGGCTCGTATATATCACGCAAAGAGGCAGAAGCCAGTACGCAGAGTAACCTGCCTCTTTCTCTCATACTGGCCAACGGGGACGGCGCGTTTGGAGGTGGGTCGGCTCAGCCTAGAAGAACTGGGGCTTGCGGGTGGATGATGGGTGGCAGAATGAGGCTGAGAGGAGAATGATAGGCAGGAATGCGGACAGACCGCCACGCCTCGGTAACTTCGAAGCATATCCGGAGTCCTGACGCCCAGCCTGGAGGTGTGGATGGAAAAGATGACGTGAGGCAGCGTAGCTCACAACTCGTCACAGCGGCCGCCTGGCGAGGGAGGCGATGGGACAACTACTCGGTCCTCACTCCGTCGGACCACTCCCACCACGCGAGCGTTCAACGTGGGCATTTTGAGGCCTCGACTGATGAGGTAGACGAGCGCTTGGTGGGGGAAAGGGGAACGGAAATCGCTACACAATCCCGTACTTATTAGACTCGATCTACCGAGCAAGATTCGGCGTCATGGAACATGTATTTATCCCTGCATGTTGTACTTGGTTGCACGTTGTACGGAGTAGTACTGACTCTCTTGCTCTCTTGTCATTTTGTGCTTTTGTTGCCTTCAAGGAGAGGGAAAAGACGGAGTACCAATGCGTTCCGCCTTCGGGGAAGAAGCGCAAGTTGAGTGAGTATATGATGGAAGTTTCGGCGCAGTCGTCAACTCCGTAACCTGAGTACAGTACGGTAAGTAGATGCGCCCTGACGCCGTGATCGGCCCCGGTGTTCTCCACAATCTCTCACCCCTGTCTTATCGATAAGGAAACCCTGCGTTGTTCCGTACCGTTAGTACGACGTACTCGTACGGAGCACAGCTGTACCACGTACCGCGTCGAGGCAGGTAAAGATGTAAATGGCGCCATAGCGTGTGACCAATGAGAGCCCTTCCAGAGGCATCCCGACGAGGTGATTGGCGCTCGCCCTTACCAAAATCGGGCGCTATGACCGCAATTTCACATTTACGAAGGCCTGTAGGTGGTATTTGGACTCGCCTAACATTTATTACGAGCCACCTGGAGCCTATATGCCGTACCGTCGCTTCAGCCTTGGAGGAAGAGGGAGCCTTGTCGGCCCACCATGAGTCAAGGCTCAAAAGAGAGTCCGTCGAGCCTCCGTGCCTGGCCTCGAGGTCAATACAATCCCTCCATCACCTGAACCTTACCCAGAGTGAACGACTACCCACCCAACACTCTCAAGAGTATACGACTACCCACCCAACGCTCTCAAGAGTGAATGACTACCCGCTCACTTTTTGCCTCGGTTTTTCACCTTCCGTCGACCTTTTTTCTAGCTTCTTCGCCTCTCTCCCCACTCACCCACTCACCACCTTGACCGACATCTGGATTTGTCCCAACCGAGCTGCTTCTTGGACGGACGACTCGAGTCCCAACATCTTCAGCCTCGTCTCGTGCATCATCGACAGGGGAAGGAGAACACCTCTCTTTCTTCCCCCCAGCCAACAACCCGTTCCTCTGCTTCTGCAGGATACAACGTACGGAAGTTGCAGTGCAGCATTATTAGCATCGGCTTACCCTCCCCCAAACCCCCGCGGCTTTCTCTGTTCGCCCTACTCGAGTACCCCAGACCGCCTGCTGCATCGTCACGCCGAACCGCGGTGACCAAGTTTGGGTCGTGAGTGCGCCCATGAGAATCACCCTTAAAAGGCATCCTGTCATCTGCCATCCTCCTGCTTCATCTTCATCTCTTGAATCTCGTCGTCACTGTTACAATACGCAAGGTAAGTGTCTGCTGACCCGCGATCCCTCCCCAACGTCGTCCAGCATCGTCCGGCGGTCTGGTGATTGGAACCGCTGGGACAGTGACATCTCTGGCCCTCCCTTACCTTTCACTGCCAGCTGGCACTCCCCCCCGTTGCCGCAGTCGTTGCGCATAGCCATGCCGTTTGTGCTGATACCAGGTGCAGAAGTAATAGGGCAGACCTGCTATTTCCCTTCACCACTTCCCCGAGACCTGCTGCGATACCTGGTCCACAGTGTGGGATACGACTGCTGGCCGACATCCAAGGTCATCGTAACTCCGGATCCTCGGAATCGATCCTGTCATACGTAAACCATCTCGCGGCCATGGATACCCCAAGCACCAATCAGAGTGAACAAGTGACGGAGCGGGAGGGGGATGGCACACCTATGACGGGAGAAGGCAGTTCGACCACGCAAGTCGAGAAGTCGAGACAGACTCCAGAGAAGCCTCCGAAGCAGAAATCGAAGATGAAGGCCTCCGGGAAGAAGTGTGGCAAGTCAAAGTCAAAGAAGGCAAAGGAGGTTGTTGAACCCGAGAGCTCAAGCTCAGACCTCTCGAGCGATTCGGACGCAGAGAGCGACGCTTCAGACGCCTCAGATTCCGATTCGGAAACCGAGACAGAGAAGGAGAAGAAGAAGAAGAAGAAGGCGAAGAAGAAGGCCAAGCAGAAGGCCAGGGAGAGGCGAAAGGCGAAATCAAGGAAGAAGGCGAAGAAGGATGTACGTTTCCGACGGTTGATGGTGCCGGAGAACTGTACACTGATTTGTTTTTGCAGGCCTCGTCCGACTCTGATTCCGATTCCGATTCCGATTCCGACACTACCGTCGACAGTGAATCCGAAGTCGACGATGATGACCCTCCCGATCCAAAATCCGAGTTACAATTACAACAGCTCCTCCAATTGCAGCAGATGCAACAATTGCAAGGGTTAGGACAGCCAGCGTTGGCGCAATATGGTGCGCCTGGGGGCGCTCGTGCACTTGGTGGAGCCCATCGCTTACAACAGCAAGCTAGAAATGCTGCGTTGTTGGCCGGACTTGATGCAGGTGCCCTGAAGAAGTCCAAGAAGGAAAAGAAGGTCAAGAAGAAGCGTGCGAGTAAGCTCGAGTTCAAGCGAGTTGACCAGTTATGGGACAGCACCATACACAACTACAAGCTCACCGACACCGCCGAGGATGAAGAGAGTTCCGAATATGATCAGTATCTGTTCAACGTTCGTCGGACTTTTGACTGGGAGGGCAAGTACAAGGTCAGTCGAGTCCGTCTCCTTGATTCTGGCAGCACTAACCATTTTAGGCTACCGTTGTCGACATCAAGAGCAAACTTTTAAAAGAGGCATTAAACGAAGCCATGGATGGTGTCAAGGGTGTCAGTTTGGTCGAGGAAACCCCAACGGTCGATCCAAACCTGATGTTCCTCTACCTTGAGGATTTGCGAAAGTCCTTCAAGGAATTGAAGAACAAGAAAGTCACGGTCAAGAAAGGCAAGAAGAAGCAAAAGAAGCGCAACGAGACGAAGCGAGCGCATCTTAAGGTTCTCCTGAAGTATCTCGACAAGGATTATGCCTCCACCAAGAAGACACTGTACCCCATGTTGGAGTCCGGGCTGATCACGTTTGACTTATTATGGGCCTTGTACAAACCCAATACGCTTGCTTACACCACTACCTACGGATCGGCGGACGAGCCTCGCGCCTTCAAGATCGAGCTTGCCGAGAAAGAATACAGTTTCATGAAAGGCGAGTGGTACAGCATTGAGGGCCGATATCTTGAGTATGATGGCAAGACATGGGGCATGGGTAAGTTCCCTGGTCCTGAAAATGGACCGTTGCTAACAATTGTTCAGGAACCATGGAAGCCGATGTGGCATCGTTCAAGGGTGCTAGAAAGATTACCAGTCTCAACTGCTACCCACTACAGTACCACAAGAACGAGGTAAAAGTCAAGGCTGAGCTGATCGAGCGAGGCAAGAAGTTTGTAGCGTTGCAAGGTGTCAACTATCGATGTCATGAAGGACTTGCCTACTACAAGAAGCGAAAGCAGATCATCAAGGTCAACATCAATGGTAGGATCATGGTCGACCCTGCGATACACCGTCGAATCAACCCCAACTACAACGTCAGCACGGTGAAGCCACAAGACCCAGATATAATGGACTCGGACTCGGATGACGACTCGGATGGTTGTGGTTGTGGTGATCAGTCTGATGATGGACAAGGAGGCGGCACATTCCACAAGCGCGATGATGACGACGAACCGAAGATGAAGATGAAGGTAGTCCTCGATGAGAAGGATACCCCTCATATCGTGGAGGTACCAGTCGATGCCGATGGCCAGGAGATTGTTGTTGAGAAGCTCGAGGAGGTCCCAAGCAAAGTTACCAAGACCAAGGAAGGAGAGGCGACCGCCGTTGCCGCCCCCGAAGAGGACAAGAAAGCACTTCCCACATTCACGGATGAGGAGTACTTAATTTCTTCCCCAGTCGTCCTTGGATTCGCATTCGCTGAAAAGCTTTGGCTCGAGTTCACAGTTTCCGGTGTAAAGGACATTGTCTGGAATGAAGGCGCTTACGATTCATTGGTTCTTGAAGACAACACCAAGGATATCGTCAAGGCTCTCGTTGAGTCCCACAAATACCATCCTGCCGAGAGCATCGATGATGTTATCCAAGGCAAGGGTAAGGGTCTGGTCGCTGTCCTTCATGGGCCTCCAGGAACTGGCAAGACTCTCACCGCCGAAGGTATCTCGGAGCTACTCAAATGCCCCCTTTACATGGTTTCTGCAGGTGAGCTTGGTACCGATCCTCGCACACTCGAAGCAGAACTCCAGAAGATCCTTGACATCGCTCATGCCTGGGGTGCCGTTCTCCTTCTCGACGAAGCCGATGTCTTCCTGGAGAAGCGTACCATCCAGGACATCCATCGCAATGCGCTTGTATCCATCTTCCTACGACTTCTCGAGTACTTCCAAGGCATCTTGTTCTTGACCACCAATCGTGTCGAGACTTTCGATGATGCCTTCCAGTCTCGTATCCATATCGCGCTGAGATATGGAGAGTTGAGCGCCAAGGCCAAGAGGAGCGTATTCAAGATGTTCATTGAGCGAGTTAGGGTTCTTGAGGGTGTTGCTACTATGCCATTCACCGAGGAGGATTATCTCAGCTTGAGTAGACATAATCTCAATGGCCGACAGGTATGTCTCCTACCATTCTACCCAACTTCCACCCCTTCCATTTTCTAACGGCATGTAATTAGATCAAGAACACGATCCGCACCGCGCAGGCGCTTGCAGTCAACAAAGGCGAGCCACTCAGCATGGAGCACATCAAGCGTGTCCTGGATGTCTCCAACGCATTCGACCGCGACTTGAAGGGTGGCCCGGGTTTCGAGGACGCGATGAGAGGCTACTTCTAAAGATGTCTTATCATCTTCTCGCTTTGACTTTTCCATCTGGCTTCCGTTCACTTGTATTTTGCTTCCTTGGTACATACCGCATGCCTACTCTGGATGAACTTGGGGAGATTGGGTGTAACTGGTTACGTTTGGAAATATTCCCTTGTCGTCTTGCCTCGCCATTTTGTTACGGGGGTGGGAAGCGGGATCTGAATTGACACTCTACTTATTCCTTCGCGTTGATAGTTTTCCGGATGCAAGCGACGGGGCAAATGGAATGGACATATGAGCATAACGAGAATTGAAAGTCTCGACTTGATGATTTCGCTCCGGGATGTGACTGTACTAAATGATATTATAACCTTTCGCTTATTTTACGTAAAAAGAGTCTCGCCGTCAGCCTTAAGATCCGTTGCTGACTCAGGACGAGGGCATCCGCAGGGGAGCGGAGATTGCGTGTGGCAACCTGGATCAAGGCGACCCTCCTAGTAAGCTTCCAGTAACATCCTGCAGAAGGTCATGAAGATGGGCGGCAATCTCTGGGGGCGAGAAGATGAGGCCGCACCGCATGACTTCACAGAACCTCGCCGCAAACCTCCTCATGGAAATGACGGCAACTCAGTCAACCGCCTATCATGACATTCATACACCCCAGCATGAGCGGCCTCCCCAACGACCGAGAGCGTGAATTAACACGCCGCCAGACTGGCGACAAGGAACCTAGCAGTCCGACTGGCGACGACTCAGACTCCTTTGAGGAAGATGAGAAAGATGAAGAGGAGGACGATGATGATCTCCGGCCGCCCCAAGACCCCGTCAAAGTCGCGTTTGACGAGATCCTCGAGCAGATCAAGAATAAAGAACTCAAGCTGGGACGGAGCGAGGAGCGTAAGAAGTTCTTCCATAGATATGAGAAATATCTCGAGGAGCGCATTGGCGAGAAGAAGAATCTTTTGCATGTCCTGGCGTACTATGAGGGCTCGGCCAATATCTCGATGAAATCCCTCGTCACGCAGTTATGCAAGAAGTATCCCAAGGAATATGCGAGACTACTAGTTGCGAAGGATGATACGGGGAGTGAGAATAATCCGCTCTATGCTGCGATCACGAGGAAGAATTTCAGGCTCGTGGCGTATCTTTGTGAGAATAAGGAGGGGAGCCAGACTGTGACAACGGCGATTGAAACCGCCTTGGCCATGTCGTGTGGCGAACGAGGGGAGAATTGCCTGCATGCGGCGATCAGGTCAAAGATGCCAGCGCAGACAGCTATTAGTTTGATTCGCCTGACGAATGATGAGACGCTGAAGGCGCAGGACTCGAAGGGGTTTACGCCGCTCCATTATGCCGTCGAGTATGAGAGGTGTACGGACTCGCAATTCGATGTGGTCAAGACGCTCATTGAGTGTGGCGATTCGGCGTTGGATAAGTTGGGGAATAAGCCGGATTACTTCTCGGTATATCGGTATCATGAGAATACGCACGAGAGAGCATTCAAAACGACGAAACCGAATGTAAAGGCCATGGCCGAGAAGGAGAAAGAGAGAGTACCGCCAGTAAGAGAGGAAGACTTGAGGCGTCCAGATGGCTTGAATAAGAAGGGCATGGAGCCTGACAAGTTGGATCCAAGACCCGAGGCTTTGCAGCAGAGGCCGAGAACTCAAAGAGAAGGTCCCCATTCGCTGAAGGATGAGAGGAAGCCAGGGGATCTCGCGAGGCCACAGAGAAGGGATACAGATACCAATTCACCCGTGGAGCCGAACGGGCCCCCGCACAATGGATATTTGCACGCTCCTTCTCAGGGGGGTCCAGTGATGGCGGGAAAGGAGGCTCCTCATAATGATAGTCTAAATCCTGGAGTGCGGTTTTCGAAGGAGACGCCTAAGAGGGAGAGTTCTGTGGCGAGGTCGAGGCGGGTGGAAGAGCCTGAAGTCACGGAGGAGAGTGCGGAGAAGATTCGGGAGTTGTTGCAGTTGCACTATTTGCGGACGAGATCTCCTGAGACTGCTGCTAGTCGGTTGTATGGGAAGAATCCGAATGGTATGCTCCTAAACCTCAGTCGTGGAAAGCCTGCCCAGATGGTTTATAATACTGAATTTTGGGATTTTAGCCAAACATATCTGCTTCGACTACCTTGGAGCACCATCAAAAGTCAACCCCGAAGAATTCAAAGACAGCTTTGAACATGTGAAATTAGACTCAGTATTGCAATATGTGGCTTTCTCCAACCTCGAGGTACGTCCAGCACCAGAATTCCCATACTCCCTCGACAATCCAGTCGAAGCAGAAGGGAAAGGGCGTTGCGATATGATGTTCTTCTTCGAGTGGCTTAGACAGGACAAAGGCGTCAAGCGTATCCTCAAAGTCATCGTTGAGGATCTCGACACGCCTGCTCATAGCGACGAGGCGATTGAGAAGACTCTTGAAGGGTTCAATGTTGAGATTTTGGATTGGAGGAAGACGGATCTTTGTCCGGAGACAATGTATACGTCGAGCAGTAAGCTTAGGGAAATTTATTTAAGGTGGAGTGGGAACAATGCGGTGTTGAGGTCGTGGAGTGAGCCGGATGGATTGAGGAGATTTGAGGATTTGGAGAAGGTTCATTTGCATGTAAAACAGGTCAGGCTACGCAAACCCCGCTGATAAGGCGAATGACTGATGTGTATTAGGATTTGGAAACCAGCATGCGTACCAAGAAGAACATTGACAAGTTCTGTGAGCGACTTAATAGCAGCACACCGACTATCGAGCAGACAAGAGCCGTTCCAACACCCGACGAGCAACCAACCATATCTGTCAAGCCATCTAAAATTATCCGAGTATCCCGCATCGAGCAAGATGGTCAGCATGAGAGACTTCTCACAATGAACCTCGCAGCCTCTCCAGGGGAAATAAAGCAAGAGCAAACCTTGCAGCCCCACAGATGGCTCACTTGCATGGACGAGTTCCGCGAGATGATCCAGAACGTTTGGAGTTGGAGCATGAAACAGAAACTCCAGCAACAGAATGATCTCCAGAAGCCGGTTGAGATCGCTCTTATCGATGATGGGATAGATGTACTACAGCCAAGACTGCGTGGTAAGATCTCGGATGGTAAGAGTTTTGATTTTGGCGACAAGGGGGCGAATCGTATACGATCTCATTGGATTTCCGAAAGGGGGCACGGGACTGTGATGGCGAAGAATATTGCGAGGATTTGTCCGATGGCCAAGATCTATGTGATCAAACTTGAGACGCATTTTGATCATAAGGAACAAAAATCAAGAATAGGTGCAAGAAGCGCTGCTGATGTCAGTCATCAATACACCCCCCCCCCTCTTTCGATTCAAACGATTAACAGCTTCACAGGCAATCGACGCAGCAGTCGACCGCAAAGTTCAAATAATCTCCATGTCCTGGACCATCGCACAGCCCAGCACCTCGGACGAAAAAGAGCGACTCGACACCGCGATCCGCCGCGCCATCTCCGCTGGCATCCTCCTCTTCTGCTCCTCCGCCGACAAAGGCCTCCACCAAGACAACGACTACCCGGCGGCCTCCAACCCCTCCAAGATGTTCCGCATCGGCGCCGCGAAGGCCAACGGCAACGCCTGGGACTGGGTCCCTAACATTACGAACCTCGACTTCATCATCCCGGGCCACGAAGTCGCGGAAAAGGCCCTGCTCGACGACGACCCGAGCCAGACGTTCCAACCACAGACCGGCTCTTCCGTCGCGACGGCGCTGGGGGCGGGACTCGCGGCTCTCATTATATGCTGTGTGCAGCTTGCTGCGATTCACACGCAGATGAACCAGCAGGTCGACACGCCGACGGCGGTCACGGTGAGTGATCTGCGGGAGGTGAAGAGGCATGATGGGATGAAGGCGGCGTTTGGAGCCATTGGGACGAGTATGGAGAGTCAGAATAAGTTTGTGGAGGTTTGGAGGGTGTTTGATAAGGCCGCGAAGGAGATGAGGGTGTTGGAAAAGGAGAGGAGGTTAGGGGTCGTGGCGGCGTTGGCGCCGAAGTTTGTTAGGAATTATGGGATGTGAGGAGAAATCTAGGAAGCATATCAAGCGAGATAGATCAAGGCCCCAAACACCTCATGGCAGAACTTTGTCAAGTGACGATTTTTCACGGCCTGGGGATTAGGAGAGCTATCGTTATGATTAGAGGGTAGCAAGAATGAGCAAAGTATTTATGGTATCTCCTAATTTCAACTATCTATCCCTCTTTGACCACCCCCCCTTTCATAGTCACACACGTAACATCTGACACCAAATCCAAGTCAAAATCCCCAAGTGAATCCAATTCGTACTTCATCAACTTACTCGTCGGCGGCATACTTGGCTTAAACAGCACGGGATCATCCTTCGGTCTCGACCCAAACATCATTTCTAACCCCGTCTTGAAATCGGCCTCAGCCTTGATCTCCACCAAGCACTTAAACTCATCTCTCGTCTTCCTCCTCAACAAGATGCCAACTCTCATCGACGACGGCACCCCCTCTTTTCTCGTGGCATTCTCCAGCAAACTCCAAGATGCGCAATTATCCGGCCCATAGTCAAACCCGATGAGATCGATCGAACCGACAACGGTCGTCGAATCGGTAACATCTGCACTCGTCGTCCTCTCCCAGAAACAGCCAGCGCTCGCCTCCACGCTCTGCATGGCGCTCACTCCCAGACTCACATCGCCCCCTCGAGTGACCTCCTCCGACCGCGTCGTCTCCTGCATGCTGAACCGCCCGTCCAGCGAAATCGCCATCACCTCCGGCCTCGAGGCGCCGGCCTTCATGCCCGAGAACATCAGCGAGATGTTCGCACTCGCAACCCTCCTCGCACGCCTCCTCGGATCGAAGCGGAACAAGAGGACCAGCAGCGTGCCGTAGCTACCCTCGTCATACCGGCCGTGCACGACGTCGACGCAGGAGCATTTGATGTCGACGGCGCCTTTGCGGTTGACGATGTTGGTTCGCTGGTACGGGTCCGAAGGGTTGTTCCTGGTGTGGAAACCGCTGTCGCAGTCCCCCGTGGGGAACATGTCGATGTCGAAGGAGGGCAACCCCCCCGCCGAGGGGTCGCTTATTTCGGCCATGGTGTCGGTTGCTTGCGTTCTATACCAAGCTTTCAGTATGCCGGGCTCGATTTCTCAGGGGATGATGAGATGAAGCGAGATGCGAGCCGACCAGCCCAACACATATGCAGATAGCATCGCATTTTGTAGTGGGCGGAGGGAAGGCGATTTAATTGAATTGGGCATTGGGATCAAACAAGATTTCGCTAAGCCACAATAGGATTGTCAAGCCGAGTACGGAGGAAATACGGAGGTACTACTCCCTACAGGGGTAAATAAATGTTAAGTGGTGGACCCAATTGAAGAGCAGGATCCGGTATCTTGACCAGGTGATTGGTCACTCCACCCAGGATTCATGACTTTATATGGCCGGATTTAACATTTATTACGGTCTGGAGGCAGTATGTTGTTATGCATGTCTTGCGGAAAGTAGGCTGGGGCCGCCGCTAGCAGGGAGCGGTATCTTCATTGACCCTGCTCCTTACGTAATACAGGTACCTGTTCCTTAATACCCCTATAACCCGTCAGCCGCGTTGCTCTTCAAAGCGCTAATCAACGTTTGAACCGCGTCGAGGCGAAAAGGCGAAGAGTGAACGAGAACTTTAAAGTGTCAAAAGGGGTCACTAAAATGTCTGAACATGCTGTGGAGGAAGCCCAGCCCAACGGCCAGGATTGCGAAGAGATCATACAGGAAAGCATTAGATCCGGCCTGATCGTCGAAGGTGACTTGATTGGAGTGCGAGACTATGAGTGAGCTGAACCCTTTCCACGACCGATGTTTCAAGCAAAATTTTACTAAACCGGTTTCTTTCCAAGCGTCGTGGCTGTCTATGGCCTCCATGGCGATTCACAGGAGACATCGAGCTGCGAAGAATCGTGGTTCAAGGAGGTTATGTTTGGAAGCGAGAATGTGCGGGTGATGAAATACCAATATGACATAAACCAAAGTACAGGCTTTCTATATACGAGAGAAGGCATTCGAGCCGAGGCGTTGAAGCTACTGAATGGACTTATACTGCTCAGAAAACCCGTCGTTGCGGAAGAGGTTTGTCCTGGAGAATATCCATCCGATACGACTGGATCTGACAAGACAAACAGCACGCCACGAAAATTGATCCAGAATCGACTGCAAGCCCTGGCCCGAGGCAGCCGATTGTGTTCCTCGGCCATGATCTTGGAGCCATTATCGTAAAAGAGGTAAGATATTGATCTTTAGCTCTCTTCCAACTGGAAGGCCTACGTTCAAGGATATGTTTTGCAATTTGCCCAATTGTGGCTCAGAGTCCTTGCTAGGATGAGAACGCAAGTTCCTTTCTCTTTCCTCTTTCCTCTATAAGAACATGATACGTTGAAGCGCACTTCAATAGCCTGCAAATACGCGGACTTCAATTATCCTTTGGGCATCCGTTTGGACACTCGGGATTAAAGTGAATAATTCTGACAGGTCTTTTAGGCACTTATCTTAGCAAGTCTCGATCCTTTGAACTTTGGGACTATCAGTACCTCAACGGTAGCTATGGCAAGTAAACCAAAACGACGTACCCCTCATGTAAAGATACTAAGAAGTGGCAGGTGTGTTTTGGTTGTCCTCATAGGCATCGAGACTTCCGAGATATGGAAAAGGGCGTTGCCCAACTTCTTCTAGTCAGCGACAAGCCACGTGGACAAAACCCCCTGAATGTCCTCGTTAGGTTCACACAGGCTATTATTGATATCAACGGTGCTTTCTTGGATACAAAGATACTTCTCCATATGAGGATGACAAATATATATTCAAAATGCGCCAGCAAAGTAGACCAGGTAAGCAAGCCCTGAGTGTGTATCGGCAGCTGAAGTACCGAGCGTCAGCGAAGGGCTGGGAAAAATCAGCTAACTATAATAGACTTTTGACGAATTCATGACGATAATGAACATACCCTTCGAGAAACGCGTAATAATCTCGCACTCGCACAAGGATCTTGCTACTAATTTAGAAACGTATAAGACAACGGAGTGGAATCTCCTCAAACTTATCCACTATTGTAAGTTCCTCCTGCAATATATTCCCGATACATTCTTATGTCGGGGCAGCTTCCGACTCTACATCCGGCCTTTCTCGATGCCTTCAAATCCTCTTATCGCAAGCCCCTCCAATGCACACCTTCACCTCAAGGCAACCGCTCCACACTCCAATCATCGAAACTTCCTGGCTCGCAGCAAATGCAACTTTCCAGAACTGGATAACCAGGAAGGATGCCGCCATTCTTCATATCCATGGCAATTCCAACGTAGCAAGAGCGTCACGGGATACTTGGGGCTTCATTTCCAACCTCATTGCAGACCAGGACAAAAAACAGGACTGCTCACTCCTGTACTTTGAGTTTAATCAGCACGATTCTCGCTACAACAATCTGCAAGCAATGTTCTCTACATTCTTGGCCCAGATTATCAGCCATTATGGTGAAATGGACGAGATCATTGCGCGTAGTCTTGAACGATTAACGACCTACCGTAGCTGGACCACTGTGCATCTGTACAACTTCCTGATGCACTTATGGTCTGCTGGGGAAATTGATCACACAACGTTCGTGATCAGCGGAATCGACCAGTGTGAGGAGGCTTACGAATGGTTTTTAGAGGACCTCGTTGCTACGACAAACAACTGTGAAGGACCATTCAAAGTCGTCATTACCAGCACTGCTCGTCAAGAAGTCCTTTCAGGCTGTCAGATCATAGATTTGGACGACCATAAGCCGGATACAGGTGCAATTAAAATGGAGCTATCGAATCTAGTGGACTTCGAGTTGGCGCAATTAGTCCCGAATCGCCCGCAATATCGTGGCTTCGAGGACAAGCTAAAAGATCTATTGCTGGAGATTAACAAGGAGTTTACGAACGCCCATTTGATTCTCGATTGGCTCAAGTTCAGCGAGCTTCCCAAAACCAAGTCGGCCGTCAAGCAAAGGCTTCAGAGCTTGTCTTTGGCCACGGAAGAGGATATCATCATGGCTATAATGGCGTCAATACCTACGGAAAGACAAGACTGGGCACGTAAGCTCATAACATGGGTTACATATTCCTTGCGTGCATTGACCATATGCGAACTTCAAGAGGTTCTACTTGATCCTAAGGCAAAATCATCTGAGGTGGACGGGGACATCATTCAACCAGATCTCATGACGCAGATTCGCGAATCTTTCGGCTCGATATTCATTGTTATCCACAACGAAGTATTATTCTCTCACGCATCTCTACGAGACTTCTTCAAGAGATCAGATCCAGCAGTCAATGCTTGGTATCGTGTGAAAAGCCCAATGGAGGCACACGAAGAGCTCGCAATATCCTGCCTCGGGTATCTCTCCTCATTCGAAGGGCTGAGACAAGCAACAAGGTTTTGTGACCTGAATTCCGACCCTGAACATCCTCCGTATTCGAATCTGAGGTTCAATCTTCTGCAATATGCGACGATGAATTGGGCGACTCATTGCAGTCATGCACTCTCCACGGACTCGACATCTCAAGATCTGGCAGCAGAAGTGGACCGATTTCTACACCAAGATGAAATTCGGGATAACTGGGCGAAAGTCCATAACACTCTATCGAATCCAATCACTCGACCGGAAGAACCGCTTAGCTCACCCTTAGTGATTCTCAGTGCTCTCGGACTTCGAAGCCTCCTTGCTCAGAAGACAGCAAACCACGAACAAACCGAAGGAGCAGCAAAAGACTATGCATTGGCATTAGTTGAAGCGTGTCGTGGCGGACATCTAGAAATTATTTCTGACCTACTCAGCTGCTTTACACCTACGAAATCCACACTGGACCTGGCAATTGCAGCAGCAGATGGCGCCGCTTTACTGAAGATTATCGAAAGCGCCACGGAACTGCTCGAGGACTTTGAGTTTCCACCAACGCTTCTTTGTAGGGCGGCTTGGCTTGGTGAAACAGCTGCCGTAGACTTCCTTCTTAAGCGAGGAGTAGAAGTTGACCCAAAAGAGCCACTCTTCGGCATGTCGCCACTCCATCTCGCTGCGCGGATGGGCCATGTTGAGGTTTCAAAGCTGTTGATTACAGCTAAGGCAGACGTCAATTTTTTGTCGCTGTTTGACATCACTCCTTTAGCTAATGTAGCTCCTCTTGGGCATGTGGAGATTGTGAAATTGATTATTGACGCCAAGGCAGACGTCAATCTAAAAGATGAGTCCGGGTGGTCAGTACTGCAAAATTCAGTCAATAGGGGAATGCATACAATGGTAAAACTGTGAGTAGAAAGACCGCCCTCCCCTGAGAGTGAGTAAATACTCACTTTTGAATAAGACTCTTAGACGCAGGGATAGATAAGAATTACCCATCTGATGAATCATACACTTTAATCCAAGCCGCATGGAAGGACTTCCCCAAATGCTGCAAAGCCCTCCTAGAGGCCGGAGCCGACACCAGCATGCCAAACGACACACGTCCTCCCCTCTGGTGGGCTGCCAACATAGGTCTAGTATCAATCTGCCGCCTACTTCTCGAATATGGGGCAGATCCGAACTGGAAATCCACGGCACATGCACCCATCCTGATCCAAGCCGTCAATGAGTCCAAAGTCGAGCTCGTCGAACTACTCTTAGATAAAGGAGCCGACATTGACGCGCAAGACGAGAGCGTCTTCTACCATCCCACCGTCCTATCATGCGCTGCACAGAATACCTCTACGGAGGTAGTGGAGTGCTTACTCAAGAGGGGTGCGAACATCGAGAAAGAGGGCACGGATGGGATAACGGCAGTTTATTATGCATCGCTTAATGATCATGTCGACATTACGCGTCTCCTAGTCGAAGCAGGGGCAAATGTTAATATCATAACGACTCAAGGCTGGGGACCGCTACATTCGGCATACAACTTCCTAGCAACGGCCAGATATCTGCTACAGAAGGGGGCGGATGTCAATCGTCCTTGCATAGAGGGAACCCCGCTATACATGGCGTGCAAGTGGAACAGCCCCGAGACGGTGAAATTGATGCTTGAACATAAGCCGGATCTAGAGATCGGCTTCAAAGGCTCTGACTCTAGCGGTTTTTACGAGGGTATGACGCCGCTGTTCGTCGCCCTAGCGCATGGATATACTGATGTCGTGAGACTCTTGCTCGAGGCTGGTTCAAACGTCAACCATGTGAACCGGATGACTCCTCGCAAAGACTTTCCGCTTCAGCATGGATTCAAACCAGTATCAACGGACAGCACAGACGAGGAGCCCCTGCGAACTCTGCTGGAATACAGGCCGGAGCTCAATATGATAGACAATAAAGGCGATACAGCTCTCCACTTGATTCATGCCGATACACCTGTATCCTTTGTGAAGCTCCTTGTCAATGCCGGGGCTGATATCGAAATCCACAACAAGAATATGCGCACAGCTCTAGGTGAAGCAGCTATATGTGCGAACTATGATGTAGTCGAGTACCTCCTCTCTAAGAACGCACAGGTGAACCTCACTGGTGGGAACTATGGTGGTCCCCTTCACATCGCCTGCTCGCTTGGTAGATTGTCGCTCGTCAAACTCCTGCTTGAACACGATGGTACGAATATCAACTTGGTGGATACAGGAATCACGGGCACACCGCTACAATGTGCCTGTTTCGCCCGTCTAGCTGATGATATCGATGATGATTCAAAGCACGCTCTGGTCCTATATCTCCTCGACGAAGCTGGCGCCGATGTTAACACCCACGGCGGTGAACTGGGCCACGCGCTCAACGCCGCAGCTTTAAATGGACCATCTGAACTCCTCCGCCTTCTTCTTCTGAGGAAAGCGGATCCCGAATTCGAGGATCAGTTGGGACGGAGAGCGTTGCACCTCGCAGCTCTGCGAACAAGTGAGCATGTCGATCTCTTTACTGATGACAAGCTCCTCGCCGCGGAGGACAAACTGAAACGGCTTCCCCTCCACTATGCGGTGGTCAGCGGTCGAGCGGATCTCGTGAAACTAGTTCTCGACCGCACAGAGGGAGCTCTGGGTCCGGAGGTTGTCAATCATCCTGACATCGACGGCTGGACTCCCCTCATGTGGGCATTGCGGATCTGCGGACTCTGGGGAGCCGTCACGGAAGGTCAGAATGAAGTCATTGAGCTACTCATCTCCCGCGGTGCGGATCTCTGGTCTCGTGGGGAGGGGTTGGATAGAGATTGGACGCCATTGAAAATCGCGCGGTATTACGGCGCCAGCGACGAGACGCAGGAATTACTGACGCCCAAGTCTGATGAGAGGTGTAAGGACGGGGAGAGCTGGGATGCGAAGAGCCATGCATCGAAGAAGGCGAATGTGCATACGAATGCTTATTGTAACTGCTGTCTCCTCGTAAGTCTTCGTCCCACCCCTCATTCTCTTCCTCCGCTTCACCCTTCAAAATTTAACCCAATACTGTTCCTCAGACCTTAGTAGGGTCCTACTTCTCCTGCTCGGACTGCTACGACTTTGACCTCTGCTTCAAGTGCTACCGCTCCCGCGACACCATTCACCCGAACGACTCATTCGAGGAAGCCGGCACCGAGTATGAAGTGGAGCCTGAGCCGTCGCCGGCCCTGGACGAGAATGTCGAGGACAACGCGACGATCGTGGAAAGCGTGCATGAGAGTTCCGATTCTCCTAGTGAGACGGAGGACTCGGGGGAGGAGGATCGCACGGCGAGAAAGAAGAGGGGCGCGAGTGCTCCGGTTGAGAAGGAAAAGGAAAAGGAGAAAGAGGACGAGGACGAGGACGACGAGGAAGAGGAAGAAGAGGAAGAAGAGGATGACAGCGTAGATTAGAGAGCACGTAGTAAATAGCCAAGCCTCTCGTACCTTGTCGTGGCTCTGTCGGTTTTTAGAAACATTTGTTAGTAAGAGCGTGCGTCGAAAACTTTGCCTACACCCAAGCTAACCCTAGGCACTTATTTATTGTGACTTGAAGGATGAGAGATTGTACTATATCGTCTTACGACATCTAGGACATCAAAGTTGAAGAGGCCCCGTCTAGCAACTTTTGTGTATTCCATATCCCAGTATTTAGCCCAGCATTTCAGCGCTTGCATGTAGCTTCAAACAGCAGTTATTTCAACCCCCCATCTGCCAAACACCCGATAGATATTTTTGGAGTATTTCGAGGTTGGACATATATAATCCCGCCGATATTGAATTTGTCCACCGACGTGGTGTTGAATTCCTGGCGTCGAGCACAACGCAATCGAGCCATGAAAATTCCAACCCCTTATTTTTTTTTAAAACACCACAGCGCCGGCGTAAGAATTCGTAAGCCCCGGCCTCCCTCCCCCCCATAATACGTCTGGGAAAACCGAATACGCTAATATCGCCGAAGAGCTATAATCGTCTTCCGAGGACCTAGGAGGCAAGGTATTAAACTAGGGCCTAATGGCACATACGGCGATTTCACGTACATGTCATACCCGTTGATCTTAAAGTTAACTGATTGATCTGGAAGGGTACTATTTATGGAGTTTTCAGGTGTCCTCTAGCACCTACTATGACCTCCGTATGGTGGTTCTTTTCTTTGAGACCTAATGACTCTTTATCATGTCTCATTGCGGCATAAGAAACTTCTTTGTTATGCCGTAATGACGTGACATAAAATACAGATGCCAGACACTAGAATATCAGCCAGCACCCCAGGTGCTGGCTAAAATACTAGGATTTGGCTCTAGTATTTCGGCGACATACTAGTTTTTCAGAGTTGCCAAACGCCCCGGCACGCTTTGAAATACTATATGCCCTATACTCGCCGAAATACTAGTATTTAGAGGTTGCCAAGGAGGCCCCAGGCTGTTGGCCTCCTCGAGTTTTAAGGCCAGTATAGTGGATTACCTAATAATACAGAGGAGAATGAACTTGGTGATGTAGGAGCATGCATATTTCCTCGGCGTATATCTACAGGTATCATTACTATCCTCGTAGATTTTCATGGCCTTTGCATAACTTCAAAGAAGAAAAAGAAGAAGGGCAATTGTGTACTGTAAGACTAAATAAGTCGAAAAAGAGGGTCGAAAAAGGATCTCTCCTCGTTTTAAGCTATTACTCGTCCTAGATACTCCTGGATATAAGACAATTCCCTTCTCATCTCCAATTTTTTGGAAGATTTCTGTTAATTTCGATCACGTGTAGTATAAGTGATCCGAGCTTACCGCGTTCTCTAACTCACTTGCTCAATTTTGGCTCCGCTGGAACATTTGTTCCATTGTAATTTCTTCAATTTTCAAGCATAGATACTTGTCTTTAAAACACGACAAGATATGTGGGGGAGGTGCTGTACCATTTTTCAGATGCGGCAAATGCGCAGCGCTCTTCCTATTGGTACTAATTATCAATTGTACGGAGCTTATTTAGGCCACCGCTCTATAGCTGTAATTTGCTTTGGCTGCGTCATAGATTGGAGGTAAGTGTTATTCACAATTCCTCGAGAAGCGAACTCAGGCTTCGCTTACTGTAGCAGCCCACGAGTCAATTGTGATTTCAAACGTGGAAAATCAACACCAAAAACATGTCCTCTATCGTTTTCCAGGGATTTCTTTTCATCACTTCCTATGTCTATTCCATCCCAGTGGACCCCGATTACAATACAACTCTAATTCCGTCTCCGCAACAAGTTTCCCCCCCCCCCCCCCCCATTGTGATTCTCCAGCCGTTCAGGAAGCATCGGGTTGGTTCGCGTCCCACCGTGCAAAAGTACTATCCGCATTGATCTGCTCACAGGGAATTTTAATACCCGAAGGTGTATTATCCAACTTTGTTACCCAGCGTCGCAAACCCTCGAATATTAGTTCAGGGAGGTTCGACACATCCGCAGTGACGTTAGTGTGGACGTACAGCTGGCCAGCCTTGAGACCGTCCCAAACACTTTTAGTCTGTGCTTTTGTCGTGACTATAGCCCGCAAGACTATGATTTTGACCCAATTTTTGTTACCGCCAACGTACTACCATAAGACAATCGTTAGTTTCAAGTGGGATACCGAAGTAACTAGTCTACATTCCTTCTTGCCTTTCGAATGGGAGTTTGGGAACGCAAATTCTGAACGAAGATAGACCTTGTTACGGAGGCGTTTGAGTAAGTCTTCGTTGGCGAGCAACTCCTCGAGGCATTGGTGACGCCATGTCATGGTTACCTATAACGTTGATGTTAGTTGGTGCGGTCGAAAAGGTGGGGGATCGCTTACCGAGATGTAGGTTCTTAAAGTCCCTATCGATTAATTTTGCAGGCTGATTGTGGGGGAAGCAAGAGTGTAAAGAGAGGAAGAAACTCTTTTTGGTGTAGATCTAATCGTGTTGTGAGAGAATCCGATAAAATACACAGGATCAAATCAGAAATTGGAAACTTGGAGGGCGAGGCTCCTGTTAAATACATGTTCCATCTCAGTCATTTTACTTGATTCAGTCATCTAGCAAGTAGTTTGCCAGATATTTCTGATCGGCGGAGAGGATTGTTTTAACAAGGCAAGCTGAATGTGGCGGCTTGGGAAAGTCAAACCTCTCTGAAGGGTCAAACTTGAAAGAATAGAAACATCAAACCCAATTAAATATTTGTAAATATTCAAACAACTGATGAGAACCCAAAGCCCCCAATGGGGTTTGACGAGATCAAGAACAAGAATTCCTACCTACTCCGCTCTACTCGTCAACGTACTGTGAGGATTGTTTGGACGTTTAAGGTACCTTGGTAGGAAATGAACGATCGCATAGAAAGATATAGCAATCCCATATTAACCAAACTTTTGAAGCAATAAACTAAAATACTAGAGATTGTTTTACACCAAGAGTTTAAGGTTGGAACCAAACCCGATTAAAAGACGGCAGGTAGCAGTGAATACCCACCCTATAAATAAACAAGATCTGGACAATGTGGACAATACTTCGATACGAAATATATAATATATTTCACCGGTGCCGTCTTTATAACATACTTGTATTATGCCAAGCTACCTAAAAAGAGCGTGTGGTTCAAAGGGTATTTAAGTCATCAAGTGAGCAAATAAAACCAGATTTAAACAACACAACAAAATATTTGTGCTTGATCAAATCCTTTCACACTTCTTGATATAGAAAGTCACCTTGAAGTTCAACAAATGCCAACGAATTCTGATCAACCTTCCCCGTCACATACATACCTTATCACTTAATTTGATGGCGGCGGATCGTATTTCTAGGGTGGAAATGGCCAATCCGACAGGTTTCGCACCTCCATCACCAATCGCGGTCGATCACACAGAGGCGGCGCCATTTTCTCAAGCGAAGGAGTCAACAAGTAGGAGTTCCTAATTGTTTATCGCACCCCAGGATAACGCCAACGTAGATAATACTCCTAAACCAGGTCGATCTGCGGCTGTCGAATCGATGGAGGCAGTTGCCAATATCACACCACCATCTTTATCCAAGTCGATATCAACGCCACCACAAGCATCTTGGTATCCCATCTCTCCACCTCGCTCACTACCGAGTTCGACAGCGTCCGCTTCCTCCCTCACATTGAAACGTAGGACCGAGCTTCCAATTCGTGTAAATAGCCGAGGGCCCCCGACTCCGACAGAGGCATGCGAAATACAGAAAAAAATTCGATGGACTGGGATCGTGAGCTATGGCCTGGCATGTTTAGTGAACCGGACTGGTTGATAGAACCGGATGTAAGCGTCATCCCATCGCTCATACAGCCATACATTCCCACACAATCACCCAATCGCTTATCCTCTCCCTCCGACGTCGACGCACGCTCTCGTCCTTATCGTCAGACTCCTCCGCTCGAGAACATAGCTGTGGAAGCATACAAGTCAGGCGCCTATAACAAGACATATTTAGTAACAGTCAAGGCGGACGACTTTCACACCGAAACATCACAACATCCTCAGGTATACATCCTCCGTGTCACTATCCCCGTCGACCTATGGTATAAGCTGGAAAGCGAAATTAGCACCATGTCATACGTACGAGAGCACACCTCAATCCCCGTCCCCCTGGTCTATGCTTATGACACTTCCTGCGACAACACCCTCGGCTTCGAGTGGATGCTCATGGAGTTTATCCCCGGTCGTAAATTGTCTTCACGTGTTCGCGACGACTCGATGACGCTCTCGCAGCAGAAAGAGTGTATCGTTACCGTGGCCGGCTGGCTCTACCAACTCTCCCGCCTCCGTTTCGACGCCGTAGGTTCTATCTTCTACGATTGGGACACTGGTAGATATACTATCGGCCGCGCAGAGGATATCGTGTTCGTAAGAGATCAATGTGTGAAGTATAGCGGCGCAGACATCTCGCGAGGGCCATTCCGCTGCTTTCGTGACTACTTCCAAGCGATTGTCAACATCACACGGGCGTACTATACCGACCCGGTGAATATAGAAGCGGCAGAAGAATTGCAGAGGCTCATCGATGCCGGGGATCGCAAGGCGTACAATGCAGCGTGGTGGCGGCCTGACCAACTGACTGGGTGGCTACCGAGTCACTGCACAGCGGTGGAAAAGGTTTTGGCGGCCCTCTTTCCTAAGAACTGCGACAGAGGAAACAAGGAGATGGAGACGCAGCTCTATCACCACGACGCGCATGGTGGGAACATCATAGTTGATGAGGAGGGTAGGCCCACGGCACTCATAGATTGGGAGAATGTGATGGCGAGACCAGTCGAGATGATAGATCCAGAGCCGAAGGTTCTCTACATGACGCTTGTGGAGTGGGGGCACAAGTCTCATGAAGATGTTGATGAAGAGCATGAGGAGGACTAGGAGTGGGAGAAGTGGCGGGCCGAGTGGAAAGAAAAGTCTCGGTGGGATGACGAGTCGGCGAGGTTGAAGGCTATTGTTCAGAGAGTGCTGCGAGGAGGACCAGGAGCAGTCGATGGAAAGGATGAGGATGAGGATGAGGCTGAAGGTATGTCATTCCAGTACTTTATTTAATTTTCAAGAGAGTACGTACTGACTTGTCCACAAGGTCCGGATGCCAAGCATTCCAAGTATATCAACGAGTTGGTCTTGAATCTAAATGCCATAGGCTGGGAGATACCACAGTGCCACGAGCTGGCGGATAGAGTAGCGCGCGAGTATTTGGATCCGGATCATGTGTCGGACGGTCCTAAAGAGGAGTAGTGACGAGTAATAATAGAAGAGAAGTCCATATGTCTGCCTTGAGCCCAGGGCTGTGAGCATAATAGCTGAGACCGGGTGTCACGCGTTGCCTCTTCATTTCATACTACTGCTTGGCCTTGTGCTCTACAACAGCCTGCCCTTGCATCATACCAATTCGCCTTCGAGTGTTGCTTTGCCACCTCGTTCTGCTCTCTTTCTCGTGCTCCGGCTTGTTGACGGGGCCCGGCTTCATCTGGTGCTCTGTCGCTCATCTTCGTTTCGAACTTGGACGGACTTGAAGTATTCGAAGAGCTGAAAATAGTGGTATTGATTACACTAAAGGTCCCATATGTGCTAGAAGTCGAGATGTTCCTTAAGCCCATAACGCCATGCTCCCATATATACCGTTAGTTGGCCAGATTTGCAAATCATAACTCCTTGATTTTCTTCGCCTTCGCATTTTCCTCGTTCAGTGCGTGCTCTCGTCCAATAGATGGGAGATCCCCTACGGCTTCTTTCCCGCCAAACGTCTCGAAGCCTATGTGGAATATCCATTCGACAGCTTCTTCAACCGGCTTATCAAAAAGGTAGGGGAGAGCTGGTACAGCAGCCAGTCCCAATCCAATTGGTCCATAGGTCCGGATTTTGACATTCTTGCTGCGCTTCAAGGCACGACCCGAGTATCGGACAATAGAATGAATTGTGAATGCTGGCTACCAAATTTGTCAGCATAATAGCTTGGCACGAAAATCCGCCTACTTACCAAACCCATAGATGCAAGTGACTGAAAAATACCTCTCTGGGCCATGACCGTCCGCCAATCATTAAGAGGCGGAACTCGTCCAGGAACTAAAGCCGTTTCTCCTGCAACTGCTGCCATATCCGCTTGCGATTGCGCGTCATTGTAGTTCTCGGGTGCTGCTTTCCGAGGCAACTCTGGATGTAATATCCGCTGATTACTGCAATATGCCTTGTATCCCTCATGGGCGACATCTCCAGCTATGTAGGCCCAGGATATACCATATGCGGCGCGAACCAAGTTAAGATGGGCGACCGGTCGAAAAGACTCTCCGATATCTGAAGTGTATGCAACATATCGTTGGGCCGAGAGGAGGGCTGTTCGTACACGGGTGGTATATGCGGCATATCGAATGCTGCTGTCTGTAGACTGAGGCGCACTAGGTGTAGAAGCAGAGATCAGCAATTGCTTGCGCCAACGATGGTGTTTGAAGCAGCAAGTTCAGACTGACCTTCCCTCGTATAACTCATCATAGAAACTCTCATCGGCATCGTCTTTGTCCACGATCTTCTGAAGAGCTGCTGGTAGCTTTTCTGGAGCGGGCAAACTTGTTGGGGCGGGTCCACGAGGTTTTCTATTGTCTAAATCTTTGCCCGCCATTGCTTGACAGGCAGAAAACTTGCTGGGAACTGATATTATAAAAGTTTTACTTCCACTAGAGACCAAGTCGAAAGTCAGTGTTTGTAAGAAGAGCAAAAAGGAAGCACGCGAGGTTATTCGGTTGTGTTCGGAGAGAGGCAATGACGATGCATATCCGGAAGTACGATGTGGCGTTCCGCTAGAAGTGGCTTGTTTGGATTAGTCATTCGAGAGCCAAGACTTCAGTTGCAGCTCGATTTCAGAGGAGACGACCGAACATCAACAACTTCACGAATCAGTTCAATTCACGACTCCGTCCTCAACTCCGACCCAAACCTTACAGTCGAAGCTCCAAACCACCAATATGGTCCAAATGTACACGATTGCTGGTCGCCAAATTGGCTCCCACTACGTACGTCCATTCCTTCCTCGGCATTGCAGGAGCTGTTGAAAACTTTGGCTGGCTGCTTCAATTGAGCGAGACCGGAAACATTAGACGAGGTATTGGGTTCATCTGCTAATTTACTTGCGATTTATAGCTTGCCATGGGTGTCCTCGGCCTGATGGGAACTCTGCCTTTCGCGTTCGGTGGTGGAAGTGCTGCGAAGAAGTCACAAGGACCACCTATCAACGCCCAGAGTCCAGATGAGGAGAGCTTCATCAAGTGCGTGCATCATCCCGAAAACGGCCCCATGCGCGAATTTACGTACGGCTAGAGAACGAGAGAGCTGACATTTCGCAGGAACTTTCTTGCACAGGCCGAAGAGAAGCAAAGCAACACAAGCAACAATGTTGAGGCGACGAAGAAAGATGCCGGGCGATAGAGGAGTGTACGATTGATTATCAGGTCGGGATGCTGGAGGCATAGAGGCGCGGATCAAGCCAGAGGTGTACATATATCCAAGACAAACCGTGGGTTGTTGACAATGTCAACTTCTCGCCATTTGAGCTCTGCCATTCCTTCTCCTCGTGGATTTTCGCTATCACCCTCAAGCTCGAACGGCATCACCGAGATTGCCACATGTCGGCGTAAGTTAGGGACACCTACCAGCGTAATTAGCTTTCTATCTTAAGAAGTATCCCGAGATTCATATAATCATGGGCAGGAAGCAACGAGTGATACTATTTATGCCATGCAACCTAGTCCATGGTAAGTACCTAGCCTGAAACAAGAACCTTACCGAGTAAATGCAACGACTTGTCGACATGGCTATGACGTGGGATACACAGGCTCAAAGAACCTAACGAGCTCTATGGAAAAGTTTTGCTTCTTTTATATTAACCTTACACTCTCCAAACCAAAAGTTGCCATGCGTACCACAGCCTAGAAGTGCCTCTACGAGTGGAGTACTAGCCAAGTGAGCGCTAGCTTGCTCTACCACGTCCACTACCGATCTCGTGTGGTGGCCTAACGTATAGAGAGCAACATTGGCCCTTACATACTAGCAAAAGAGCAGGTCAAAACTCTATTGTTACATACTGGTCCATTATGTCACGTTCTTACGACACATCAGTGAGTCATTACGTCTCAATGAACAAAGAACCGCAGTCATAATAGGTGCTGGAAGACTCCTTAAAAACTCTGTAAATAGTGCTTCTTCTCCTTAATCAATTGAGATCAACTGGGCCGAATATGTACGTGAAATGCCGTACATGCCATAAGGTCTCAATCCAATATCTGTGTATATCTAGGCACTTTAGCCAAAGACCTTAACCATCCTATCTAGGATATACAAGCCAATTTTTTTATAGAAATGTAATGATATTTAAGTAAATTATCTTATAATACCCAGGATAATTAAGGATTGGTATGCGTAAAGTCTTAACCCGCTATCCTACTTAGAAGCGGGCAATCATAATAAAGGGTTGCTACGTTAACTTCTTAGTAAAATACTAGAATAACACATTCCAGCATCCATTCTGAGCGCCTGTATACCCTCATGTCCTTACCATGCCATCTCTTTTAGTTCAAATCTCTTCGCTGTCTGTCTCCTACCTTGGATGCTTTGACTAGGCAGTCTCACAGACCTTTTTCTCACTTGGTCATCAAGATTCCAGATCTAGCAGTGTCAAATTAGGCAGCTATAGTCCTTAATACGTTACGGCTCTAACAGTCACCTCGCCAACAACATGGCTCGTTTACTATTATGCACATAAAATCCCCCCCTGACATGATAAAAATGAATGCAAAAGCATGCCGACCAGTCTCAAGAGCTGATGCGTCCTTTTCCTCAACAAATTAGGCCTTACTTGACTACATCCTACTCTTTATCGCACTTCTGACTAGTTGGCTATAGAGCAATACCAAAGCACCGAACTTGCCTTAGCTAAATTCTCCTTGAAGCCTCCTATCATCTCTACTATTTCACTTAGAACCTTCTATAGAAGCCGTAACGCCATCGCGAAGGGCGAAGCCTTCGATGCCACTTCTAATAGAAATACCCATGAGCTCAAGGTATCAAGCTTCCCCAGTCTCTTAGAAATGTTCGCTAAGTATGACATGAAGAAAGCCGGCTAGCCCGATAACCTTATTCATACGTTCAACGACATCATCGACTGGTCGGTGGGAGTCAAAATCCCAATCCCAATCCCGGAGCTCCCTGCCTCGAAACTGTATTTATACCTCAGTCTGTGTCACATCCCGTACCCCGACACCAGTCCCCGCAAGGAAGGAAAACGACAGTCGCTTACAAATGGTGCTTGGGGGCAACTTCCTTAGCTGTCTCGGCAACAATAACAAGCCTACTCATTTGTTTTATGTACTGGATGAAGATAAGCAGTTCTAGGCTTTGCGAACAGAATGTCTATCACGGTGTTCAGCACGGCGTCGAGGACGAGGTTGAGGACGAATTCGTAGCCGAGGCCTAATAATCAGCCGCGAGTCCTAGAGAAGACGGTCCGCTCCCCTCCGACAATCTGTTCTCACGAGACATCGCTTCGCCGGCCGTTATTCTTAGAGTAGTAGACGAGCTACGCAAAGCTAATAGAAGTTCCGGACCATCGCGAGGATTGGTTCTAAAGGTGGTAGATAACATCACTTCGTAGACCTCTTGGTTTGTGAGTCGCCAGACACACGAGGGATACTTTGAGTTTCATTATTTCCCGGCTGCAGCTTGGTCTAGCAAGTTAATTCGAGGCCCGATATCGTCGTGATCTTAGATTAGCTTCTTGTTCTCGTGGCTTTTGGCTTGGCCAGTAGTTTATCTCTTCGGGTAGGACTGAAGAAGGGATGTTCTGAGCGGGGAGTGGTGTAAAGCCTAATACCAAAGGTCTCCAAAAAATAGTTGTGACGTGACATGCAGAGGGTGATACGAGCACTCGTAAGAGCACTCGTAATGTAAGAATGAACGAGGTAGATAACTTGTAAGGACGCTTGATTTCTATCGAGAGCTCGGTTATATTCAGAGATTTTACATGACTAAGCACCCACGTGATTGCCCGGGCCATAAAGGTGACAATAGTGGCTACGGATTTTCCGTACACTTAGGTAATAGAGTAGTTAGAAGAAGATGGTAAGGAAGGGGATGTATCCTGCATTCCCTGAACTTCTATATTCTCCACGAAATCTTGGGTATATTCAGCGAGTATACTGGTAGTTGCGAACATTATATAAAGTTGGGTGTATAGAGAAGATAGACTGGCGGTGCATTAGTCTTCGTTCAGAAATAGTGAATGTAATTGAGGATGACCATACACTTGTGGGATTTTAACTCATCGTCTAACTTACATATAGGTATTAATTTTAGCTGGCGAGTGTTCTAAGGACAGAGATCAAGGGAGGGGTTCCTGTGTAAGACCCTAGGTCAAACTCTATATACACCTAAACACTACCCGAGGATCTAGCTTAGTGTTTTATCTAACGAAAGAGAATATAAATCTTTCCCATATCCTATTTGAGACATTTAAGCTTATTATACTCCGGAACATCTAATTTTAGTACACGACATGATCCGTAGGTACTAACGTTGTATCATTATTCCCAAATATCACAACTTGGATTTCTTAACAGGATCAACTGGTTTCTACCTTCCCACAATCAAAGGAGCCATAGTAGTAAATGGAAACTTCCGCATCAATACCGCCCTACTCAGCGCCGTAGCCGAAGTCCTATACCCGACATCCCCTAGAATTGGCGCGCCAAAAAGATCGAAAAATGTATCTCCTCATCACTGATACCTTTGATCTGATGCGGATACGCAGGTGGGATAACATATATGTCCCCTTTCTTCAGCCTGTACAGTACATGTCTACGTTTCCATCTAGATAGAGGACGGACATTCGAGCGTCACCTTTGTGGACGTATTCCATTGTGGCGTTGGAGGGGTTGTCAATGTGGTTCGCCTGTGTCTTTGATTCCGAGACTATACATAAAGATGTCGTTTAGGATCGGCCATGTGTCTTTGCGAGCGATCTTTGCGGAGCCAGCCGGACTTTCTGGACCGTTCTGCATGCTTTCCACATCGAACTTGTGGGGGTTGGGGAGGCCGCCTGTGTCTGGAATCTCGGGTTTGCCTTTGCGTTGGATGATGTATTTTGGTTCGGTGCTACGAGGGATCTTCTTGAACTCTGAGCTTGGAAGGCCGTATGTGTTTCCAAGAACCTAACTGTTGGTTACATTGCTTTACTTCTCCAGCATCAAAGTTTTTTTTTCAAATTGTTTCAATTGTGGTAGGTGGTCCTCACTGCATCGCTCATAGCACTGAAGATTGCACTCAATTCAAAATCCTTCAGCTCCTTACGTCGAAACTCAAAAACCACCTCGGCTTCCTCGTTTTCAATATTCTCGATGTGATGTAAAGCTCCAGTCTTCACAAAGAACATTTGTCCCATCTCATTGGCGAAGTTCATAAACTCGCAGTGTGTTCACGGTTTACTCAATTGGTTGAGTATCCTCTGAGTTGAGTTAAGTTGCGTGGAGTCTCCTACGATATTTTTAATATATATCGGCTAGAATATAGTATATTATACTACTACTTTAAGTACTATCTAGTAAGAGCCTCTTACTCTCTACTATATAGAGGTGCTTTAGGATTCAGAGACTAGTCGGTGTAACTCTTTGGCTCTTAAATAGCTAGCAGTTTACTAGTAAATAGGATGACATGGAATTGATATTTGTACTATAAATCGGCAAGTACTATTGAGAGCCTTATACAGGAGTCAGAATTTGGTTTCTGGGGTAGGGTAAAGAGAGTATTTCTCAGGAAACATTTAAAAGGGACTGCCTTCTATAATACAGGAGCAAGCGAGTCTTTATATAGAGAGTGACTGCCTGACTAATCAGGTTTTAATATCCTCCAGAATCTTCTTTGCCACCTTACCGATAATTTGTAATAATTACTAAGGAAATAAGTGACTCATATAACCACTATTACGTTATAGTGGCTAACATCTATTATCTAGTTGTAGATATCCTGAAATTTATAGTTATAGGTGCTAAATTATCGTAAAATGGAAATCTTTATGCCAAAGGTGGAAAACTATGGTATTTGAGGGGTTAAAAAGTTTTTGCGGCATATTTGACTTTATCCAATTTCTTTTTGAAATAACGAGAGGAAGGTTATGAGTTGGCGGGATCCAAGACCAGATATTGCGAAAGCTGAGGCTGCGGGTGAGAAAGTGGAGGTCGTTGAAATTTATGGGGGGGAGTTACTCCCAGGAAGGATGGAAGAGAAGAGTTGTCTATGAGGGTGGGTTTACAAAGGGGGAGAGATAGTTCCCATATTTGACTTTTCTGGTAGTGACATTTACTCATGAAAGGCTACATTGTTACAAAGTAAGACCTGTGAATACTCTGCGTACACCACGCCCTAAATCTCATTGGAGCTAAAAGAAAATCTGCAAGGTTGTCCTTAATTATCTTAAACAATAAGCCACCAGCCCAAATGTGATAGATGGAATAGGAGAATGACCTGCATTCCCTGTTCCTAAAGTAGATATCAGGTCAGAGTCTTCGGACTAGTGCTTGGGTGCATTTGGAATTCCAACGCCCGCTCTGACTTATCATCGAAGACCATTGATCTATGGTAGATAAATTGAATAATTATGCTAATGAATATCCCCAAATCATCTATCATCTAGATTCCAAAAACTCGCTCAAATACTCTTACTCAAATCCCAATCAAGCTCTCTTACTAAGTCAATGAAACCATCTTGTTATCAAACTTCACCCCATCTTCCTTGACAAGTCTCTCCACAATCCACTGTCCAACATCCTCCTTCGAAATCGCATAACCCATCGCAACCGGCTCCTGCTCCTTCTTGCTCAACCCCGGAACCTCACAACTACTTCTAATAGCCGCAAGCCCCTTCGCCGGATTCTCAACCAGAAAACTTGGTCGGATCATCACCCACCTCCTATCTCTACCAGCGCCGTAGATCATTAGGCTCTCCATCTTCTCCTTGTCCTCATGTGGGATTTGCAGCATCCAGTTGTACATGGGTAGCATGACGACGGGCACGTCGCGGCCCATCTTGGAGATGCCGGTTGTGGAGAGGAGGACGATGCGTGGTTGGAAGGGGACTAGACCTTCGTTTTGGAGTTCTTGGAGGGCGTTTACGATTGCGAGGGCGCCGTCGTAGCAGAGGGTGTGGGAGCCTTCGAATTTTAGCTTGATGCCTGATTGAACGGCGTTCATGCCGAGACTGCTGATGATGAAGGGAACGGCATTTTTAGTGAGGGGGTCGATGAGTGTGCGTTTAATGTCGGGGAGAGAGGACATGTCGGCTTGGGTTAGGTGGAGGGTGTTGGGATATTCGGCTAAGAGATCTGATAGCTTTGCAGGTGTTCGAACAAGCGCATTGACATGAGAACCGTTAGCAAGGGCATGCTTGAGTGCTGCGATTCCAGTTCCTCCTGTTGAGCCGAACATGGCGACTGTCCGTGGCAGTGTTTGGAAAGACATTGTGGTGTTTGGTTGATTGATATGAGCTTGTGCACCTGTAATAATAGATGGCACTAGTAGTGTTGCGATAGAGCGCATGTAACTGGTGATAGATAGGAGACTTGTTGTTGCCTGTTGTAGATGATACGGGAAGAAGTGTGTTACTGTTGTTGAGATTGACTTTTGGTTCAAGAAAATCCAACAATGTATATGTCCTCATCTTCAACTCTGAGCCTCAGCCCCTTTAGATCTACGCCACAGCTCCATATCAGGGATTCTTTCACTTCTGGTTTGTCGGACAATCAATTCTGGGGTGGAAGTGAACAGGAAGTGTTTTTGGGGATTCTCGGCCACTTGGAGACGGCGTAAGAGGATTAGCGAAAGCGAAGAGAGTCGCACCGTCAACCTTTCGGCCGTACTCCGTAAATATATTTTACTTACAAGGGTTGAAACGGATGAACGTTTGCAATGCTGCGGAATACTCTGTCTCGTGCTGGAATCTGCACTTCAACAATTGTCCCGACAGGTACGAGTAGGGCTGAATCCCTAGAAGATCCCCCGTTGGCGCTCCTTGTGGCGTCGCAGATGAAGCCGACTGACTGGTCGGCCTCGTAATTCCACGGTGGCTTAAAGAGAGAATTCGCGTACGGGTATCATCTTGCTTTGTCCTGGCGCGCAATGTATTTGTTACTACTTTTGCAAGGACGTCTCATTTTAATGTGATCTGAAATGTAGCTAACAGTGAGACTAATAAGCATCTCATAATGATTTCTCTGCTGGTCGAATTTCGGCCCGTTGAGGAGACGGAGAAGCGAGAAAGAGATACTCGTCATGAATGAACATAGATCAATTGACAAATAATTCCTCCAGGATAGATTGCTCTTCGATTGGAGCATCATCGAAATGAAACCCGAGAAAAGGAATCCTTCATCCATCCAATCTGCTTTTGATCTTGATCGTGAGGCACAGCTGCGGCAGATGTCCTTGGCTCTTGGTTACTTTGGCGCAAACAATTGTTGATTCATGATTCACAAAACTCGTTGATGGGACCTACGGAGCAAATCACAATCCTCCGTGAGAAAAGGCGACACAACGGGCGTTGAAACGTTTTTTTTTTCATGCTATAGGGATGTGAGGCCAGTGTTTCATCATGCCTTGCTCCTTAGGGCTGAGAGACGAGTGTTCTAGGCCCAAAACCAAATCCCACCACATCGAAGCATCCACCCACTCCGTACTTGCTCAGACAAAGGAATATACATGGACAGAAATAACCTAAATCATACGAGCGAATGAAACCACCAATGAATCCATCTACTGAGACTGCGTAAGACTATGGGAATGGGGGGAGCAGGACGGAGTACGGAGGTACGGAGGAACTCCATATGGGATCGACAGATTTGATCAGCGTTCCAGAAGACGTCAGCTTCGGCCTCAGCGATAACCTTTAAGCTTTCCTGCACGATCCCGTTCGACTCGCGTGGCATTCTCTGCAATCCGAAGGCACAGAGACCATGGGAACAGGAACAAGTTGCACGGAGTACCGACGCAAACGGCTTCAACATGCCATGGGTGAGCTTACAAGTTACATCGTTGTATAACGGCAAGCTACTGTAGTAGTAGTACCAGAATAGGGGAGTAGATAGAGGAATAGTAGAATTGCATTCCGCCTTCGGACAAATTGGGTATGAGAGTCTCGATTCTCTCTTAGATGCCTATATATAACCATGGGGGTATGTCTATAAGCCGTGGGGTGTGTCTAGATCCAAGGATCTAGCGTCCTACGATAGTCGAGGACTTACGTTGTATTCAGGACGTTAAAAGGAGAAATCAATCAATCGATCAGGTAATACTAATACAAGTAATGCGGAGGCGACGACGATCGGATGAAGTACGGATTAAGATATCAAGAAAGACATTATATAATTGTTAGTGTGTGGGTCAGCAAAGCCATGCTGTGATTCGCTCTTGAGAAGCTTCCACCTCAATGATTGTAAGCTTATCGTAGTAGCAGTACCAGAACAGGGGTATAAATAGCGGAATAATATAAATGTATTCCGCCTTCGGGCAACTTTGATGCAGAGGTCAGATTATCTTTCAAGTGCACTCCTATGTCTATGATTCGCTATACAGCCCCAACCCGAGATCCACCAAATAACCTTTATTAAGGGGGATAAGTCCGTCTGCCCATGCACGCTTCTAAATCAGGGACTGACTAAGAGGCTCGGATGAGACTAGCGGCATCACATGATCAAGTTTGGGCTATTCCCGTCTTGACGAGTTGAAGTTGCCCCTTGATTCCTCGAGTCCGTCCAACAACCTGGAACCCGCAGGTTTCAGTCCCACTGCACAGCACGTAGGTACTCGTACTCCACCACTGTATCTAGAATCTACTGTAGATCTCCCATCATCAGCCGCATTCAATCTTGCTTCAACCCCGTCGACCACTTTCGACCAAAGGATCGAAGAGAAAACCATTGGGGATAAGTTGCACAATCGCCCCCACCCGGACACCCTCCTCGTGCCATATCGACTGTTTTGGGCATGGTTTGCTACAACAGGAGAGGAACAGGAGGGTATTATTGTTCCATCTGCAGGCTGTAATGTTAGTCCACAACCTTACCGACATCGCGTGGAAAGAAACTTTGAGCCGCAGCACTTGCAGCCGCCTCCTCGACGCTACATACCTCTTCTAAAACCGGATGCATACCACAATATACAACACCTCATCATACCATACGTTCAACACCGAACCCATTGCCACGAAGACACATTGCCCCTTGGAACCTCCTCGGCTTCAAGGTTGCGGTGCAGGACGAGGCAGCGAATACCTGGCCTAGCAAGAATCCCCGTGGTTACTAGCGTCGCTAGCGTAGGATCCAATCAACCATACGGAGGTACAACGTCGGTGGCTCTGGTAGTTTCTACCGATATCCTTAGTTACTGCTTACGAAGTTAGTCTGGGGTTGGACAAGACGACGGGTATAACTACACTCCATTGTCCCATGTTATTTTTGAGGGCATTCGCTCATCAAGAAGACTGGCATCGACCAGACTGGAATGACGCCTGGCTCTAGAGACTGGAGACAATTCCCAATTCCCAATACTTCCACGACATGGTCGGCGTTGGCGGGCGTTCCGGAGGTAGGTCTTCGCAAGCAACATCTCGCTTCAACTCCGACTGACAGTTTCAAGGTTGCCACACCTGTCGACGACGGCGCGTGAAATGCGACGAGGCTCGTCCGAAGTGTGATCGTTGCGTAAAAGCGAAAGTGCCATGCGAAGGTTATGCTCGGGATTTAAAGTTCGTCGACGAGAAGGGCAGAGCGCAAAAGCGAGTACAAATAAAACGGCAAGCATATCTCGAAGCCGTACAAGCAGAAGATGAACAATTCAAAGCCAGTCGTCAGACTCGAAATAGCAACAGTCCCGAGAATCAACGTACCCCAGGGCAGACAAAGGAGAGGCAGAAGCAGCAGGAGGTTGGAGCCGTGCAAGAATGCTTATCGTTGGCGGGGTTCCGAGATAAGGTGGAGCTGACGTTTATGTTAAATGAGCTCTTCGCAGGATGGAGGCTATTCATACCTTGGGTCATGAGAGGATATCGTGGGACCGACGATTGCACGACAACACAATCGGTCAAGGCCCTGAGCAGTGTGTACTTTGCCCGGCTCCACCACGACCAGAAGAGCCTTGATGCGGGTATGAAGTCGTATAGCAACGCGCTGCGATTGTTAAGGGTTGACTTGAAGGATAATAAAGCAGCATATGCTCTACCTTCAGTGACTAACGTTTTGTCGCTGGTGATCTTTGAGGTACCTATCATTTTCATACCCATCCGAGAGGGCGCTAACCAATTTCTTCGTTAGATGCTTGCCTCGTCAGGAGGAGGGATGATCCAACATCTTGGGGGGGTACATCGACTTATCGAGGCACGAGGACCCGAGCGGCATCAAAACCAGCCTGAATTAGATGTTTTTGAAGCCGCTAGAGTTGGAATTATCCATCAATATTGGGAAAGAAAAAAGCCTTGCTTTCTGGGAACACGGGAATGGACCACCATCCCATGGCTCAAACATCCAGAAGTGAAAACTCTGCTTTCGATGGTGATCGATCAGAAAGCAGAATTGCCGGTCCTTCTTGATGATATGGAGGGGTTGCGGACTGGTCGACGATCCTCACCGTCGGATATCCAAGATCTATGTCAAAGGTTGACCATGCAAATGCAAAAATTATACAGCTGGCGAGCTGCCTGGGAAGCGGAAAACCCGAATTGCGTATACAGTATTCATATCAATGATCCGGCCATCCCTTACACGCAGGCATTGTACTTCAACGCGATGGCGCGCTGTGTTGAGCTGTGCCACTACAATACTGTTCTAGTACAACTTCACCGAATGGGCCGCATCTTGATAGGGGCAACTTTTGATCCAACGATCCCTGCTGGTTCGACCCCAATTGTGCGTACAAACAAACTGCTTCTACTACCTGGTGACCCCAAAACAGTCCAGGACGTCGGGATGGAGTTTCTTCGATGCGTGCAATATCAATTGACTGGACCTCATCGGAGTGGTGGTATCTTTCAATTGATATTCCCGTTGCGGGCAACCTTTGAAGTGTTCAGTCCGGGCACTAGAGAATGGCAATACTGCGAGGATGTCTTTAACTTGATGGCCGACCGCGGTGGCTTTGAGTTGTGTCGACGCATGATGCCAGCGGGCATATGTGGCAGGCTTCTCCAAGACGAAGGTCTCATGGCTTGACCAGCCTTCGTATGATGTCTCGATGATTTGACTGCCTCGTGGTCAGAGCCACGGGTCAATTGGACATTTCTAGGATCTCCATGGACACATCACATGAGCAAGATGCTCATCAATTGACTCGGTTGTGAAGTCAGAAAGCGATGAGCACAATCTCGGGCTCCAACACAAGCCCGGAGAATATTACAGCAATCGGGCTGTGCGTGAGGACGACTTAGGATATTTCCCAGTTCAGGCTACGGTGCAAATGTGGTAGAGATCTGGGTCAGAAGGAAACGTCGGTATACCATTTCATAGTCATTTAGCGATTTCTTCATTCCATTGGAGTTGGGATATTACGAGGAACTTTTTGTTTTACTTAGGCCAGTCATATATGACCATCTATGAGCAATGATCTCAATCATGTAGACAATATCGTGGGCTTTGCAACTACCAGTAAATCGAAGTGGCCCGCCCTATTGGAATGAATCCTGGCTCACTCCTCATCGCTCCAATGTGATGGGGCTGGAAGACTGCCATGGAAAGATACGGCAAGAACCGTACGATTTGAAACCACTTTTATCGTGCAATCGCAACATACGACGGTCGCTACTTTCTAGATTGCAAATTTCCGTCCACCCTGTGGGCAAGGAACGAAGGATTCACACCTTGAAAGTTTGTCTCTAAGGTTCCATACGTTCTTTCTTACCCTTGACAACGTCCACCCATCCTTTCTTCCTTTAATATTAGTTCTTTCCCCAGGGGTCGGTTCCCAAGAAAGGGGAGGACTTCGAAATCCACGGATAACGGAATATGGTCATTTTCTCGGGTATGTTCTCCTCAGCTGTGGTCTCATAAATAGACGACGCTGTGCATATCTCGCGGCTTTCCTCGCCGGTGTTCTGGTTCTAGCAGGAGGTGGTCCAGTGGTGAAAACTCGGCGGGCATGGACCTACAATCTCTTGGCTAATATGCCTCTTTCTCTGGCTTTCCGACGGATCATAGCGTCAATTCTCATATCTTTTGACGAACATTCGGCTTGATTCTCTGAACCCACAGGGGAGAATCAGTTTGATTCTATGTGAGACTCTTGGGAATTCAATACGGTCGGATGATAATGGACTCTTGTAGTAGTCGCTTGTAACACGCACTTCAAATGATTCGAATGCAGCTGTAGAAAATGAATCGCCCTTCGATGCTTTTGCGAGAGGATTATCGTGCCTACTCGGGAGCATCGAAGGTAGATATAGTGGTTGGTTGCACCCTCTTGTATTACATCTAGACTGGACTTTGAGAAGTGGATCGTATGCTTGCTTGCAGAGCTGTTACAGGATCGTTCACATTAATTTAACGCCTTCCTAGTCACAGCAAGCTCTTACTCGTCCTGTGGTTCTATCATTGGCTCTGGTTGAAAAGGCAAAGGAAAAGCCACTATCTAGGAATCAGGATTTTTCAGTGCCGTGTTGCAGAATCGTAATGAGGTTTGAGGTGGAGGTTGGGCGCCTCTGAGACCGCGACGGTGCCTCGTCTTGATAACTCTACGCCGCCAGGATGTTAGTACCCAAGGATCGATTTTTTCTTCTACTACCCTATACTTTTGCTTGGGAACGCTAAAATACTTGTGGTCTGATGATGTTTGGAGAATGCTATCGGATTCATTTTTGCTGCCACGCCCCCCCTGAAATTCCCTCGCACGAATCCTCGTCAACCTCACAACACGAGACAAGAAGGGATGCGAGAAAGGCGTACATCGATACAATTCTATAATATAACGATAGGAGAAGCTTATACGTTATGTTAGTCGAGGGGCTGCAAGTGTCACAAGCATTAAGGTTACGGAGGGACAGCGGTTAAGTATTGTACTACAGTAGGTAGGCACTGTTCTTCAAACCAGCTAGCGGCGGGAGTTTTGCTCGTTATAGTCAAGCGAGTACCTATTTGAGCTAGATTTCTCGCTTACCGCTAGGGTCATGCAGATGCGAGGAAGGGCCCACCTACAATACTTCCCACCTATAATACTTAACCGCAGTACCTCCTCCGTAAGCTATATAGTTTCTACTCCGTATGAAGGCACAGCGGTTAAGCAATACAACTCCCCTTCCCCTGCATATGCGTGGCGCTAGATCGAAGCGAGAAATCTTGCTGGATCTGGTAACCACTTGACCTTATAAATGAAAGCTGCCGTCGCAACCGCATCTTACAGGGGAGGGGGGTTTCGAGTTAAGTATTACAACCGCTGTACCTTCGTAGCTATTAAAACCCCAGCATCTTTGAGATTTTGAATCTTCCTTCTACTCCGATCTCCCTTAACTAACTCCTTTTTTACCTGTCACAGGGAATACATCCAAGCCAATTATCCAGGAAAGAAAGCCTCGAATTAATCTCGATGTTGTCAAGTCTTTGCCCAACTAGGAGCTCGCGTGCTAGAATATTCGAAACATGGGTATATATTATAGTTATAATCAGAACGCGACATGAAAGTTACATAATGCCAAATCCAGCACCCTCGAGGCAAGACCCCTCCCCGTTTCAGGGAATTCCGCTCGATTGTCTAAAGGGAGTTCAGTACCCGAGTCCGCGGGGGGTGGGGGGTTGGAAAGGAGGAATCTCGTTGGAATATGTTCAGAGAGCAGAACTCCACGCCGCGGAATTGTAATCCACCTGGTCCAATGAGGGGGGGGGCGGGGGAGCGCCGGCTAAACAAAAAGTCTTCCCACTTGGCTATCAGGCCAGGTGATTTCTCCAATCTCGGGGGTCTCAAGGACAGCAACGTAAAGCCCAACTCACGTCTCCAATAGCTTCTCCGCCTACGTCTGGCCACATCTCCTTGCACGCCAGCTCTACTTCCCTCGATTAAAACTTAACCGACAAAATAGACGCTCCCCTCCCCGCCTCCCCCCACGCACGCATATCTTCTCGTCCACCGCTACCACCTTGCCTTGCCTCGCCTTGCATATATCACAATCGCGCCCGCTGCGTCCACCAATCAAGGGAAAAAGCTTTTGTGGTCCCGAGGTCGGGATTCTATCTTTCCAAGTTAGAGGTTCGTGTTGGATTCACAGCAGGAACATGGTGACATTTTGTGGCTGACTTTTTGCCTTCATAAGGAGGTTGATTTTCTGACCTTTCTCCCCGTGGGAGCTGGGATTTATGCCGAGGAGGATTATGTGTTGCGGATTGTTTGCGTCCCATCTATCATCTCCCCCTCGTTCTCGACGCATTGGCTGAAGACAGGTTTGCGTCCATGCAACCGCAGGGTGTGGTCTCACTCGCTCCTCAACGAGGCATTCTCAAGGGCTTGCATGAGGTTGTTGTCGAGGGGGGTTTTGCTGTCGATTCCGCCCTGGGTAGCTGCAAAGCTTGCCCTGATCGTCCCCCAGGATTTCTTGCCCGCTCTTTTCTGCTCTTCCACTGCAGCAAAGCCATCGCGCAAGTTTAGCAGGTATGAGCCTTCAGGTCTTCCAGGGAAAATTCGATTGGTTCCCTGACATAGTGACAAGGGGCGATTCACGCTGATCCCAGTGTGCATTTTTGGGTTCGAACTTTGCCCGCCATCACGGAAGGCCGTAGGTCAAAACTCGGCGCACACTACTCCTCAAGCCTCCTAGGTATTATAAGACAATCTGCGTAAATGTTCTGGATAGGATAGGAGAACAATTCTTCATCTCTTCTCCTAAAAAGGACGCTTAGAGTCTTTCACCACAGCGCGAGGTGTACTGTATCTGGAGACTTGACAAACGTCCCTACCTGATTGTAGGCTTGCCCGTGGATGTGTGTCTAGCTCCCATCTTTGAGTGTTTCCTACGACTGGATAAATATGACGACGTGGGATACCCAGGCATTCGCACCGTGCAAGACCTTAGGTTAGCACTCTGCGTACTCCACCGTTAGATTCTCCTGGCTCTATGACACGTCGTTGGATTGTTCCTGAATCTCTAGGAGAATGAACTCAAGTGTCTTACACGAGGTGAGAGAATCACCCATGCTCTCTCCAAAATAAGACATCGGATCAGAGCTTTTATGCCTCGATGTATTTAGATTGCGCGCGCTCTCACAGCTCCACCTCTGGAAGAGGAATTCCGAGTCAAACCACTTAGCTTTAGTTTCTCTAGCTGTCTATTTTCTCACCTCCCTTCATGTAAGACGCACTCATTATCCGCCCTCCGTGGTCAACCAGCATGGAGATTGTGCAGGTTTGTCGGCCGTCTCAAGGACTCCGCAGCACATAAATACACGAGAAAGATATGCTCGACATCTTGACCTCCGCCTTCAAATATCATCGGCGCCGCGGTCCTTGTCAGAAAACACGTTCCCCCAGGATCGTTGTCTCTTCCACGGAGCCAATTTACCAAGGGGCGGCTTCGCATAAACCGAAAGGTCTATTTCCGAGGATCCTCATGTTACGATCCGGAAGACACGGACGGGGTCACTTATTGTGCTTGAGCAACGAATCACTCTCGGGAGAGAAGAAGAAGTCGATTGAGAGAACTCCTTCGAAATCTTCAGCCAACACCGAGCAGCCTATATCTGCGACTTGGCCATGCACGGAATGGAACAGTTCTCCACTTGCGTGGGATTCGCCATCTCCCCGTCTGGGTTTCGGGTCCATGGGGGAGCTCTTTTTATACCCGCATTTCACTTCTAGCACTGTTCTCTTCCCAGCATCGTACATCCTCGGTATCAAAATGGACGAGTCTTTTGGGTATTCTCAATGACGCCATGTCGGCAGCAAAGACGCTCGACATGATCAGAAAGTCGATAATTCCCGAGGGCCAGTGAGGGTCGTTTCAAGTCGTGAGGCGGGCACCTTTTAGGCATATGAAATCTGAAAATCGTATGTGTGATTCTCGGGGATTCTGATCAAGGACGCTCGGGCTAGGACTTCGAGTGGAGTCGTCGAGAATGGGTTTTGTTGTCGAGATACAGCAGGTCCGACGATAGATCCGCCCGAGAATAAGCATCAACTAGGGAGACTAAATCTTTGTGTACTCACGAAATCACAGTAGTGTGTTTATTCTAAGGTGTTCCGTCATTTCGGCACTCCTTTAATTTTTAAATGTAGATATATTCTACACTCACCGTCTACTGCTTTTAAGCGAAGGGGGCCATGACAACAAAACTAAGGTCAAACACTTAGATATATTACGGTATTTAGCCTCTTAAAAAATTATCTTTTGAGGCTACAACCTTCTTCAAACCTTCCAAAGATAGCTACTAGTAGTTCTACCAAGTAGCTTTAATCTCTAAAGAGAAACGTCCTGGGAGCTATTTATCTTCTTAAAAGTCTCTAAAACCTCTTCTTCTCCTACTACCTCTGTATCTAAAATACTAGGCCTAGAACTAGTAGTAGTCGAACTAGTACTAGAAGAAGGTTTTAAAGAACCAGAAGAAGAGATATTAGACTCTTCTTCTTTACTTTCTAAAATATCTTCTTCCAGCTCCTTTAAATTAAGAAGCGTCTTTATCTTTAAGAACCTTGGTGCAAGGCAAAAAGATGTCGGTAATAATACTTAGAGCGAAGTCTCTGTAATCCACCTTAGCTCTTTACATAACAAACTGTACATCAACACTAAGGTGTTAATTTCGAGGCGTTTTCGCAATGTGATTTAATGCCTACCCCGTACAGTTCGCAACACAAAGCCCTGTAAAATCACACCTTTGATCTTAACATAGTATCATCGCAAATGGATAACCTCTATTGCTATTCGCCTTTAGACCAGTAATACTAGACTCGTATACTCCAGCTTATTCCTAGCACAAATTCGTCACCTCTTTATGGTCAGTTACATTGCGTGGATCTCAACAAATGCCCTTCGTATAAGGCGCTTTCATATGAATGGGGTAACCCACAGAAAGAATGTACCATCCTTTTGACAAATGAAACACACATACCTATCACAAGGTCTTTGTAAAACGCCCTTCAAGATCTACGGTACGAGAAATGGCCTAGACTCGTATACAAAGTTGTAGGCAGAGTGCATATGCACTTATTCCAAGCCATCCAGCATCCAGCGCATCCGAAACCCAAGGTCTTCAATACAACATCCCAGGGAGCCAAATCGGAATCCCTTTTGGAGCATGGAAAACCCTTTTCCGGACTGGTGGTCTGCCTTGCTTCCTCCAATGCATATTTCTCTCGGTTCTTTTCGTCCGTAATCATACAAGTTAACCACCTTAAATACATAATTGTCGCAAGCCTCGCGTGTTTACGTGATGCTGCAGGTGTGGAGGACGAATTGAAGTAACCCCCCCCCCCTTCTCAATGATTGTATTAATCGACATATTCTATGAAGAAGTGAGTATCTACTTCTGTGATATCTTTCGAGCTCAGATGTGGATAGTTCTAGGCACACATGGGCTACCAGCGTTGCTTCCTCTTCCACCCAACAACCACGTTAGACCTTTTCCCAGCTAATAATCGCCATGTTCCTTTTCCATCTAGTAACCAAATCGAGAACTTTGTGCCATTATCACCTATAACAGCAACTCGCTCTACTACGGCCTCTCACAACATGTTGCACACTTGTATCTTACGAGTCGCTCCCCGATATAGCGCTGCCTATCATGTCCATGCAACTAATGAACCGACCCTGTCCTATCGCTCAATTCAAACACCATCTAGGTCCTTTCCACACTACAGCCCGTAACACATTTACTTCCTTATGACATTAACTATCAATAACAGCTCTATAGGTTCACTACACGACGATAGCGACATTACTCCCCCCCAATCCGCCCCTCAACCTTCTCAGTCCTCCTCTTAGTCCTCTCCTTAGTCCTCCCTCTCCTTAGTCCTCCCCTCGGTCCTCTCATCAATCCTCATCTGCCCAGAGCACCACTGCGGACAAGATCAGCGCGCTCCAGATTGACATGGCCACTACAAAAACACGATTAGGTTACTTCAAGGAGTCTTTCAGAACCCATGTTGTTGGCTTCGACACCAAGCTCAGTACCCTCGACACCAAGCTTAGTGCTCTCACGGTCGACTTCAATACCAAAATTGACTCCAAGTTCGCGGAATTGAAAGATCAGTAGATTCGATTAGTATGGCGGATGATGTTTACTGCAAGTAATATTACTCTATTCATGATGGCATACCTACTAATAGTATATAGCTCATAAGGACTATGGTCGTGGCACTTGGCGGTGCGACCACCGTATTTAAACGAGACCACTTAACTTTGTCAAGGGCTCTTCATGCTGAGGAGAAGTAATGTAAGATTGCAATGGTTGGGAGTATGCGTCAAGGAGAAATGGAATAAGATATAATTGGCACCAAAACAGGTTTATTATATACCCTTAGATGACTAGGTTTAGAGCTGGAATAAGATAAATCACCTCTAAAATTTAACATACAGGTAATGCCAGAAGTGAATGCATACTAATTAAAATACACCCTGGGAATGGAACAGATGAGCACCATCGCGGTCAAGCATTGACGGTACGGGCACCGAGCAAGGACCTCGAGCAGTACGGAAAGGGTTTGCTCTGGAGATCGATTTTGTCGTCGAGAACAAGCTCTCGGATTCGAAATTTTCGACGTCGGCTTCGACACGTAGGCCAACGTAAGGATGAAGCGAACCTACCCACCTCGTGACATCTTCCATAAAGCGAAATCGAGAGAACAAGTACTCAGTCCAAAAGCTCCAAGCGTCGACGAGGGGATCTTGCCAACCGCTGTCGTTTGATCACGACGTGGTACGAGAGTAGTGGATTTATTGTCTACTGTCGCGCTTATGCATTGGAGAGGAAGAAAAGTCTAAATTTCCTGTCAGGCAATGGGAAGAAGGCTGTGAGAGTTCGGCGGGGAGCCAGTTCAATCACGCGAATGTCACATTCGTCAAATATCGCCTCTGGTTATGGTGATTCGTTGTCATCCTGGACAGCACGAGGCAGCACGAGCAAGCAGGTAGAGCCGGATATCTGATCCGCGACAATAGGGATACTTGGGACATATCGGAGACACCTGCATATCTCTCTAAGATTAGCTCCTCTCAACGCTCACCAATGAACACTGCAAAGCGCCCTGTGTCTCTTTTCGAAAATGCAATTCCACACGTCCCATTCCCACAACACGACAGAAACCTCGGTCTCGCCGAGTGGGAATGTGCCTCTGGGGGATCTTGCGTGCTATGGTTACGCGCGAGAGTCAGTCGCAATGGCAAGCTGAGGCATTGGACCAGATATTGTCAAAGGCAGTGTCTCAACGCCAACCGGCAGTGAGAAAGCAATCGACAATCTTGATGGGGATCGTCGGGGAGACCAATAGCTGTGAGTGCATTTACGACGAGTCGTGCCTCCTGAGAATTTCCCACGGATATTGGATGACGTCAATACACGTGGCCAAAGATTGAAAGATGTCGAACCCTCAAGGCTACCCTCATGAAAGAACCGAGGATCCCATCGTCACTCGAGGCCGTTCCATGTCGGTTGACCGGATCTGTGGCAATCAAGTGATATCCGGGCTCATCTCAAGACTCGGATTCGAGAACGATGAAGGAAGGGTGGTTGCAGTAGTTGCGATCCCGTGATACGTAGGTACCACAGGCGAATTCAAACTCAAGTCGCCAGTCAGGGGGCGAGTTGATTGCTCCAACCACGCCATTGAACAATAATTGGCAATCCCAGTGGCTGGAGGATCTTCGCAATGAGGGGGACGTCTGGTGAGTACTCCGTAAGGGCTCCGTCCAAGGACCGCCTCGCGATGTTTGTACTTTGTCCCAGGCGACCTCCAATAGGGGGTATCATGCAAAATTACCATACCGTGCAAATACACCCTTGACGCCATCGCCTGGGCGTGTCGTTTGTTACGGCTGGGACGAAGTACTTCGTCCCCCTTGGCGGAGATGATGTTAGGGGGGTACCAAGGGACTTCCAGACGGAGGGGAATCACAAGTTCGTGGAACTTGAGAAGAAGTTGAGATCCCCAGACCCATGCAGGGAAACAGGCGAGACCTGGTTGGTGCCTGCATAGTGTTGTACACCGTACGGAGGTATTGATCGCCTTGATCTGCGACACGGTGGCTGCTGCAGCCTCAGGCGGCAGGCCTATGATCACATCGCCTTGACCAATCACCACCCGTGCCAACGAAACCATGCATCAGGTTCAGCTGACGAGATTTCCGCAAGATGATGGGAACGTTGAGGAGGTGGAAGCGACCGAGTACTCTCCGTCACAGTACCAGAATAGGGGGTCCAAGAGCGGCATAGTACCATGGCATTCCGCCTCCGGGCAAGTTTGGTGCCGTAGTCGAGTCTCTCGTTTACATGTACCCCTATTTCTGGAGGGGAGGACAGTCCAAACAGCTCAGCGACAGCCACAAACCGAAGGCAAGAAGGCCGATGGATGTCCCAAGTTGCCAAGGCTACCTCCGTACGGTGACATGAATGTTGACGCCTTCTTTGTCGCCTCTGCCACTGCCACCTCTGCCACCTCTGCCACTTCTGTCACCTCTTGCCGCCTCGGTCACCTCTGCCACTTCTTCTGCTTCTTCTGCCACCTCTCGTGGAAGCAATATTGCGGGTTGTATACGGACGGAGTGGATGGCAGCAAAAGAGTCCAAAGGCTGGACGGCCGCAGCCCTCTTTTCAGCTTTTCATCAGCTGTCAAGTCCACCGCCCTTGCGAGGCTTCCACTGGCCTCTCCATACGGTCTTCTATTCATAGCGTACTCCGGAACGTTAAGGTTAATCATGACCAGCAGAAAGGTTGTCGTGACGCAGCCTTGAGGACCCAACCCGCAGAATGCTGGCGCTCCTCCCGCCGTCGGAGACAACCTGACTGTACGAGTGACGGGTTACTCGCTAAGCGAGTGATGCCTCTAGCCTCATTCCATGACCAGGCACGGTACGATACGATGGAGAACTTGGAGAAGGCGTTTGCTGCAAAGAAGCATCGCACAACATGACACTTCTCGAATCCTGCAATGTTCTTCGGTCGTTGCACCGCAGATTTGCCAGCGTTTCCCAGTTGGGCGAGGTTCATGTTTGTCAAACCCTCGTCCCAGGTCGCATTGAACTTTGGCTCCATATTTGACGTGGAACCAGGCCTGAGCGGGTAGGGTAGGGTTGTACGGAGTACGGCGGCTATGGACGAGGTGCAGTTGGAATCATACAGAGGTGGTGCAACTCGATCTACGGAGTACAGTGACCGGGAGGCGGGTGAGGATGTCGTCGCCGGCCATGAAAATGAATCTATTCAGAGTTCTCGAACGGCACTTCTGTCAAGGCTCGTCCTCCCTTCTCCTTCCTCCCGCTTAAGAGTAGCCATTAAAAATCTTGGTATCGGTCTATCCCTGCCTACCTACAGGACCACGTCTGGCCCTTATCTTCGGAACCACGCTCTAGGTAAGATTTCTATATTTGAATCAAGTCTCGTAAAGTGACTCGACAGACTCCGCGGGTCCCCCCTCTCTCGTTCCTCGTCAGGGGTTAGCAGCTCGTAGACCTTGCTTCATAACGACCACGAGTCAAGGCGACGGCGAGGGACCGATAGCGACGGTAAGGTCCATTTGCTTCCCCCTGTAGGATGTCGCTGTGAAATCCCGGAATCGACGACGATACCGAGTCGTCTTCGTACAGTACAGTAAAGAACGCGTATATACTACTCCGTCTCACTCTCGGGACGTGGCCGAACAGGCCTGTCCTTCATCAACATGGCGGTACCAGGACCCTGGTTGGTGCAGGAGTTCAGAAATGAGAAAATGACCTGGATGACCTGACACACCCGCAATGACACCCAGCCGTCGATCTTTATCTGCAAGCCCAGCTGTGGTGAATCGTGATTCGTGGTCCTGCACCACCACCTCCAACCGCAATCCCCTTTCTATGAAAAAAGGCGTCACGAATTTTCCAATATTGGCGGTGAGGTCCAGCTCAGACCGCTTTGGGATGCGATGGCTGATCTAGTTGATCCTCATCAGCGAAGAACGCCGGAAGGGAGAGAGATGTCTATGGGAGTGCCTCCCATGGAGAATTATTCCGACGACTGGGTGTCTGCGCAGAAGAGATCCCGTCTGGATATTCCATGTTTGGCTGCTCGGTGCTCCGCTCTGGCTCTGCGAGATAACTCGTGACGTGGGGCGACGGCTGGAAAGGGATTCGTGCAGCGATTGTGGAGGAGAACACAGCTCAGCGCTCTCAATGATGAAATCGAGAAATTTGACGCTCACCGACTCACCGACTCCGACTCACAGAGCGGAAGATCAAACAACTTTTCCTACCGCTGAATGGAACCAGGGGGGGTCCGGATTGCGCTCGATGCTTCCCCACACTCGTGAGAGGCTCGACTCGACTCGATGTTTGGTACGGAGTGACCTTCCGAGTTCCCTGTGTACAGGACAGTACAGACTCCAGAGACGGTACGACATCTGGTACCGTACCTGTACGATGTCGATGTTGTGTCCGCGGCTGCAGGCGACGGTGGTTCTTCGCAACGGCACGAGGTGAGACAACGCCGTGCAATCATGAATGTGTGTCAGTTACCGCGAACCGGTCAACATGGAGATTCTCAAATCATCGGAGTACGGACTGTCGTCCTACGTAGCACTCATCAGTCAGCCGCCGTTGAAGAGCGTCGCCGCCTCTTGACAATGCTCCTGTCTTGTCGCCATGGCGGGAACTTCCATGGTCGGATCCATGGCACGGGGAAACGAGGCTGGCTTTGGAATGACACCGTCGACTCTCCGTAGACGGATCTGCTTGGGGTTGTGGAACGCGAGGGCGCAAGTGCCGGCGCATGTCTGGATCTCAAATCGACGGCGCCATCCTTCTTCGTACCAAGGAGAGAACGAACGAATGTCACCGACATTTCTCGAGGCGGGCAGAGGGCGGAGATCAGACGAGAGTTGGAATGCGCAAGGCCGCATGAGGAGGAGGAGGAGGAGGCGGATGGAGGTGGTGGATGTGGAGGACGAGGAGCGTGGGAAGCATCGGAATTTGATATCGCGTCACGTGCGATGACAAACGTCGCGCTGTGTTTGGCCACGGGTCCTCTAGTCCTCTGGTCTGGTCCTCTGGTCCTCTCAGAGGGTCCTCTGGTCTTCTGGTCCTCTGGTAGACTGGTCCCCTGGCCCTCTGGTCCTCTGGTCCTCTGGTAGACTGGCCCTCTGGCCCTCTGGTCCTCTGGTCCTGTGGTGGACTGGTCCTCTGGTCCTCTGGTCCTCCCTCTGGTCTGCTGGTCCTAGAAATACAGTAGGAGTGCACTTCCAAGAGAATCTAACCTCTGTTTGTACTGTACTGTACCCCTATTCCTCTGCTCCCGGCCCGGGTAGATTACAGTCTGCTGGTCTGCCGGTCAATCTGGATGGTTCAGACGGGTCGACGGAGTACGGAGTACGCCGGTCCAGGCTTAAGACTCCGTAGGTCCGAGTAGGGAGGTATGGAGCATGAGTAGGGAGTGATAGGATCCGTATGGAGTACAGTAGGTCGGTGATAGGGATGGAGTACGAGTAGGTCGATATGGAGACGAGTAGGACTCCGTATGGCAGGAGCCCATCCGTACAATAGGAGCGCGCGGATTTGCCGTGCATTGCAGCTGCAGACGCGTGCCATTGGACTGGAATTAATGGGCGCTCTTATAGGAAAGGAATGAGCAGGTGGACGGGGCCGCATCCGGACTTGGGGTCTGTGACTGGCCACATCAGGATGAAAAAGACCCGTCCGACCAGGGGTCCTAATAGCGGGGCCTTAGGTGCACGCCGCGAAGGCTCGCCCCATCCTGCCTTGGGGGCATGCTATTTTCGTCCGACCATGGCCCATGGATGGTGGCTGATCGGGTGTCATGTGAGTTCTGTACGTCCGTCCCTCTGCTCCAACGTTGCCCGAAGGCGGAATGCATACTGTATCTCGTAGGTACTCTTCCGCTATTTGCACCCCGATTCTGGTACTGCCACTACAGGACCTCGTACGTACAGTACAGTACCTACTCTATTCTGATATGTCGTTATCCCGAGCTATTATGATCTTTGAGCCTGATACTAGGAAGTGATAAAGTGGCGCTAGAGGTGCTAGTGGACGGTCGCTTACAGGGGGTGAGTACAACGTAGCAGGGAGGGAGCGTTCCGTCTCCGCGAGCCGCTAAGCTCCTTCCTCGTACGATAGACCTACGAAGGTACGGAGTAAGTACTGACAGCCGTCGGCATCACTCGGACGCCTCGCTTATCCGACCAATCCTGCGGCCTCTGGGACGTCGTCGACGTCAAGACTCAAGACTCACGAGAAGACCCAGGACTCACGCAAGACTCAGGACCCAGGACTCGGGACTCCAGTCCTCCGTAGCCTAGACTCAAGACTCAAGACTCCCACGTCCGAAGGGCATCCCGACGGAGTGCCTGGGGGAACACGACGGTCGACCGCCCTGGTCCTGGGCGGTGCGGTTCGCTCATCCTTGATCCCTTTCTGGGAGCATTTTCGTGGGCGTCTGAGAACCAGCCAAGTTGAGCCAACCTTCTTCGGACGAGAAGCCCAGCTGCCCAGAGTCCAATGCCTCGGGTTCTTCCACGTGATTTGGCGTTGTTGCGGGTCTGGTCCTGACTGGTCGAGCGTCGGCCATGGACCACACGGCTTCGCCCACCATCTCAGCATCATTCGTAGCTGCTCTCTCTCTTTGTCAGAATCGGCTCCACTACAGGAGTTGCAGAGACAACCGAGGGACCGAGTCGAGTACGTAGTACGCAGTCCATGGGTCCTACTGCTCACCCTCACCCTCACCCTCACCCTCACCCTCACCCTCACCCTCACCCCCACCACTCACCACTCCACCAACTCCACCTCGATCCCGTCCCAATACATCCCACGGGATTTCCAGCCTCAGCTGCATTGATCGCTTCTTCTGTTTCTGTTTCTGTTTCTCTTTCTGCTTCTTCTTCTGCTTCTGCTTCAGCTTCAGCTTCTCCTGCCTCTGCCTCGTCGGCCTTTTTGGGTGCTCTATTCTTTGACTGATATCAACCCCTTGCTGCCACTCGACAGTCCCCATTCGACAGAAACTATACGGCAGGAATCACTAGCGCCAGCACGAGCACCCCCTCTCGAGTCTCGAGTCTCGAGTCTCGACTCTCGACACGTCGACACGTCCACACGGATGTTCCTGGATTCAATCCTCCGAAACTCGCCCTACCCTCCTTTCTTCTGTCAATCCCTCTCCTCGAGATCTTTCCCGTTGGACGGCCGATCTCGACGCTCGTCGACTGCCCTGCATTGATCGTCATTGCTGATCAGCTGGGTCGACCTCCTTCCCCTGCCTCATCCTCTGGCCCTGTGCCCGTCTTTGGCCTCCTCGTCGCTGGCTCGACCTTCTCCAACGACCAAGCCCTCGACGAAGCGGGCTGAGTCGAAGGACGGGCTTCCGGTGTATAGGACCGCCACGGGACGACATCGTAGGCAGCGGACGCGTCGAAACTGGAGCGGCGAAGGAAGGTCAGAAATCTCCCCTCGGTGTCGCTTTGGGGGTTGAGATAGCTCGGAGAAGGGCCGGGGAAAAGGTCGCAACTAAGCACATGATCGTCCGAATCCGATCGATGGTGTTCAGTCCGTCCATTCCTACGCGAGCTCAGGGGATCTCGGCCTCGGTCTCGACGCAGACAGGGACGCCTCGCTCGATTGTGTTGAGTCGGTCGACTGGAGTCTGCTTGCCGCTTGCCAGATCTTTTCTGCGCTGGACCCCCTCCGCAGGTTCAGAGGGACTCGGGTCGGATCTCGGGGGTCATCCACGGCGCGCCTGAGGGCCGGGAATCATCAACAACCACTCGGCTAGCATTGCCTACTAACTAGGACTTCGAATCCCGATCGGTCCCCAGCCTGGTGAAGACGCGGCAATCTTGGAGCCTGGGGCGCGTTTTCGCTTGCGGTGACCACATTGGCACATCTCAGCCTCTCGAGTCTCGGTCGGGGCACGAGATTTGGGCGATTTGGGCCATCTGGGTGGGGAGAGGGAGACTTGCGCCTTGGGCCCTTGAGCCTCGGCTCGACTGTCGACACCTAGTGCGGCTGTCTACAACCAATACGGCTGTCTACCACTCATACGGCTGTCTACCACTCATACGGCTGTCTACCACTCATACGGCTGTCTACCACTAACACGACTATCTACCACTGTCTACAACTAGTAGGGCTGTCCAACTATTACGGCTGTCCAACTCTGCGGCCTTGGTCGAGGGAGAAAGAGGCGTCTACCCTACTCCTGGCCTCTCGTCTATCAGTCCTGTACTGTACCTCTCTGGTATTCGTGCATTTGGCCTCCCTGCTATTGGTGCATTTGGCCTCCCTGCTATTCGTGCATTTGGCCTCCCTCTTGGCGTCTCGTCTATCAGTCCTGTCCAGTACTTACGAGTGTCTCCCCGATCTCTCCTCCACTGGATCTCCCTCTTGGCGCCCCCTGCTCAACTTACCTACACGGCACTTGGGACCCACTCTTTTAGTCTGTAAGTGATCCTTACCCCTTTCAATCCTTTTCTTCCCCATCACATCTCCCATCACATCTCCCATCGCATCTCCCGTCTCCCATCTCCCCATCTCTCTCCCATCTCTCTCCCATCTCCCTTCTCCCTCCCCTACCTCCCTCCCCTACCTCGCTCCCCTACCTCGCTCCCCTACCTCGCTCCCCTACCTCGCTCCCCTACCTCCCTCCCCTACCCCCCATCCCTTGCATCCCTGTACGATCAAGTCATCTGCAGTTCCCACCTTCTGGCTTAGATGACACCCGCCTCGTCTCCAGTCTTAGCTCGTCCTTAGCTCATCTGGCCCCGTCGTCGAAGCATGTGTACATAACATATGCCTGCCACTTCACACCACACACCCCTTCTTCATCCACCCCAGCAAGATCTCGTCGGTCTCTATGTCACCAGCACTCATCAGCATGACCGTGACCACTTAAGGTTCAAGAACGCTGACTGGAAGATTCAAGGTTTAATGCGAACAGGTCCCCCTATCGGGTGGCTGCATTGCTTCTGGGACACGACCATTGACCATCCATCATCAAAAGCTTCAAGTCTTTATTGACATAGTACGTGCACCCCTTCATCCCGTCCTCACCACGAACCTGACGCAAATGCCCTTTCTCCCCTCAAGAGCACCCAGGATTCACAGGCTGACCCAACCACAGAGATCCTGCTCTCGAACCACTTTGTTCGCAAGTTTCAGCCGTCCGAGACCTGGCCCGCACTAGATCACAGTCACTTAAGAACCGTCTATTGACATATCCAACAAACGCCCATCGATTCATCCTTCGGTCAACACCCGCCTTGATTCAACCTGCTCGTCGATTTGAGCTTCCTGTCGTTGACGTGCCCCGAGCCTGCTTCCGGAGCCCAGCGTGGAAATCACCTACTTACGCCTGCTTCCACGCCCGTCCCAGAGTTATAGTCCCCTCCCGCCGTCAAACCGACTGTCGTTCGCATCAGCAGCCTGCCGCCGTCAATTGGAACTTCTGCGAACCCCACGGTCAGAACCGGTTAGACCCATTCGGCCGTCAAGGATAGAATTGTCTCTCGGCACCTGAGGATTTCAGTGTGCGGTTGTCGCTCGCTTTTCATCCACCAAACGTTTGACCCTTTTACAACCGCCAAACTGGCCTACTCAACTTATAGTCTGCTTGGGGTAAGTTGAGTCTCGCTTCTCGACAACTGTTGCCTACGGTCAAGACGCGGTGTCACTGACTCATTCTTGTAGCCTGAACACCATCCTCATACACCTATTATTGTCGACGAGTCATATCCTTCGCCCGAGAGTGCGGCTTTTCACGAGTTAGGGTACGAGGGAGCCCTGGTGGCGAGAGGGATCTCCCCTCAAGAGCCATTCCCCATGTCTGCCTACAGGAAATCAACGCAGCCTCTGAATCATGGTAAGTATTGCGTCGGGGGGTTTTTTTTCCTTCCCCTTCCCTTTTCTGGGAGGGGGGAGGTTTCATGTTTTTACATTAGAAGGAATATCGGGTTCTAACAGGTCAACAAGGCTATGCCACGGTGCGAACTTGTTCTGATGGCGTGTTTTCATACGCCGCACCAACATTTGCTTCCCAGCCGGGTTCCGCTCCAGCAACATCGCCCGGTTATCTCAACTCCTCGCAATTGACACCGATGACATTTCCACCAACGCACACCAGTTCGGGCTTTGATGAGCAGTCAGGACCCTACTTAAATGTTGGGGCTACACCAGATCCCGAGGTCACATCCTACTCCCCATCAAGAGGCTCTGCGGGCACCAAAGTTTACGTTTCGATTACCTCTCTCTATGAGCTGATGACAAGCAGCACTCCGGTCTTCTATTTGACGTTTGGCAACCGGAAATGCCCAGCGACTTTGAGCAAAATTAACCAGCAAGGCGGTGTCTGTCAGTATACAGTTGCGGGAGAAGTGCCAGAACAGGCTACCACCGGCGCTCCTTCCCAAGAGATGATTCATTTGCTCATGGAAACTGGAGACGGGGATGTGATGGCCAAGATCAAAGTAGGACCGTTCAGCCATGTCCAGGAGCAGATCAGCAACCCAGCATCACAGGACAACCCGCGGAAGAGAAAGATGTCTGATGCTTCGCAGGACATGAAGAGCCCAATCAAACGCACCACACCACACATCTTGAGACCAAAACAAGAATACGGCCCCGCCTATGCCTACTCCACCGCGGATGGCAGCTCTTCCTACTCCCCGTTTATGCCTGCGCTACCATTCAACAACATTACCCCGCAATACAGTAGAGCCATGACAGCTTATTCCCCTCATCCACCATTTGGGTACGCAACTGCTTCGCATCAGTCGTCCCCCACAATCAAAGCCGAGTTTCAGCAAGCGGGCGCCTGGAGGACCGCCTACCATCCCGGGCAATCCATGAGAAATAATCACAATTTACCACTCGCGGTCAGTCGACCGGATTTGTCTTCTCTTGCTGCACCGGCTTCCAGTGCCACAACACCAACGCTGATTCGAACGTCCACATTACAGCAGACTCCGGTCACTCATCCGAGCCAAGTCTTCAATGCCTACGCGATGTACCCAAACAAAGCACAATTGGAGTTGAGTGGTGACGTGCAGACCATGGCACAGAACTGGTCTTCAGACGAGTGGGAATCGAAAAGGCGATTGGTCATCTTTGAGCGAACGCAAGTAGGTAGCACAATCAAAACGACGTTTCGACCTGCAACGCCCGACGAGCGTCCACCACAACATATATGCATCAGTTGCATTTACTGGGAGGAGAAGCGGGAGTGTTTTGTCACGAGCGTGGATACCATCTATCTCTTGGAGGCACTGATTGGGATCCGGTTCCCGGTGGAGGAGAAGAACAGAGTTCGAAGAAATTTGGAAGGCTTTCACCCACTGACGGTCTCGAAGGGGAGGCCAGAGAGCGAGCAGTTTTTCAAGGTCATCATGGCATTTCCGAAACCCAAGCCTCGCAACATCGAGAAGGACGTCAAGGTGTTCCATTGGAAGGATCTCGTCTCTGCTCTCAGGAAGATCTTTGCCAAATACGTAGGCTCTCCTCCACCCCGAGGTTCCCCGTTGCTAACCCACCGCTCAGTCTGCTAGTCCTTCTTCCACATTGCCACCGCATCCACCACTCTTGACTCCAGCTAGCACGACCGGCTATGGTGTTTTGGGATCATCTGCCGGCATTTCCTATGTGGGCGATCATCATGGGGCCATCTCTCCGGGCTCGATATCAGGGCCATCCACTTCCACACCGTACGCGACGAATATTCCCACGCGCGGTGTGTCTCCTCTCAGCCAAAAGTCCCTCGCGCTAGCTGGGCCGCCTGATCCTCGAGCTTCTCTGCCTCTGAACCCCCACGAGTCGAACCGTCCCTGGCAAGGGAAACAGCATCACATGCAAACCGCCCAACAGTATCCGCAGCAAATGGGAGCACCTAAGACTCGAAACGCGTACGACATGTCCAGCTACATGGACCATAGCCCCGCGACTGCCGGAAGCGCTTCCACACCTCAGCCAGTGGATGCACTGTTGAACGATCCTCGCCATGCTGCGGATAGCGCGGTGCAAGGAGGGGAGGAGGCAGGAGGGGAGAACCGGCTTGCAAGAAGTCTGTCTTCACAGCATCAACGACCGAGTCACCAGATGTCCTTGTCGCGATCGTGACCGGAGGATTGACGATGATTGGGTTGAAGAGGTTCTGGAGGGGGTGTGTTTGAGGGTGTCCTGCACGAGTCATTGGTCATGCGCACAGCTCGCCTAGTGCGCCCAATCCTGGCCGTTCTCGTATCCCCCTTTCGCTTGCACCCCTCCCCCCTCTCGACGCGCGATACTCAACGGCCTCGACACAAGACATTATCAGACGTGCAACATGGAACCGTTTCGGGTCGACTTATCATATCTTGGATGTCAGGGATACCGACAGATGCAACCTCCATTTCATATCAAACGGTGCCTCGTGACCTGCGGTCGAGCCTTCTCGAGCGTCCATCTTCTCACCCGCACGACACCCACTCCCTCAATAGAGTTGATTGATGGTCCCCCTGGGCACTCACATAACGCTTCACACACCCACTCCTCAATAGAGTTGATTGTTTGATTGTTTCCCTGGTCACTCGCATAACGCTTCACACCCTTCACACCTTCACACCCTCCACGCCTTTCACGCCTTCTATTAGACTTTTCATTGCCTTGTTTTTTGCACGAAATTAATCTTTGGACTTCTTGTTTTAGATATTCCCTCATAGCATTGTTTTTTCCTGGTCTGTCGGAGGAGTCGAGGGCTTTGGACGATGGGCGACTGCGGGGAGCCTTACATATGCCGGCGATCTGACCTGGGCAAGGGGTGGCGTTCATTCCGTGTGGTCGCATTTTATGGAGTGTGGTGCGTGTATCCTCCTTCCTAGTTGATTCGGGGTACGCGTGGAGGATCATATGCATGGAAGTGGGCTGCAGAGGTTTTGCTGCATTTTGGCGGTGGATTGGCCTTCAACTCTTGATTTTGGAGGATGCAGGGAGAAGGGAATTGCAGTCGTATACCATTGACCGTCTTGCAGTGAGGTGTTTTGGGGGCTTGGTGACATTCGCCTGGGGATACTTGTACGATTGCCGCTCTCCCTTTACCTCCCTCGATCCGTACGCATGCGCGGCATCTCGTCCCTTATTCGCATCAACATACACAAATCTGCATAGGATGGGCGTCGGTCATCCACCATCGAGCATCGGGAGAGACTTGGGGAGGGGGTTTTGGAGTTTGGGCACGCAGGCGCCTCTGGGGTGCATTGGTTTTTGCTGGCGATTTTTCATTCTTATACCACCTTCGCGGATACCAAATTTTCGTTTATATATCTACTCGGCATCTTCATTTTCTATCCTTCATTCGATATATCAAGGCAGGCAATAGGGGCGCAAAAATATGGTCACTTGGACGGAAGGGAATAGACGTGGAAAGGACTTGAAATTTTGGATATATAGCTAGTATAGCGTTAATCATTAATTTATCTTTTAATATTTACTGTATCTCTGTTCCGTCTTTGTATATCTTATATCTGTTTCGTCTTTTTGGGCTGTATCTTTTTGGTGGCGAGATGCAGAGGAGGCGGAAGGAAGGCGAGAGCTGTGGCTATGCGGAGTACGTGGAGTCGAGTGAAGATCGCCCAAGCAACGCTGTGAAGGGGTGGTGACGAAAAGGCTGACGATAGCGGGTTAAGATCTGTGACTCGGCTCACTGTTTGAACTCTAGGACATCTCCCCAGGGTACTACTGTAAGTTTGCTGCTTACTTTTCGACTTTTGAGTTTGAGCTTTTCCCGTCGATTCCGGGTTCTGGGAGAGGCGAGATTTGGCATTGTTCAAGGGTTTATTTTCTGGTCCTTCCCTATGTTCTACAACCTTGGGAGTAGGAGGTAAGCAAGAAGGCGAAATAATCATGTAGATTCACTTGTCGTCAAGGAGAAGCGGAATGGATAGGGGTGGGGGAGATCTTAGGACGTGTGATATAGGAATGGAGAAGGACGGGATGCCTTGACGAAGCCACGGGCGTAGCATGGTAGGTTCTATATCGATGGAGATCTTATATGTATGGTTCCCGTGAACCTTAATTCTAATTCTCGAGTCCCTGTGGAGGGGGTCTGGGCCGGATGATCGGATCGGATCTTGCTTCCTTGCTTACTTGCTTGCTGGTTTGCTTATTATTAATGTGTCTCGCGGAGTTGAGACGTTGCGAGTGCACTCGGGCCGTGGGGGGGGGGGCTCGGGGCTTTGGGTGACCTCACCTCACCTCGTCGTCTTAACCTCGTCGTCTTAACCTCGTCGTCTCAACCTCGTCGTCCTTCCATCCATCGCGTTGCATGCCCCGAGATGGGAGGGTGATGGAAAGTCTGGTGAGGTTGAAATAGAGTTGGTTCTCCTCATGCATGATCCTGCGCGCGCCATTGGCCTCCCTGCAGGCAGATCGCGGGCCGCGGAAGAGGATCGCTTGAGATGGGATGAGATGACCGCAATCCTCCATCTCATCCCATCTCTTTACCTCTTACATCAAGACCTGTTGGTGTCGTTGACAGCGCTGTCAAGTCTCAGTCTCTCCACCGCTGAGCATTCCACGCGATTCCTCAAACAGCACAACTCGGGTGCTTTGATTATTCTCTGCTCGAGGTGCTCTTTGATTGGTCGATAGAATCTGCGAATCGTTTGAAAGGTTGTTAAGCTAAGCAATACTCTGATGTCTTTTAAAGGGAGGGCCTTCATGTCAATTCGGAGGGTCTTCCCGACAGCCTTTTGCATTTGGACAGTTGTGACTTTTTGTGTATCTCGTCGTCTATTAACCCTGCAGGTCTGGATCGATCGATACCACTACTTCTTTCTTTCTTTTCTCTTTCTTGTTTTTGTCTTTCGGCCTCAAGATTTATATTATTAAGCTCAAAAAGAACTTGGCTCGGCCGAGGTTATATTTGTAGTGGGTTGGAGCCGCTTGTCCGCATGTGCTGTCATCATATAGCTGGTGATCCGGAGAGAGCTCTCCTACATTGTTCTTCCGGATATATCATCATCATTCTTACCCGCACCTGTTTTGTCTTGTCGGTTGATGTCTGATTGGTCGGCACATCGAGAGCAATTCACTCCCTCTACTCGTGCCAATACCACAAGGATGAGCAACGACAAATCCTCTCGCAGGCTTCTTGCCAAGTTTGATCGCTGGCGTCTCGAATCTCGGGAGTGTTGCCAAGGCACCAGCAGCAATTATCAAAGAGGTGGGAAATCCTTCGAGTGCAGATGCAATTGGGGATATGTAACTGAACTGAGGGGGTTTTGACAAAGATGGTGCATGTGAAGAGGCAATTGCGAATGGAACATTACTAGGCACTGGCGTGACAGTTGTCATACGGAAACTCCTCCAGGCAGCTCAGCACTCGCCGTCAACTGATATTAGCCAAACCCCGTTTTCACACCATAACTCGGGCTTGACAACTTCCAAAAATCGCCATATTGCCCCTAAGCTCCCTTCGGTGTATCTTTCTATTAGCCCCTTTCCCACTTTCCTCTGCTTTACTTTATTTCTCTATAATGTGGTTGCAGAGTTACTCCACCGTAAAGCATCACTTGGCCGAAAAGTCGCGATTGGGCATATAAAACCAGGGCTAAATTTCGACCTCGTAACTATAACCTTTGTACTATAGCCCTAACAACTATAATCTAGCCCGAATTAATATATAGTATACTAGACTATCGAAAGACACCAGGAAATAATTTATAGGAAGTTGAGGGCAATATTAAAGCAATTGCATGTGTTTGTAAACTCAGCAAAGGGGTGGTTTTTGGGGTGGTTTTGTGAAGCAACTATAATATCAACTGACTAGTTCTGACGCCGCCCACAAGTGTCCAGCAAGCTCTGAATAAGAATGATGTACCTTGGGGTATTCAGCGGGGGTCCAATTCTACACAAAATAAGGCCCTGGATAATGTGGTATAACCCTCTTGAATGGGTTTACTGACGATGCTATCAAATCAGGGCATGCTGGTTAAGTAAGTCTAAAGTGACCTATGCTTCATTCCTCTCCTTCAAAATCTAATAATCCAACTAGGATCTAGACTCCCCCCGACAAAACAACAACTACGTAGTCCACCTCCTCAAATCCTTCTATAACCCCCTCATCAGAAACCCCTCCCTCCCCCGGTCCCCAAATCTAAACTCCGCGCCGCAATTTTCATCCATCCCATCATCCTTTACCTGAGGACAAAATAACCCGTAGTCATGTCCCCCCGGCACCAGTACAATCGGCACCCGCAACTTCCCCCCTAACATCGGTAAGCTCGTCTCCTCCACTACCCACGCTGATCCCGTCCACCTCGATACCTCGCAAAAGCTCCTCGGCGACACCCAAGTAAACACTTAATGTGTCGCCTCATCCACCCTCTACTGCGACGCCCTCACGAGCAAGAAACCCGGCCGTCGTAATCGGGCGCCAAGGATCCCTCGACACACAATTGGCATTTCAATACCGGCCCTCTACACACAAGATATTCACCAACCACATCGCTATTTCACCAGACCACCACGGCACACTCCTCGCCCACATTCCCTGTGCCGGCTTCGCGCTCGTCAAAGGCCTTGTCCGAACGCCCGCAAGCATCCAACCTGAATATAACCCCCGCTCCGTCCACACGCTCCGCACAAACGGCGGCAGTAGCGCATACATCTCCGGACCACGGTCTACAGTCTCTTCAACGACATCGTACAGCTGCAAACTGGCACCGTAGCCTCGAGATTCGGACGGGGATTCTCGCGGCGTCGGCCCCGTCGAATATGTTTCTCCCGGGCGCGTGTGCGGATCTGACGGGTGTTTGATGGAGAGTTTGGGTTGGGGATTGGGCGTGGCATAGATGTTGTTGGATGGGATGGCCTGGAATGTATATCTGCACCATTGGGCAATAGAGGGTGTGGTCACCGAAGATCTAATTTGATATGTTTGTTTAGAGATGAGTCGAATTGCGCTTGAGCTTAACTCAACTCAGGTCAACTCATTTTTTGCACTGTGCTTTGCAGAGGGAAGGCATATATTGGATTGTGGGATGCAGTATGCAGGGCAGGTAATTGCACAGTAGATGCAAGCTGGTTCTGTAGAATTGATTGATTAAAAGAGAGACTTTTTTACAGAGCTTGCAGGGTTTATATAAGGGAAATTGATAGCTAATAAAGGTCTATGGGGTGTGGCAAGTACTGAAGTTAAAATAAGGAACAAAATGCAATAATGGATCTAGAATGCAACGGTGTATAACATAATTCTCCCCCGAATAAGCCACTAAGAACGGAGAGAAAACAATCCCTACATCTTGAATGGATTTATTGTAGCTTGCTTAAGCTGTTGAAAGAAAAATTCTCGACTCTACATAGCATGTACCTATTCTCATCAATGTATCCATCGTATAAATTTTGTCTTCCTACTACGAACTCATATTTTCAGCCACCACCTTCATTCTCATGCCTATCAAGAGATGTATCTAAAGTCCGGATGCCTATACCCCAAACCCAACTTCTCCTCCTCAGTCAAGTTCAACAATCTGTTGTTTCTATCCCCACGTTCCCTCTTCTTGTTCTCCCACTTTGTGTACAAGATCCCCAACGCCACCAGAAGAAATGCCGCACATTGCGCACCAATATTGATATAATGCCCCCTCTTATATCCGCTCGCCTTGTCCTTCTCCAAATATGTCCACGTTGCCAAGATGGCACCACCGCTCCCCATGGCAACAATATACGCTCCTGAAACAGCTCGCACACTCGGCCCTGCTGCGTTATTGAGTCCCCATGCCATCAATGTAGGGCCACCAGGAAAAGCGCCAGCAGCAGCGAAGAAAACGGCGGTGTATTTGATGGAGTTCGTCTTTGCGGTGGCGATCATGGTGTAGCCAATGATAGCGAGCGCACAGCCGAAAAGGAGGAAGACACCACGTGCGCGGTAGATGTCGCTTAGGCGGAAGATCACCACGGACCAGATGCAAGCCAGGGCGTAAGGGGGGACGGTGTAGAATTGCGTCTTCAGTGCTGTCCAACCCAGCGCGGATAAAATCGAGGGCAGGAAGAGCGAGAATGATTGCACGGAGACATTGATAAAGAAGAACCCAAGAGCGCAGATGTTGTTGTTGATATTGAAAATCGCCCGACGGACGTGTTTTGGCGTGGTCTTTTCCTCGGCGGTCTCCTTATGCTCCCGGTTGATGCGCTCGAGTGCGATGTATCGATCGCGTGCATCGAGGAATTTGCATTCATCGGGGCGGGATGGGAGGACGAAAAAAGCCAAGGAGGAAACGAGGAGGGTGAAGAGTCCCTCGAAGAAGAAGATGTTGCGCCAGGAGTAGATTGGTCGTGATTCGAGACCCCATTTTGGAATCGGCGAGAGACCTGCTGCTAACAAACCACCAAAGGCACCGGCGAGTGAGGCCCCCTGGATGAAAGCACCCAGCCGTAAGAGCAGCTCGTGACGACGATAGAAGCAGGAGAGGTAGTACGCGATGCCGGGCATAGTCCCACCTTCTGCAAGACCAAGGAAGAATCGACATGCGAGCAACCCTTGGTAGTTCGTCACGAAAGCTGTGCACATGGAGATGAGTCCGAAGGCGATGACAAGGGAGGGAAGGTAGAAGCGTCCGCCGACAATTTTCAAGATGATGTTCGAGGGAATTTCCGCGCCGATGTAGGAGATGTAGAAAATTGTCAGGGCCCAGTTGAAACGATAACCGGCGAGGTGGAGGTCTTTTTGGAGCCCCTGAATACGAGCATTGCTGATTTCCATGTCAGTGTTTGCTCCTCCTCGGTGACCTTTCGAGTGATATGATTTACCCAATGTTCGCTCTGTCAATGAAGCACATCAAATACAATATAAACACCGTTGGGATGAGCCTCCAGTCAATCTTCCGCCGGATACGCTTCTCATCTAAATCTGTCCATTCTCTCGACGAGCTCTCTTCATCCGAAGAGGTCTTCTCAGCAATCCCTGCGTCTACCACAAGTTCTTTCTCAACATCGGTAGGCATCTTGACAAAGTCGAAGTAAGGTGAAAATATCTCTTCACAAACACGCAGGATTGAGCGTCCAGCGGGAGGAGGCACCACGCTTTATCTGTCCAGACATACTGCCGTGAAACCAAACCCACGTTTCTCACCCCCCCCCCCTCGTCCGCTAATGAAGACCACGGGAGATGAGTTCAGCAATCATCTCCCCTTGAAAATTCCATATGCTACCCAATCGACTCCGTCCCATCTCCATACTGCCACCTACACTCTCTCCGCCACGTCACGAACTCACCAATGGTCTCGAGCTCCCTAGATGCCAATGTGCGGGGTACTTCAATGTCTGTTGGCTGGCATTCCGCCTCTTCTAACCATGCTGCTGTATGGCCCGAATAGGGCGCGACCTGGTGTGTTGGAACGCTGACGATAGGCTGGACGGGTCCAAATGCGGACGAGGGGATGAGGTAAGCAACAGGAATCCAATCTGCGCAATAGTAGGAAGGGGGTGGTATCCTTCTCCTCGGCGACATGGTTGAATCTGGCTAAATGCCATGCCGGCAAATGCTTTTTGGTTGGAGAGCACCAACCGCTGCAATGGATCTCACCGGTCACGTGGAAATCCCTACATGGTCCTGGAGTGCCCAGCTTGCTTGTGGGACAAGATTCGGATTTGTCCCTGGCTGGAGGGTGTTTGAGTGATAATTATATTGGAAACGGTGTGGAACATTCTGAGCCGGGAGGTGGGTTATGTGGGGCTGCACGTCGCATACATGCACATCCATCAAAGGGTTTGTCTCTACAATCGTAGGTTGAGCTTCCAGTTGTAAGGAAGAGTTGTGTGCGCTCTTCACTCGTGCTGTAGACTGTTGTCCCGGGCAACTGAAGCGTTGTTGACTCGCTAGCCGAGACACATAGTCAGCACAACGACTTACACAGAACTCCGTAGCAAGATCAAAATAAGACTGTACCTTGGTTTGAGTGCCATGCCAAGTCTCAAGACTTCCCTGCCTCGGGAAAGTGATGCACCATGGAACTTAGCTAGTTGGTTGAAGAATGATTGAGTTGAACGCGTCAACATTTTAAGGAGACGTTGCATTCTGGAACCACTATTGCATTATTTTCATTATTTCAACTTCTGTATTTGCCCACAGACCCTCATTAAATACCTCAACTCACAGAACTTCATTAGTCATCAATTTCCCTTATAAAACTCTTGAAAGCTATATACTGTACGTAAAACATTATCTTTTTGAATCACTTCCCCATGACTAGCTCGAGGATAAAACTCCACAAGTTGGCCCCTATACGGGAGCCTAGAATCCAATCGGAGAACACAGCTGATTGAACTCTATCATACTAATGAGCGATCCACATGACAGTCCCAGCATTCCAAGGAAATTATGATCGTGGCAGCTCCATGCGTGCGTGAGTTTTAAGGTGGTCACTTGAGGACACGCGCAGGTATTCGAAGTGTATAGCGGTAAAGTATTAGCCCCCCCCCGTGCCCGACCATGTAGTAACAAACCACCTATTCCTAATAGAGTAAAACTAGAAAATCAGAATCCATTCCGAACGCGACCACGTTTTACAGCTTTACTCTATTAGGAATATTAGGAATAGATGGCTCTCACTACATGGTCGGGCACAGGGGGGGCAGGGGGGGTGCTAATACTTTACCGCCGAGCCTTCGTAGACCCTGTATCGGCTACACATTGCATGAAAATAGGCATAGCTTCGTGTCCTCTCGAACCTTCTAGGAGGACTAGGTTTCCTTCGACCCGCTAGAGAATGGCAAGCGTGGTTTTCTGCATGCAAGGTAGAGAATCCTTCCAATGATTTCCACAACAATCGACGCCTCCGAGGACGCGATCCCTTGACGCACCTGTTTTGTTTGTTTGTTTATATTGCTTTGCGTCCAACGCTCGCGGTCCGACGACCTCGTGCTAAGCAAAGGACTTATGTACAAGCTCCATGTCTACTAGAAAAGAAAAAACCACAAGGGGAGAAAAGCCCGCCTATTAGACAGTCCCGGGCCTCTATATCTCAGCACTTTGCACTACCCTTAAAAGCATTTCTAGCAAGAGCCTCGGCTTTAAAGCCTCTTTTAACCACATTCCTTCCACGCTAGTTAGGATGGAGCGTGTCGAGAGGCCTTTTGAACTAGAGTCCAAGGTGACTTAAACGTGAGTTAAAAACCTCTTCGGCGGATCCTAGGACTAGCTCCCAAACCCTTTCTTACGCGACAGGTCAAGTTCGAGTAGTAGAGTATTAACCATATTACGTAAAGCCCACACACAAACCGCATTTCAAAAACAACTTCTAGCCCTCCCCCTCCTTTTTACACTCTAGTCCCTATTCCCCCACTGAGGTATCGCCCACAATGTATTTGACTCAGGTCGTAGAGGGTAGGGTCGTGGCCGTGGCCGACAGGCTGTTCCAGGCAGATGAGGCGTGTTCGAAGAAGATCGAAAGTGCGAATTCGAGTAAAGACCTCGAGACACTATCTTGGCTCTCTAGACTCTAATAAAAGAGCTAGAGGTTCGTAGGATGCACCGCGTACAGGTGTTAGTCTTCTCATCCATTTGCTTTTGTGTATTGTATGGGGAGGGAGTCACAAAAGAAGATCAGGATTATTTGGTTGGTCTTGTGAGACGATGCATCCATGAAGATGGCGGGGATGGCGTTTGTTGTTTGGATCAGAGGAAAATTCAGAGGGAAGATAATTGCCGTGAAATTTGAGGCTACATAAGCCACTCGAATCCCTTCCGATAAGGAGCAGAGAATTGCCAACTTGCTCAAGACTCTTTTTAGATGATCTCTTTACACACTGATGAAATGGGTTGGTTTACTTCGCCTTGCTAGCTATTTACTAGTCGCTGTAAAAACACAATGCATACATATTGACCATTGTAAACACTTAAGATTAACACAGGATCCCAAATCTTTACAATGTTAAGGAACACGATGTATAGTGCAATCAGTTCAATTTGTTCACGACTGCAGGTCCCCTAATTGTGTACAGTCTAATTTCCACCGGCTTCCTCACAAGCTTCATTCCCCTCGTTGAGATTTCCTGCCATGTCGAAAGGGAGATTTGGCTATGGAGAAAGAATTAATGCTTTCCCTTGTCCTTCTTAGCATTCAACAACTTCCGAGTTCGCTCAATATCGCCTGGTTTAGCCCACATGGATGCTATGATACCATTATCAACGATACATTTCTTCTCTTCCTCGCTGTAGTTGTCGATTTGAAAGTTCTGGCTTTGGTGCTTATTTGCTTGTTCAATAGCGGCGGAAATTCGCTTCATTGCTTCTTGTTCTCCGACTACAATGGGTGGTGCTTTCTTATCGTAAGAAAAAGCCATCATGAATCTGGAAAACCTTGCTAGGTATGAGAGAGGTGTTGTGGTGAGTTTCCGAGTGCTGGTTCGTGGATTGTGAGATTGTATAAATTGATCTGTTGAAGATCGAACCCTTGCGTGGATCGCAGTTTGCTATTTAAAAGGTTAGAAGAATCTGTTGTGGGGCAATCCCATTGTACTTTTAGTGGACCAAACAAAGGTTCCAGTAGATGTTCACACGCGGTGGTATGTTGCCAAGTAGACACAGAATTCTCTGCTTAGATAAGAATGGACAAAGAATGAATGACTGATCTTACCGAGAACTTTTTTATTTGAAGTGAACTTCCCGCAGGCTCTGAATTGCTGGTCGTGTGACGGCTCACAAATGAAACCACAGTAGGAGAGGGGGTCGTGGAACCATATGTTGCCTTTCATACGAGAATCTAAAACTAAGGAGGAGAAACGGAAGGCTCTAAAGGAACCACAATCCGTACATATGAGTCACAACTCGCTTAGATCCGCTTAACAGGCACGGACCATATAGGGGGAATGTACTTCGTCATAGGTCGCTAATTCATTGTTTTCGCCAAGATGCCTAAGGTTATTTCACACGGAGCATGGGTTGTCGATGTTTTCACCTCGGCATTATTCTGTCCTAGTCGCTGTTGAACTCTTCGCTAATGAATTCTACGCTATCGAATTCTTCGCTATTGAATTCTCGCTATTGGCTTCTCATAAAATTACATGAGTAAGCAACCCCCTAAAGCACGCTACACGCTCCACCCGCGCTCCACCTCCTACTCTCCACCTACTCTCCACTCATGTGATCGCACCTATCTAAATAACACCTCAGTATCTCATCATTATGGTCAATGCAGGCGTGATTGAGGACTTACTGTTGCGTCGTCGATTCTTCTGTCTCAAAATTCCTCGAACAAGCTCGAAATCCCCCGGCAAAGCCCACATAGAAGCCATGATACCTCCGGCGTTCCTGTTCGCAAGCTCTTCGGTGGTGAAAGGGCGATCCTTTTGCAGAGACGACTGTGTTCGTAGGGACGACTGTTTTTGTAGAGACGGCTGTGTGACCAGTGTTAGCTATATTGACTGACTCTGTGTTGTGTTTAGGTCATTTACCATTGCAAATGATGAATTAGCAGAGGCTCGAGATGAATTGACAGAGGCTCGAGATTGAGCCTAAGTTGCCGCGTAGGTTAGGTGAGTGGTATTTTCGGTTGGTTGAGTATGGATTTTGGCGGTCTAGTTTGGCTGCGGTTGCTTGACGTCAAAGAATGAGAAAGTATTTAAGAGGTTCAGAGTTGGGGTGGCTGGGTGGTATTTTTGATTGAGTATAGATTTTGGTGAACCAGTTTGGCTATGGTTGCTTGACGTGAAAGAATGAGAGTTGATTTAGAACTTCAGAGTTGGGGTGGAATGCCCTAATTTATAAACCTTGGGTAAGGAAGAGTAAGCTAACCTATTACGGAGCAAATGAGGCATATATGACGTTCTAGTTTCTCAAAGAGGGGACAACATACTATTTATGGAACAAATGAGAGCTAGACATGCTAGCTTAAAGACGGGACGACATACTATTAGGGAACAAATAAGGCATATAGAATGCTCTAGTTTCTTAAAGAGGGGACAACATACTATTTATGGAACAAATGAGAGCTAGACATGCTAGTTTCTTAAAGACGGGACAACATACTATTCACGGAACAAATGAGGCATATATGACGTTCTAGTTTCTTAGAGAGGGGACAACATACTATTTGCGGAACAAATGACACCTATATAGTGTTCCAGTTTCTTAATGAGACAATAATATACAGTCACGTCTCACTTTAATTTATGATATCGCTGAAAAGCGCGTCCGCAACACGTGTTCCTCCTACACATCTACAACTATTTTTGACTAAAATGGCACCCGAACATACGCCTATGACCCCTATTTATGAGAATCGTCCTAAAAGGAAGCACCTATGTCCCTATGTCCATATACTCGGACTCGAACTGTGAAGTGCTTTAATTATAGTTTTCCACCTGACGCAATTACACTTAGCTTTTGTGACGGCCCTTGACAAATGCACCAAAAGAGGGGCTTACAAAATGGTCCTAATTTAATGAGGAAAACTAAGCTAAGGAGGAAAGGAAGGATGGGGCGAAAACTCATAGATAAATGACAATAAGCGTATCTGCTTCATGTAGCAGCGGTGCCTCTCTCCTACAAGCGTATTGAATATAGGTAACAATAGACAACACACTGTTGGTTTTTCTCGCCCCGCATGAATGGTCGCTAAGGCTCAGAGAAGAATTAATATTCCATAAGGTTATGCAGTACACTTGGTATGCCTTATAAAGTACCAACACAGCTATTAAGAGACGAAATTTGCTTATTCTCCCTGAAGATCATGAAAGCAAAGATGATTATCAATTTCGTGGAGCTTTGTGTTTCGATTTGTGGCTTTTGGTTTAAGGGCGTGGAGTGGAAACCAAGGATGCAAATCAACTGCTTGTGTGCCAGGCGCGCTTCTGACTACTTTGCCTATCCTACATTTTACGGTATGCTACATTTTTTTCATTTCAAGAAGATTTAACCGGAAAAGAAAACCATGGAACATTTGGATCACATTATAGGAATGTATTCCTACACTTTGAATGGTATATTATCCGTCATTGTGTGTTGAGCCGCTGGGAATAACGTTAATTCAAACCAAATGGTATGGCCTTGGTCAGCAGTAGTATAATAATAGATTTGACTTGATTAAATTAGATTATCATTAATTGTTTGGACGTAATTACATGTGCTGTACAAACCTCAGCATGGCGCATGCATGATCAGAGCCTAAATTGTCAGGCAAACCATTTGCCCACGGGAAGCCACAACGGCTCGGGTGCTTGGGACATGCATAGCATACGGGAGGCCACAACGGCCCGGTTGTTTGGGACAATGGGGCAATCTGCATGGAGAGCAATAGGGAATCTCTTTGTGACTCACAATTGAACAAGCAGCAGCGATCCCCTGAGTACTAGGCTAGCGTATAGAATGTACCTATAAGTAGTAGGCCTTCTGCCATCCAGTCTTAGGAGAGAAGAAGAAAGAAGAATCAAGCTTAAGAGAATACCACTGTTACCTGTGCCTACCAATTGTAGTGTCCGGGTGATCGGTATTCTGAGCTGCCATTCTCAGTAACGAGAGTTACTGACATTAATATATTAACATATTAAAAATTTCGTGGTCACACTACTGGTAAGATACTAGTTGTAGAATCTGACGGATTTAGGAGGGTGGTGGGTTTGGGTACTGAGTTTGATTAAAGGGAAGCAAAGTGGAAGATGTTTCTAAACCTCGGTTTACAATGCAGAACCTACTGTATAATAAGAATGGAATGCAAATTCCAAGCTCAATATCAACTATCCTCTTCTAGAAGTGCATCTAATCTAGTAATCCAAAAAGGAAGTGTCGAATACGATTCAAAACGGTGGCGTTTACCATTTTCGTAGTTGTCTACAACATGCGCCTAAAACCTCTCCCTGAAATGGTAACAGAGTTACCTCACAAGTACTATTCTAGATGGTAATCACAAGTGAAGCAACTGTCAGTAACCTCAGTTACTGAAAAGGGTCGAAGGTAGGCTCAGAATACAGATTACCCGTTTACTACGATGGTAGTCACAGGTAACACTTGTGTATTCAGTTGAGCTTGTTCTTGTCTTGATTCTTCTAGACTGGATGGCAGAAGGCCTACTACTTATAGGTACATTACTGTACGCTGGCCCAGTACTCAGGGGGTCGCTACTGCTTGCTCAGATATGAGTCACAAAGAGCTTCCCTATTGCTTCCATGCTTCCGTCCGGATTGCCCTGATCAACTATTTCAAAATAATCGAAGTCACTAAGAAATTACCCTCTCATAACAAATATATTCAAAGGTAGCAAAGTAATAAGCTACAAAATTAGCTGGAACCCATGTTGCAATAGAAATTCTAACCACCACTCAAACCAAAGTTACGATGTATCGGCCTTGCGTTGAACCTTTCACCAGTCGAAGAAAGCTTTCTTTATGATGGGACAAATCTCATGGGCGAGGACTTCTTCAGGCACAAGATGATTCACCCTAGTAGCACAGTTCACCATCTCCGTGTTACACCCCAAGATATCACTAATGACCTTAGCTCTTTCTGTCTGTTGGTATGGAGTGAAACTTGAAGTAGTCATCCATCTGTGTCTTTGAGCAGGTAGCGACGCCCACTTCGCAATTTGGCGAGCCTTCCATATCTGGAAGTCCACGGCAGCGATTTCTTGTGGACCTTGAGCCATTTGTCGAGATCGCCAAGTTTGGAGTAGTGGCGGGTGGCACGGAGTTGGCATTCTTGGAAATCTGTGATAGCCTCCAGGTACTTGATGCGATTGGTGATGTAGGCGAGTAGGTTGACTCGCTTGGCGTCTTCTAGAAGCGAATTTTGGATGCAATTCCGAAGATCATCGAGCATTTTGCAGATTTCAGAATACTTCTCAAGGCTAACGAGGAGCTCTGACTCGCAATCCATCAGGGTGGCTCGTGCTTTGGACAGTTTAGTTCCGTCGGAAGTCACTTCGCAGAAAGTTACTTTTGGTAAATCTACCCAGGCGTCATCTTCCAGTGCACGGCTGGGCGATTTGGTTGACTTGGGTTTCTTAATATGCTTGAAAAGTACCTTTCGACTCCGATGATCTATTGATCTTGTCACACGTTGGGGTTTGATGCCATTTCTCTTGCTTTTCCGCTCTCGAGGCTTTTCTGTAGTGATATAGATTTCTTTTGCCGTTTTGAGAGATCTGCCGTACTCGACGACTTGTTGATTTTGCAAGTTCTTCTTGGTGATCTTTCTTCTAGGAGAATATCTCGAAGACGAAGGTGAATATGGCGGTTTACCAAACAGGGTGTCAAGTGGTAAAGCCATGTTTAGTTGACATAGGAACTAAGATGTGATTATCGATTTATGATAAACTTGGAAGCCTGTTTCTTCTGATGTCCTCTTAGCCATTTCGAGAATTGTTCTCTTTTGTGTTCCTGCTGGCTTCCCGCTTCTGATTATTCAGTGGGACACCTTGTGAACATCCCTTATTTCTAACATTCAATAAGGACCATATAAGCCTACCAGAATCAGGACAAGAAGACAGCACCCAGTTCATAGCAGAACAATGCTGTGTTATTATAGATGCAATGTTTAGCTATTGTCCCTTAAAACAGCGGCCCATAGCTGTCTGAGTAAAGCACAACGAATACTCATGATATCAGTGAAGCACATGTTACTATGTTTGGGCATGTGAATCATATCTTTCTAAGCCAGTCGAAACGGCTATCGAAAAACACAGCGTAAATTTATATTTAAGGCCAACTATAGTCCTGTCTAAATTTTATGGCCCGGAAAACGCGAAAAGGTTCTAAATTCTTCCAATATGCTAGTCAATAATTCTTCGAAGTTTGTGGAAAGTTCAAAGTAAATTAAAATTTCTACTTTACTCTCCTTGTAAGTAAGGGTAAATGTTTATTCTATAATGTTGAATAAAGTTTACAACGAAGTCCGTTGAAAATGCACATTACTTACGAAACCGACTTTTTGATGAAATTTTCCAGAAACAGTATTTATCAACACGCAAATATTTCCTGTCACATCATACCATCGGTTCTCATTTATGAAAACTTTAAAGACCGATTAACTAACACATTCGACAATACGAGACAATTATTGTCCTGTACCATACAAGATTCCAAAAGGGAACCCGCCCCGCTCCGCACTATTCGTTCACGAATATCCCAATTTGAGCGAAACAGCTTCGAATATGACATACCAAGAACCATACAGGGTCCACGTCCGGGCACTAGAATTCTTATACGCTAAAACTACAAACATAACGGTAAGTCTTCTAATACCGAGGATATCGAATTCCCAGTGGCTCCAAGTCTGCATCTCCTGAAGACCTCGCAGCGTATCAACAAAGTGAAATTCATCACCGACGACTACGAAGGGAAGCTTAAACTTAGCGCAGCCGTATCACCCCACTGAAGAACCTCGAGAAGAACCTCTCCCAGAACCACGATTTCATCCTAATGCTTTCCGGCCTTCAAACGAATATCTAAACCACCCCCTCTAAGCACAATGACGTTGTCCTCAGACTTGTCCAAATACGTTTGCTGATGATGCATATCTCCCAGAGATATACATCATCGAACTTCAAATCCCCGAGCGCAAAACTCATCTGAAATACGTTACTAAGAAACTCGACAGTATTGTGGAGCTCTTGGTTGTGCTTGGCGAAAGAGTACTGGAACTTAAGCAGATTATGGCGGCGCCGGCAACTGGGGAGGGGAAGACGTTTGAGACTGAGTTGAGGGGGAGAAAAATGTGTTGGAGTTCGGGATTCAAGAAGAGATTTGGAGTTTTGTGTAGGAGGGAATATGTGACAAAGGCCGATCCACTGTTGAGGAGAGTGTATTTTGATTGCTGGTAGAGGTTGGTTTGATCCATCGGACCCTCAAATGGGTTGTTTTCAAAGTGTAATAGATATTTAGGATACGAGGCCGGACTTTACTAGTAGCATGAAACCAATGATCACCATTTGTTCTGCTTGCACATATGCACATGTCCAGCAAACATTCAATAATTATTATGATTTGTGAATCACGCAGTCACATTATTATGCTAACAGAACACCTTTACTCCATTTTATTTGGATAAAAATTCATCGACTTTTACTTTTCTGGCTCTTCGTTGGCCACCAAAGTTCGATATAGATCATCCCATTCCTAACACTTATTAAGATGTAGCTCAACAACTTGGGGATCCTCTGGAGCATGACCCTCTACAAAATAAACACGCCCATCGAAAAAGCTGCAACGAGTTCACGCGAGGGCGTTTTGGGGGACGTTCAGGCTCCATCTCACTTGAAGACGCGAGACTGGCAAACCCACATTGTCTCCAAAACGTGAGGGGAAACGGTAAATTAGGTGTAACACGAGAAGGAGGGAACGCGGCCATTGGGAGATTGCCCTGTGAGGATTTTCTCGCTTGAGGAGTCCGCTTTTTCATGGTTTTGATGCGACGCGGAGTTGTGGTGCGGGTGATACCGCATGAGATATCCATAGCTGTATCTTCCTGTTTGACGACAGAAAGAGAGCGTTTATGGCCTCGAGCTTGAGCATCACTTGATGCTGCCTGGTCGAGCTGAGGTTGGCTTAGTACGCTGTCGCTGAGACTGAGAGCAGCGAGGTCGGGGAGATCGCTAATGGGTGGCGCAAACATGACTATGCAAGTAGCTGTTGAAATGTGACTCTTGGCTGATTCTTGAATGGCGGGAAAGAGATGTGACGGCAGTGAAGTGATGACGGCAAAGACTCGTAATATAACGAGATTCTTGTCTAAATCTTGTACAAGTTGCTCTGGGTGTTTGTACATGAGCTTGCGACAAAGGGCATCGTAAGGCGCGCAAATCCTTTATCACACGTTGTCCATTATGAAACATTGTTACTCAACTCGAACATACACGAATAGGCGTATATGCACGAAATACTGAAGGTCGTTGCCATGTTCTTAGCCCCGAGATTATTTTGAAGTGGTTGTAAACCAAGTATCGGACTTCGTAGTTTATTTGACAATACGAGAATTGCCTTACTTTTCGGAGTGACTAGCGACTACACTGGACAAGAGCCGTTCTATTATCTTCGGGAGTATTTCGTCGGATCAGAATTCGGATCAGAATGGCTCGTAGAAAAGGAACAGATGCGAGGCGTATGGAACACACAACTGCTCCTATACCTCCTGGATGAGAAGGGATGCGCCCAAGGAACTGGCGTGGTAGGATCAGATGTTCCCATTATCACCCGGCCTTCTCAGAGCTAGTTAATGGGGAAGTGCACAGATTTCCGTAAGGTGGGCCAGACAACTTGACCCTCGGCTGTGGTTTCTTTCTTGGTTCTCCCTCACAACATCCCTTGGTATAGTTGTAACCCACATGGTACTGTACAAGGCCCAACGACAGGAAATAATCCCATCGGCTTACGTCCTGACACAATATTCTGATACCAAGCCGAATGCGTCGAATTCGTAGAAGTTTGTTCATCCAGTTCATTCGCGCCGTTCCACTGCAGGCCAGTTTCGCTACAGGTCAAGTGATATCGATTTAGCCCTCCGTTGCTGGTTCTTTCTTTTTGTTTCCTACTTGCTCCTCCGTTTCTAGTAGGTCCACTAGGATGTCGACTTTGGAATCTGCCGCCTCAACCACCTTTCCATCTGCATTGCCCCATTTCCCTTGCACCTGTGTATCCACCACCTCCTGCCGTTGTGGCAGCGTCGTGGCACCCTTCGTGGTCAGATCCCTATTGTAAGGTTGGCTTGTGGACATATCCGGACAGAGACCGTCCGGATCCAGCCCGGAAAAGGCGAGAGAAGTGGCCGTGGCAAAATGTCCGTCGTGACTAATACTGATGGGCACCTCCTGCCCATTTTCCCAGCTGCCTTGATTGGACCGGATGATTGCAATTGGCGGTAGAGAGCCCGCAGAATACGACAATGGCTTTGTGATCGTGGCGATTTCGATATCATGGTAGGTCAGTCTGCGGTGGTGATTTGCTTTCATGATGGCTTCTTTTGCGGCAAATCTAGGTAGGGAAGAGTTAGCATGAAATTTTGACGGGATTAGATGTACATTATGTGGATGGAATACCTTCCAGCTAGAAATGATGCCGCCTTGTGTGCAGTGTCCTCAATAGTCTTAAAATTGAGATATTCCTCCGGATTGGATCTCCTGGGCTTGGAGATGTTTTGATATGCTCTCGCTGGATGAATGAGCTTCTCCTGGTGTAACGACCATTCTGTAGGAGTGAGGATCTTCTGGGCGAAACGCTCGAAGTGTATTGTTTTTGCAATTCTCAATATTCGCAAGACCGAGCAGATGTCGGTGCCAATGTTGACGGGCAGTTGGAAAGGGCGGGGCATGGTGAGGTCTCCAGTTTGTTATTGCGCACGGAGTAATGGAGATACATAGCTTCACAATTCGGAGGAGAGAGTCGCGCTCGGAACGTTTCGAGCCAACTGCCATCGTGCCAGCCGATATTTACCCGAGTCCAACACCAACCACTAGGTCTTCGATCGTAGATTTACGATATTGTATAATATTAAGCTGGTAGACTACATCATAAATAACTATAATCTGGGAAACCCTAGCTACTTGCTGATGTGGATTGCGGATATAAGACCCACTCTGGTGTAGATAGAGTAGGTAATTAAGTAAATTATTTATATATATAACGTGGTTGTACACCGAGTCGATCACTTTTCCCCACCCTACTCCCCCTAAACTTTAACACACGTTTTCTTAACCACCCTCTATGGCAATTTAAACCTAAGAAGCACGAATTATTCTAGCTATTGAGGCTATTCGATCATGTAATAAAATTAGTCGTCGCTCTACTATAAAGATCTATAATATGTTATACACGACACTTTCCGATAGAATAGCTGGCCAAATAGCTCGACGCGAGAAGAGGGCTAACTACCTTAAATTGACCGAGTTAGAGGAGGAAGTGATTATTCAGAGGATACTTAATATAGATGCTAGAAGGTTTACGCCCCGGCTAGCTAGTGTAGAAGATATAGCGAATTTTATTCTAAAATCACGGGGGGGTGGGCGGGCGGGGACTATGTTAGAACGCGCTAGGCTTAACGATTTATATAACGTCGACTAGAGTTAAAGACACGTTTTAATCGCGTTTACGACTTTTAAAGAGCCTTATACGAAGATCTAGAGCTTATTAGCGCGTGGTTTCGACTTGTGAAGAATATAAGAGTAAAATATAGTGTTTTAGATTACGACTTATATAACTTCGACGAGACGGGCTTTATGATAGGTATTATTAGCGTAGCTATAGTTATTACACGCGCTAATCGACGTGACAGAGGCAAGGTAGTTTAGCCTAGTAATTAGAAATGGGCTATAGTAATTACTTGTATTAATAGTAAGAGCTAGGGCGTGCCTCCGTTTTTAGTAGTTTAAGGTAAGAATTATCTCGCGAATTAGTATACTAAGGGTGGCCTCCTTCACAACTAGGTTATTAAACCTATAAGTAATAGATAGATAAATAATAAGATAGGTCTATAATAGCTTTAGTACTTCGATAAATATACTACTACTTAAGTAAAGGGTCTATATTAAATACTTATTCTTAATAAGTATAAGAGCTACGAATTAACTATATTCTAAGAGTATTATAAAGCTAATAATATTATTACTCTTTACCTACCTTCTTATTCCTCTCACTTAACCTAGCTACTCGACGTTAGATATTTTAGTATTCTTAAATACATATATAGGTATTAAATTAAGACCTTTATTAAAGCTTATATTAACTATATTACTAAGGTCGAGTTCTTTTTAGCTTTTAATATAGCTTATAAGTAATTAATAATAACTTAAAACGCCTAGACTAGATTCTATAAAGCTAGCTTTATATCTTTTAATCTCTAGGCTATAATATTAAAGCTTAATATCTAATTACGAACTCCTACGCCTACTAGCCCTCTCTCTACTACTACTAGCCCTTAGATCTCACAGACCTCTTATAATCTAACTAACGCTCTTTCGTAAATAACTTTAGTTAAGAATCGTATTTTATATAATTATAGAAGCTCGCTAACCTCTATTTTTAAGACTATAGCTATACTAGTAAAGAGTATAAAGCTATTAGCTTATAAGATAACTCTATTATTAGTCGAAGTTTATACTCTTCGTAAGATAAATAAGACACTTAGTAAACGCTATAGTATAACGTACGGTCGAGCTAGTATTACTCGAGAGTACAAAGGTAGGTTAGTTTAGTAGGTAGGAACGCTATTTCTAATTAAGACTAATAACCTTTTATAAGTTACTAAGTATAGTATAAAGATACTATATTTAAGTTAAGTACGAGGCTTCTAATTATAAAGAAAATACTATCTATTTATATAGAACCTATACTTACTTTAAATTAGTTAAATTATTTAAATTATTCTACTAATTTAGATAATTTAGATAATTTAATCTCGTAACTTTATTACGTGACCTATAGCTTCTCTATATAAGCCTTTACCTAGGTAGGTTTAGCTTACTAAGTCTTAGAGCTATACTTACTAGTAGGTTATAATAAGTAGCTAAATAGTTTCTATAATAATATCTACTCTATTACTTTCTATCTTTAGTAATTATCTTTAATAGAGGTATATAGTTTATAAGCGCTCTATAGAAGATAGTATATAAGCTACTATAAATTAAGTATAAGTATAATATATAATTAGACTAGTATTACTTAAGAGTATAAAGATAAGTTAGTTAAATAGATAGAAATACTATTACTAATTAAGACTAATAACCTTTTATAAGTTACTAAGTATAGTATAAAGATACTTTATTTAAGTTAAGTATAAGACTTCTATCTATATAAGAAATACTATCTATTTATATAGAATTTATACTTTCTTTAAATTAGTTAAATTATTTAAATTATTATTTATACTTATAGAGTCTAGATAATTTAACTTATAACTTTATTATATAATCTATAGCTTTTCTATATAAGTTTATACCTAAGTAGGTCTAACTTACTAAGTCTTAGAACTATATTACTTAATCTAGTAGTAGGCTATAATAGTAGGTTATTTACTATCTTCTTACTAGAGACTAATAGTACTACTAAATAAATAAATAAAGTAGTTAAAATAGTCTTATACTAGTTTATAGACTAGGCCTAGTAGAACTAGCTTAAATAGTTACTACTAGCTATATCTAGAATATATAAATAGAACTTAATATCTATAGATATAAGTCTATTCTTTCTATTCTATAAATAGTATTAGAGTCTACTTAAAGATATTAAATTATTAGAGGTAGATAATAGAGACTCTCTAATTACTAAAGCTAACTAAATTATATAAAAACTAAAAGAGATAAGAGAGTAAGTATAAGCGGTAATAATAGTAGCCTAAGAAGTTTAGAAGTAGATAACTAATTAAAAGCGCGACTAGGTATCTAACTACTAGATAGAAGATAAGATATAGCTTAGTCTATAAAATATTAAAATAGATAGGCTTTATAAGAAGCTAGATACTAGGTATACGAAGTTTATAGTTATAGAGGTCGTTAGATCTTATAGCTACCGCCTAAATATACTACTAGATATATATAATATATTTTATACTAGACTTCTATAACTTATATATATAATACTACTACTAGAATAGATTATTAAAGAAAGCTAGCCTTCTATAATACTAGTTAATAATATAGAAGAGTACGAGGTAAAGCGTATACTTAACTAGAAGAAAGCTTCTAGAAGAGATAATTAATAGAAGTATCTAGTTAAGTAGATTAGTTATAAATATTTAACTTCGAAGCTAGAATTAGTAATAGAGTACTACTACTCTAGTTAAATAGAAGAAGTATATAACTAGGCGAAAGTAAAGAAAAGAAGAGAGGTAATATAAGAGTTAGAACCTTAGAGTATACTTAGACTAAAAGCTCTTACTAAGTACTAACTCTTACTAAGTACTAGCTATAAGTAGAATTCGATTTAGTTTAATACTACTCTATTCTATTACTTCTAGAAGGTTCTAGTTATCTCTTCTTATATATATAAGATCTTATAAGAGCTACGCTTTTACGAGCTCTCTATATACTTCTTAATTAAATTTTAGAAACTATTTCTTTTAAGTTATTTAAGGTCTAACCTCTTATATTACCTTCTTATTTATCTTATCTTATATAGCTACTTAATATTAGATGTTTTAGTATCTTAAAGTAAGTATATAGTCGATAAATTAAGACCTTTATTAAGACTTATATTAACTATATTATAAAGGTCGAGTTCTTTCTCGTCTTTAAAGTAGTATTTATCGAGTTAATAATAGTCTAAAACACTTAAGCTAAATTTTATAATACTAGCCTAGTATCTTTTAACCTATAAGCTATAATTTTAAAGATTAATATAAGGTTATAGACTCTAACTCCTTTCTAACCCTCGACCGCTACTACTCTTTCTTAGAAGTCTTAGACCTCTTCTAACCTAAAAGAAGCTCTTTTATAATTAACTCTTATATAAAGTTAAATAATACGTTATTAAGAAAGCTTACTAACTTCTCTTTTTAAGATAGTCGCTACGTTAGTAAAGAGTATTAAGCGATTAGCTTATTAGAATACTCTTTTAATAGAGGAGATTTATATACTTCGAGTAGTAAATAAGACGCTTAGTAAGCGTCGTAGAACTAAAAAGAACTATATCTAGGAAGGAGATACACTTACGGTAGATGATACTAAAGACATTTTATCTTAGTAGAAGGTAGATAAGTAGGTTTAATACGACTTACGTACAGAGAGAGGTAATCGGGTCGAAGGACAACTGTCTAGACGGCGATATAGCACTTACGGAGAAGCTAGTTATAACACACGAACTTATAAAATAGAAGATGTTTCTAGCGCCTCAGAATTCAATTTGTAAAAATTAAATTATTTTTATTAAGATTATTATTTATCTTTGAAGTTCCGTGCCAAGAAAAAGTGCGAGACTTACTAATATACGCGACTCACTAATAAACCACGTTAGCATTTTTAATGTTTTCACTAAAGTTTTTGTGACATATTTGACTTTATTCGTAAATTAGATGCCTACTTAGTTCTAGGCACATAATACGGTAATAAGGCTGAACAGCCCTCTACAGAAGAATAAAATCAATGCCAAGACTTAACTCCTGCTATGCCGATCGTCGATGTTTGTATGTCTGACTGCATCTTAGGCTAAACCGAAAGTGGGGCTGGATCAGCAGTGCTTATATGAGGCTCTGAGTTGTCAATTTGCGGACGTGGAGTATCTTACATCTTCTTCGTTCTTTCTTAGGCATACTTGTTCTTGGATCTCTCGTACGCTACATCATGGGGCTACTTGTTTCTGCTAGTGTGAGCTTCATCCTGGGGGGGTCTCTCGTGTCGGCGGCTTCAAATTCTGCAGGCAACAATCCAGAAAATCCTTCGGCGGCGGACTTTCTTCGTCGAGCATATCATTCTTGTAAGATATCCATATTTGCCACTGGCATAGCCAATGTGGAAACCCATTCTGACAGACGTACTAGCTGTGATTCTGGGGAACTATCTCTACATCGATGGCGGGGAAATTTCTCAGAAAACCGGTGGTATGCCGTCGCATTCACGCCTTAGTGAGTTACAGCACATTTAATTATATTATCGACTAGTCTCATGACAAAAAAACATAGATAGAGTCACTCTTTCAATTGACCTAACTTCAGAGTGGACAAATGCCTCTCTGCGGATGCAAAGTATCCCCAAAGGAGCAGCACCATCGTCGAATGGTGGGGTTTTATGGAAAACTCCCGATCAGAAGTCATTCTTTGCCTGGGGGGGTGGGATTAGTAGTGTAAGTGATGGAAATATACCCCCTCTCAAAGTTTGGAACTTTACGAGTGATAAATCTGGAGGAGGTTCATGGACCGAGGACACAACATCGTCGACATCCATGTCGAAGGCGCAGGTTATCAGACTTGTTACAGGCTCCTATACTGCCATAAGAGATACAGGATATTATGTTGGAGGACTCGTCAATGGGCAAACTGACGTCTCCGCCGCAAATGATCCCGACACGCCTCAACAGGGCATAACGACGTTTAATTTTACCTCCGAAAAATGGACCAAAGAGTCTTCAATAGGACTCAACGATTTTGGAACCAGTATTGCTTCGAAGACAGTATCCATTCCCGCGTTTGGTTCAGAAAATCGAGGCTTGCTATTTGTTCTAGGGGGGAAGGATCCTGGACTGACAGCTCAAGGTAAAAATGCTGATCTGGTTCCACTAAGCAATATCACCATCTACAATCCATACATCGAGCAGTGGAGCGCTCAAAGAGCGACTGGAGATGTCCCATTGGCAAGAACACGTTTCTGTGCTGCGTCAGTCAAAGGAGACAATGGAACCTACGAGATGTAAGCATGAATGATTTTTTTATTTTGATCGTCCAGTATCTTCTTACTTGATGCTCCCATGAACCTTTCACTAATTATTGACTTGCATAGATTCATCTACGGTGGTCTCAGTTCGGATATATCATATGACGAGATATATGTACTTTCGATACCCGGATTCGTCTGGTTGAAAGCGTCCTATACTCCTTTGGCCCCACGCTTCGAGCACACATGCGAGGTTGCAGGCGGTAGACAGCTAATTTCTATCGGCGGCTTGAATTCGAATGGACATAAAAAGGGTGATTATTTGAGTTTCTGGAAGTCGCCTGATCCTTTCAAACAAGGGATTGGTGTCTTCGACATGACAACCATGGCTTGGAAGTCTTCGTATGATCCGAATGCTTCCAAATATGAAACTCCTGTTGTTATTAAGCAATGGTACTCGGATGGGTAGTTGACGCAAACTTTTTTGGCTCAAGGCTATAAACTAACATTGGACAGGGGGCTGGCTCAGGTTCAGTGGCAGAACAAAGAAGTTGCGAGGATGTTCGTTCAAGATGTACCAGGTAAGTAACCTTCTTCATTCATACTTACATTCTGGTTGCGAGATCTCCATTTAGACGCAAAGATCTTTCTTCGTCTGTGAACACACGTTTAATAGCAAAGAGACACATGATCCTATTCGCACCACTGGGGAGGAAAGAGAGGCGTAGAATCGAGTCAATATTATGAGAGTAATCCGTCATTTACATCACCTTGGGCATATTAAATCCTTAATTTCATAGAACCTCAAGAACATGAAGTAAATTTGATGGCGAGCTAACCCAGTAAATAGTATCGATATCACCTACTCCCAGCAAACCAGTAACGGCCCCAGGTTCCACCAACACACATCAAGCTGGAACCTGGACCAGAGACCAGAAGATTGGAATCGGTGTTGGAGTCGGGATCGGAATTCCCTCCTTCCTAGTTGCATTTATCGCCTTAATCCTGAGAGTTTTCCCGCGGAAATTCTTACCATGGAAATATAAGCAGGTGGCCAATGACAAAAGTAGCACCGAGCTGTTTAACTTGGAAGATGGAAAGACGAGAAAATGCGGATCTAGTTCTACTTCTATGCGGATCCAAGATAGCCAGACGAAATTAGTCACTGATAATGTGGTTAGTGGTAGACCTATGGAGGAGATTATTGTTGTGGACACGACACAGGCCACACCAGATGAAGGACAGCAAGATGAAGGTTTGTTAGCTGATCTGACGCCTACAATCCAATCAGATAAAGCTAGGATTCGTCAAAGGAATACATTCTGAGGGTCACATTTTACATGCGCCCCGACGCTTTCAATGGTATATTATTTCGGGCCTTCGCAACTTTCGAGTAACATGGCGCAATTATCATGGAATCTGCCTGAATATGGGCTTGGAGGCCAAAAAATATATCTGAGCAATAGGATCACCGTAGACAATTCACACTGGAAGCCAAGGGTACGGGTGGGGAAGATTTCATACAAGCGCATTAGGAGTTTCCTTCTTATCACCTCCATCACTCTCATCCACATATACATCCACATCCAATCTAACTTAAACATCGACCATTATTCAATCCCGCTAACCCAGGTTCGCATTCCATTTAGCATAGCACACCAAATCCTCTCCAGTATGTCTCCTCTTTCAGATGCGAGCTTCACTTCGACACCCTAAAACCCTTCAGGATGATTACTACACCGAGCTCAGCTATAGCGATGTCCATAACGATTAAGCGGATCAAGGTGCTATAACGAACATGGGTGCAAAAGTCCGTGCGTTCAGGGTCTCAAAACAACAGATATTATATTTAATTTGGTGTAGACCAGCCACGTCTCTTAACTAAGTTATGAACCCAGTACTCTTGCTTTACAATATGAGCGTCAATCCATTCTTGAGGTATTTTCTCCCATTCCTCCCTTACTGCTTCTATCATTTCAGCCTCATTTGTAGGGTCCCTTTGGCGCCTGTGAATAGCTTGTTTAATTCTGCGCTAGCATTTCTTAATTAGATTCATATCAGGTGAAATAGCAGGGTGCGGAAAGAGGATAATGCCTTTAGTAGCGCGCCAAAGAGCGCACGGGTTCCATAAGGACTTATGGCCATGCGCAGAGTTGCCATCTTCCATAAATTGCGGTGTGCCACAAACCCGCCGGAATGCTTCTTAAAAGCCCTCAATATGGGGTTCAAGAACCTGTGAACAGTAGTCGACTTACTTAAATGCGCCATTCTTACCTGTACCGTGAATATGGACTAGTTCACTCTTGTGACTATAGCCAATAGCACCAAAGAAGTGGACTAGAGTTGTGTGTCCTCGGTGTATTTGGAATTGAATACAATTAGGGTGACACTTCTCTTGACTGTTCCTAATACACCTCCTCTTACATTTCTTTACACTAATTAAGAATGTGACCTCGTCAGACCAGAGAATATGACACCATTGTAGAATCCCCCAGAACATGTATGTAATCGCCCAGATCTACCGCGCGTCGGCTTGAGCTCGTGAAAGGTATGGCTTTTGGAATTCGATACACGAGTAGTATCCAGCTTCGTTAAGACGGCGTTTGAGAGTCCTAGGAGAGCATGTAAGTTGAAGCTCAAGGACGAGTTAGTGCCAATTTAGCTCCGTCGTTACGTGGTCTGTTGAGATGTATTTAATGATATCCTAGACCTCTTACGCATATAGAGACTCTCGGGGCCTGCCTGTACGTGTAAGGCGCACTCTTTCTGGGACATCGTAGTTAAGGATCTTCCTAATAGTACTATCTCCAAGATCGTAGTACCCTATAAGCTGTTGTAACCCAATTTTAGCGAACTTATAAAGCTGGCGTATAGCCTCTTTGTGTTTATTCTTGATCTCCTCCCCTGGAAGCCTTAGTGACATTAGTGGAGTTACTGGATTGTCCATTTTGATAGAATTGTAGGTGCTCTACGTAGGAAAGAGGAGGGGGGGAAAAAGTGGTCGAGGTGCCCTGAACGCACGGACTTTTGCACCCATGCTCGTAAGGCTGACCTGGGAGACGTGGTGATGGGACCGCCTCAACAGCAGTGGCCCGCCGAGGGCCAGCGGAGCGTCACATTTCGGAGTAGAACATTTCTCTGAGGACGAACTACTTGCTTCTGCCTACGCGACGAGGACCAGACACATCGATATTCCTGGGGTTTCTTGGTAAGAGGAAATCGTGTGGTGTCTAAAATGAGAGCAATAGCCATGAAAATCAGAGAATTGGTAGCAATCAACTATTTAGCCCTCTTGCTAAGAGAACATTCTTGCTAAGAGAACATTGAATGGGATTTGAGAGCATATCAATTGTAGAGATCGGTAACAAATGAAACATTGAATCTACTGACATCTCGTGTCGAGTTACATAGTACAGTACAGTTCAACAGGATATATACTGCCTCAAGACCATAAATAGACTTATTGGCATAGGTATTGACTTTTCGGACCACCTAATATGTGCCCAAGGTGAATTGGGTGAACATGGAGCTCTACCAAGCGCATATACCCCCAGACTTATTAGTTGTGCCGAGTCCAGCCATAATCTATCATTGTGATTGGCCAACATGAAACACGCTAGTTGAGCAGAATTAGCACATCCCCTCATACTGTACAAAAGATTTTATATTTACCTGCCGTGTTTGAAGAATCCAAAATTCACCTCTTGATCGAAGGCAACAACAGTCGGCTCTCTTCAAAGGCTGGGAGAACCAGCCACTCGTTACTGCGCAATATCAAGACACTGTAGGAGAGAGCCCTACCCCTAAGAACATCGTTGAGTAAATATGGGTTCAACCTTTCGATGTCGTAACATATGCCGGACCGCATGAGGTTGTGGTCTCCCGAAAGCAGCTGCGATTGGTTCTACCAGCCGCAACAGCCTTAGGCGCCCCGTTTGCAGACCGGAAGGAATTCGTACAGTTGAACTTAGCATTCTTTCTAGCCTATAGGTGTTAGGTAGAGTATGTTATCACAATAGAGTCGAACGGGGACTTTCCTCTTCAGCTTACGGCCCGCTGGCAGGTGATCGAGCAACGACGTATGTATCATGGTACAAGTCCGGGTATCCATTGCTACCACATGGTATTACTTACTGCATTTATCAAACCATACTCAGTGAGAAAGTGCAGGCATCCACTGTTCTTCGGACAGTGAATGAAACCGTCTCTTGCATCTTTAGCACCTAAAGCAAAGACACTATCCGTTACAGAATCACCGCACTCAAGATAATCTAGTCAACAATGACATTCATAAGCGGAATCTCTTAAGGATCATGAGCCTAGCAAAAGGCTTGCAGAAAAAGCCATTTCGGAAGTTGAGGGGACGTCAAATCAATTTTTCCTTAGGAAACCCCTGGTATCAATCGTTCCAAAATAATATTTACTTCTTGAAAACTGGGAAGCCCTGCGCCTTCCAGTCCTCGTACGTAATATTTCCTGCGTAGGATGGAAATCTGATCACGAGTGGCACGGTGATATCTTCCTCGGTCCCCAAAACATCTGCCTTGTGCACAACTGTCTCCTTCAACCTGTGCCATCCCATCTTCTCGTACAATCCAATGGTAGTGGGTGAAGACTCAAAATAGACTGGAACCCCCGACTGCTCGCCAAGATCAATCCCCCACTGGACGAGTGCCGCGCCAGCTTTCCGGCCTTGATTCTTGGGATCCACAGCAACCACATGCACATCTGGGAATTGATCAGTTTTTGTTCCTAGTAAATGCATGCCCCAGCCAGTTTAGGTGAAAAGCCACGCGTTAAAACTTTAAGAAATGGGGCTGGAAACTAACATATATACTTTTTGTTACCAAAAAGTCTCTCCCGCACTTCGTGCAATGGAGTCAAAATCTTTTCTGCTCTCTCTTTCTCAGATCCCTCCAGCCAGGTCACGCCATAGTCTTTTCTCTCCTCCTCGGAGCGTTCGTGGAAGTACCCATCGCCAAGTGCCATACCGATGATTTCGCCCGTGTCAGTGTCTACACACTTGCAGGTGTACTGGTGCTTCGCATGATGCCAATACTCGAGTGTGCTAGCTGCATGGGCCTTCTTGAAGTCTTCGGTGATGCCTTGGGGAAATAGGATCTTCACCATCAACGCAGCCATGGGCTCATTGTTGAAAGCTTTAAAGTAAATGTCGTAGATCTTCGGGATGTCTGGAATCAGGGCAGGGATGACAACGAGGCCCATGTTTGCGGTTTGCAGACTGCGGCTGGATTCCTTTTTGCTTGCTAACTATTAATCAAAAGATGTCAGGGTTTCCGCAATGTCAGAATTTGTAAGCTTACCAGCAAGAACTTAAAGCGGTCGACTTAAGTATGCGTGGCCAAGCTATCAAGAGAATGGTATTCGGCGAGACTGGTAAAGAATTCATCTCGATATTGTGGCTTCGCTCGAAGCCGAAGGAACATTTCGATAAAGTCAAAGATGATCCTAGGCGAGCACGCTTCCTGCAGCATGGGACCATGTGGACCACTGCTAATGCAATATTGTATGACGCTAGCGGCTGGGTCCTTGTGTGCTACGGCAAGAGATAGTCGAATCTCCCTGGTTTTTAAATTCTATCCAAGGTGTACGTATTAAATTTAGGGGTGAAATTTAAAATCACGAGACGATATAATACATTTATCATTTACAGATGTCTATGTAAGGTAATTTCTTATATCTTTCTTTTAGAGAGACCTACTAGAGCTAGAACTTAAATAGAAATGTTATCTTCTAACTTTACTTTATAACTGTTTATACTCATTTTTTAAGTTTTACCCTAAAGTTCTACTATATCTTAATTTAATGATACTTTGGCATATATATAGGAGCTCTAATCATAATTCTTCTGCCCTTGCCTACTAGTAGTAAGCAATTCAACCACTACTAGGTCTTATAAAATAAGAATATTGAATTTTACTAAACCATTCTACAGGGTACAGGGCGCAACCCCACTCCACACCTCGTATTCACCACACTCCTAAACCATCTGTAACCGAGCCATTGTTCCCGTACTAGGATCACGACTGCTTCATGCCAAGGACCAAGGGTATATCCGGCATCGGAGGGCGGCTGGCAAACTGAATTCAATCACACCGACCCGTCATCTCGGTGGGGCAGCTGTCCAGATCAAACTGATTGATAAGATTACCAAGAGCCTCAAGTGGGGGCTCTCATTATACAGCAGGGATGCTTCCAGCTCCTTTCTCGTTCTGGTACGATCACTGGCTTCGCTACCATGTAAAGCGCTAAGGTTATTCATAGGGAACGATCGAAAGATTTCTCACGAATGTGGCAGGTTGCCCGCTTCATCTGTAAGGTTACTACAAGCCGCACCAAACGAGGACATAGAGAGAAGTCGAGCAACAACAGGCTCGAGGAAAAGGTACGGTGGACGAACATTGTTGAAACTATGCCATTTGGTCCGTCAATTGAAGATAGTCACGAGCAGGACTCAAGAGAGGTGATTTCCGTGCCTGCTAAGACAGAGAATGAAGACAAAGCAGTTTCGGTCAGTATAAAGCCGCTCATATCATCTCCCTCATCTGCGTCGTTAGAGCCCCTCTCTCAACTTACTTACGAGACTCACACCAGAATAGCCCTTTTTGTTCTTCAAGCTTCTCTTCTTTGGCTCCTCATGGATAGACTTATGTCTCATCACAGTTGGCACAATTTGTGCCATTGCGGCCGGCGTACCGTTCCCTTTGATGGCCATCATTTTTGGGCAGCTTGTCAACGATCTTAATGGAGCCACCTGCGAAGCAGATCAAGCTGGAAGTGCTCAGTCATATACAACTTCAATTAACGATAAAGTGCTGCTTCTCGTTTATATCGCCATTGGAGCGTTTGCCCTTAATTTCATTTATGTCGTTACCTGGAGCGTGGTCAGTCAACGTCTTGCACATCGCCTGCGTGAGCGTTATTTTAAAATTCTGTTGAGCCAGGAGCAGTCATTCTTCGATAAAAGACATGCTGGAGAAGTATCCTCCCGCCTCAATTCCGACATCCAGGCTGTTCAGTCGGGGACTTGCGAGAAAGTGGGAATTTTCATCGCCAGCCTCTCGTTCTTCGTTACCGCTTATGTGATTGCCTTCATCAAGCAATCTAAGCTCGCTGGGATGCTCATTTCTCTGATCCCAGCATTCTTGCTCGTTGCAATAGTTGGCGGTGGATTCTTCCAGAAATTCTCGACTGGCATGTCTAGGTCAATAGAAGCTGCTTCCTCAATTGCCTCCGAGGCTCTATCTCACATCACAGTAGTCGAGGCTTTTGGGGCTGGTCCGAGATTGGAGAAGAAGTTTTCTGGTCATATGTCCAATGCTCGGCAAGATGGTATCAGAAAGGGTATCGTGGCTGCTTTCCAGGCCGGTATGTTGTACTTCATCGCATATTCGGCAAATGCCTTAGCATTCTGGCAGGGTAGTCGCATGATCGCAAACCTTACCTTGGGACGTGGCGATGGCTCCACTGTAGGCGAGATCTACACTGTTGTCTTCATTATAGTGGATGGTAAGTAGTTTTATGTTGCCGTTTAGAAAGACCAAGTAAAGCTAACAGCAGTTACTAGCTTGTGTGGTTCTTGGCTCTGCCGCGCCACTTCTCCCCCTATTTGGTGGAGCCTCAGCTGCTTTCCAGAGATTAAGGCATGATATGAACCACAAATCCTCTATTGATGGGACGTCAGATCAGGGAGCAGAATTGTCCTCGGAAACTCCCCCTGGAATTGACTTTCGAGATGTTTCATTTGCCTACCCGTCTCGCCCAGGTGAGCCTGTTCTCCGCAACGTCAACTTATCCTTTCCTGCTGGGAAGTATACGGCCATTGTTGGCCCATCTGGAAGTGGGAAGTCAACGATAGCAGGACTAATCTGTCGCTTACATGATCCGACCGATGGATTGATCTTATTTCACAGTCATGTTCTTAAAAGCCTGAACATTCAAAGTCTCCGTAGCTTCATTAGTCTAGTGCAACAGGAAGCATCTCTCCTTGATCGCTCGATACTAGAGAACATTGCACTGGGGCTTGTCAACTCACCAATACCTTCACACCAACAACTCAAAGCCATCCTTCTCGGTCCACAACTCAAACGGATTTCAGTTAAGACCAAAACACTCATCAACACTGCGAAGAACCCAGAGATCGACCCAGCTATGTTGGGATTACTAGATCTTGTGCACCATGCGGCTAAGCTTGCAGACGCTGACGAGTTTGTCAGTGGTCTCGAAAAAGGCTATGGAACGATTGTTGGGTCTGGCGGCAAGCTGGTTTCCGGAGGTCAGAGGCAGCGAGTTGCTCTTGCTCGTGCTCTGGTCAAAGATCCCCAGGTATTGATTCTAGATGAAGCGACCGCCTCCCTAGACTCGGCCAGTGAAAAGCGTATCCAGCTCGCCATTGACAAGGTTGCTACTGGTCGGACCGTGATCAGCATTGCACATAGGCTCTCTACCATCAAGAATGCAGACAATATAATTGTTCTTAAAGCGGGAGAGGTCGTCGAGCAGGGGACGTACCCAGAGTTGATCGCTAAAGGTGGTCTTTTTGCAGAAATGGCGAGTCTCCAGGCCATCAAAACACCTGATCATGTAGACGAGTTGTCGAGATCGAGTACGAAAAACGAATCCACGGATGTTTCATCCGAGAAGATCGGAAACGACTATGTAAAGAATGTCGAACGAGCGGAGAGGCCAGCGTCAGAAACAGTGATATCCCCTGGGGAGAGACAACATTTCTCCAGTGACCCAACACTGACATCAAATCAATCGCCATTGAACTTAGTTAAAGGGATGGGCCCATTCATTCGACCATCCCTTCCATGGCTTGTAGCTGCACTATTTGCCGCTGTCATTGTTGGTTGCACGTTTTCGGCGTCTGGCCTTATATTTGGCCATACCGTTGGAGCTCTAAGCCCTTGCAAAACTACAACAGACCGAATTCTTTCCCTCGGTCGTCTTTTCGGTGGCATGCTGTTTATGCTTGCCGTTGTTGAGTTCTTTGCAAATCTAATTTCGTGGTCTTCTTTTGGCATAGTAGCAGAAAGACTACTATATACAGTTAGAGTCCTTTCTTTCCGCTCACTTTTTGAACAAAATGTCGAATGGCATCAGGTCGGCGATCGGAGTCCTTCCATGCTTTTGTCTATAATCACAAAGGATAGCACAGCACTTGGCGGCTTCAGTGGATCTATACTCGGCACGGTCTCCTCAATCCTCGTTAATTTCTTGGTTGCAATCATTCTTTCCCACATCATCGCCTGGAAGATTGCTGTAGTCTGTCTGGCCATGGTCCCGATACTCCTTGGCTCTGGTGTCATGCAATTGCGTGCACTTTCCAGGTATGAAGAACGGAACTCCATTGCTTTTGCCGAATCTATCGGAATAACAGTCGAAGCTGTCAATTCCATCAAGACGATTGCCACCTTGTCACTCGAGACTGAGGTAATGGGGACATATCAGAGAGTTCTTGAATCACCAAGAAAACAAATGATAACCGCAAGTATATATACCAACTTCTGGCTGGCAGTTTCGAACAGCACAGGCTTCTTTGTCTATGCTTTTGCTTATTGGTGGGGATCCAAATTGATCACGAAAGGAGAGGCGACTCAACAACAATTCTTCATCGTCCTCGTCGCAATGTTAGTGAGCGCACAGCTTTGGGGTCAAATGTTCACCCTTGCACCGGAAATATCACGTTCTCGTGCATCAGCCTCTCGAATCTTGAACCTCATTCAAGCTGGGTCAAGCACGAAATTAGGACTGACTACGGAGGTGATCTCTCGGCAAGGGAATGAGAAAGACATGGAAGCTCTTGGGGAGAGCAGCTCAAATACCCCATCACCTGCGAGTCGAGGTGTCAGTGTATCCTTCAAAAATGTCTCCTTCTCTTACCCTACACATCCAGATGTCTCAATATTACAGGACATCAACATCCGTATTCAGCCAGGTCAATTCTGTGGCCTGGTTGGTCCATCTGGCGCAGGGAAGTCCACGATCATGAACCTGGTTCAGAAGATGTACAGTCCTTCCGCAGGCAGCATCGAAATCGATGGCACCGATATCTCCGATAAAAACTTCCGGGGAGATATTGCTGTAGTCCCTCAAGACAATGCCCTCTTCAACGGCACGATCAAATTCAATGTCAGCCTTGGGGCTCGACCAAATCACGAAGCAACAGATTTTGAGATCGAAGAAGCGTGTAAGTTGGCCAACATTCATGACACCATTATATCTCTACGAGAGAAATATGATACTGAGTGCGGACCAAATGGATCCCAGCTTTCTGGTGGTCAACGTCAGCGCCTTACTATTGCAAGAGCGCTGGTTCGAAGGCCACGACTTCTTCTCCTCGACGAGAGTACCAGCGCTCTGGATCCAGAAAGTGAGAAAGCTCTTCAAGAGGGTCTGGAGCGAGCAGTAAAGGCCTATGGTGTTACTGTAATAGCTATTACGCATCGATTACACACAGTTTTGAAAGCCGATGTTATATTTGTTCTTGATGGTGGAAAGATCATAGATCAGGGGAGGCATCATGAGCTTCTGGTTAGAAGCGAGAGCTATAGGAGTAATGCTCAGCAACAAATGCTGCAATGACCTCCCAACAACTGAGAAGGAGACCACATTTCACTGTACCACTAGATCCCCTTGAACAAATAAAGATGTTCATTTACGATTGAAACTCTGTTTCAAAGACCAAGAGCTCGTACACGAAACAATACGAGTGTACTGAGTTTGAGCTAGGGCTGCAGGAATCCGAAATCACAAGTTTTCGGAAGAACTTTAGTGGAGTAACTATTTCCCCTTTTCAAGCCTGATCTGGCCCTGTCCAAGACGGACCAAGAGTGATGCCACATGCAAAGAACTCCAGGGGTCTGTGAAAGCCGGTCTCGGCTGTGTCCAATCTTAGACTAGCCCTGCAGCTTCCGACATGGGAATTCTTTTTGTGATCTTAGATCTTGTCAAGATCTTATCAGATCAAATTCTTGGTCGCTTCGTGCTCGTTAAGTTACTATTGCAACGTTAGTGGTTTAGATTTCCACCTAGAACACAACATTTTGCTTGTCGTCCTCGTACCAATAGCACCCCACCATGTTGGGGAAAAGAATACTTTTCGTAAAACTCGTCATATTTTCCATCAAACTCTACCTCGATATCTTGTTTCGTTCCGTGAGCACCGCTATCCGCAAGCAAGTCTACAAACTCCCTTTCCTCAAGTCGAAACCGCCGCCGCCTGATGCTGGCGAACGCAACATTGTGATAGTTGGAGCCTCCTTCGCTGGATATTTTGCCGCTCGACTATTAGCGACATCACTACCCCCGAATACTCCTTTTCGTGTGGTGGTAATTGAGCCGCACAGTCATTTCAACTTCACATGGGTGTTTCCTCGGTTTTGCGTTGTGAAGGGACACGAGCATAAGGCTTTCATTCCATATGGGAAATACATACCTGAGAATTTGATTCGATGGGTGCAAGATCGCGTGCAAACGGTGGAGAGGACGCATGTTCAATTGAAGGGCGGGGAGAAGGTTTCTTACGAGTTTCTGTTGGTTGCGACCGGGTCGGGTGCTACAGATGGTCTACCGAGTCGAGTAAGGGAAGATGAGAAGGGAGAGGGGACCCGGAGTTTGAGAAAGATGCAAACAAAAATCGAAGAGACAAAGAGGCTAGTAGTGGTTGGTGGGGGTGCAGCTGGCGTTGAATTGGCTGCTGATGCAAAAGGTCAATATCCTGAGAAGCAAGTTGTACTTGTGCATTCAAGAGAAGCACTAATGAATCGTTTCGGAATGGAGCTGCAAGTAGCTTCTTTGGAAGGGCTGAAGACGCTGGGGGTTAATGTGATTCTTGGTGAGAGACTTGTTAGCGAGGATGTCGTCGAGAAGAATGTTACGCTGAGCTCAGGAAGGAAGGTAGATTGTGACTTCTTGGTATGTTTATTTCTTTGCGTTAATCCTCATTATAGACCTCGTTCGGCTGGCTGACCAGGCCTTCATTTTAGATTCACTGCTCGGGCCAGCGTCCAGCATCCGATATTCTCGCCTCCCTCACCTCCACTTCTATAAACCCATCAGGGCACCTTCGTGTTAAATCAACGCTTCAAATTGCAGACGATAGCCTGCCAAATATATATGCGTGCGGGGATGTTGCAGACACTGGTGAACACAACCCCAACGCGAGACATGCTATGCAACAGGCCAAGATCGCCTCAGACAATATTGTTCTTGCCGCTCGAGGAAAGAAGAAGCAATACACTTACAAGCCTCACTGGGCAGAATCTGTCATTAAATTGACGCTAGGATTGGTAAGCTCCTCTCATAGTCTACCGCTGAAGAATACTGATACTGATCATATTGGGCTATAGGATAAATCAGTGACACACTTTGGAAACGGAAAGACCGAACTACTGTTTCCTGCAGAAGAGAAGGATTTGGCTTTGATGTGTGATGGCTCATGGAAACACTGGGGTGTCACCCCATTCGAGGACGATTTTGAAGGTGAGACCCCAAAGAAATAGACAATGATATTTCTCAATTAGCGCATGCTAGACAACAATGACGGATCTATCTCTTTTACATCTTAGATTCCTTTTACAATTTAGCTCTGATGGCCGTGAACTCACAGAAGGGGCACTGGAATGATATTCAGTAGTCAGACCGTAGAGTAAAGGTGTTGATTTCTATATTCTGCCCGGTGATTCGTGTCTACATCCCCTCCTACACAGCTATCCGCATCGCCTCTTTCAAAATGTACACATCTTCCACACATCCCCCCATCCGCTGTTTCTCACAGAGCTGCCAATCCCAGAGCCAAAGCTCCAACAAAAGCACCCATACCAACCTTCTTCACAGACGCCTCAGCTCCACTTCCTGCGGCTTCACTCGATGTGCTCGCAGACCCGGCCGATGTTGCAGAAGGGGCTCTTGTAGATGCACTGGTAGTCGTCTCGTTACTTCTAGGGGAGCCACTAGCTGCACTAGTTGTCACTGCTGGTGCCGCGGTACTCGCTGAAGTGGGTGCCGTAGTGCTGGATGCCGCCGGGTTGGTGAGTGACAGAGTGACACCGGAGGCGAGGCAGAGTTTATTTGCGAAGTCGGTTGTGACTTTTTAATTGTAAGCTTATGCTACGAGACAAAAAGGAGATAGTAGTTAAAAGAACGACGTACTCTGGAGCTCAGATGGATTGCAGACAGTTGGGAGCTTGGCCACGAGACTTGCGATAGAGGTCTTAGCCTCGCAGAAACATTTCACATCTGTCAGTTGGCATCCGCTGGAGGAGAAAGCGTCCAGAATTGGACCTTGCTGCAATGTTCGTTAGCTGTAAGACATTCTTGAACCTTGAAGATTTTCCTGGGAATACTGACAGCGCATTGAGGCAAATCGGCAACAGTCTGCGCGAATGCTGGAATTGCCATTGCCAAAGCAACCACAGTGGTAAGTGCGAGGAACTTCATCTTTGGCTTGTCTAACTTGTGAAACCTTGGTAACAGTTCTGGCTGGAGTGCTGAAGATGTGAGGGCTTGGGAAGGGGAACTTTTGCGCCGGATGAAAAGTTGAATGTGACAAACAGCTGTTTGTGTTTACACAAGGACCTCGCTATGAGCACACGAGCTAGCTGCACAGAGGGAGCACCTGCAGCAAGCTCTATTGGAACTGGAACGCCCCTGCTAGCTGAAGGGCAACGGTGCATGAAACTATTTCCGAACCGGAGTAAACACCGACTAGAAAGTTTCGTATTCTCGTATTTCGCGGAGATAGCTCGATTTTTTGAAATATTTATCATAGGCGTTGAGTTTCCTTACTATGGGCGTAAATATTAATACGATAGTTAAAATCATATTAGTCGTAGTAATAGATGGTCTTTCTTTACCTTTAATTTGCAGCTAAGAGCGAGCATGTCTATTAAAACCTATAGTCTAATATTTATTAAACGACTAAAGGACTCTTTATTTTATCATAGCTATAAATGTATTATGAAAATATGTAAAACTTAAACTTTCGTATAGCTTTTATACTAGATCCGCACCCTCTAACCCACGACTCACCCCCCTTGTCGCCAAGCGAGAATGCGGCACGGTTAATTGTGCTCAATCTTATCAGATCCTGTTTGATCTTATCAGATTGGCCACTTCTTTCCGCAAACCAATTTTTATGATCTAATCAGATCCACGCTTTCGGCCTCCCTCCCGCAAGTCATCCCACTCTCCAGCGGCTACATCCTAAGTGGGATTCTAGTAGCTTGTGCTGAACTGATTCCAGCGCGATGCCGCCGACCCTCGGCACCCCCTGCTCCCCCTTGTTGTTTTCCTATGGTATCCGAACAGTCGAGGGACGCTAGTCTCGCCACTTGCCGGGAAACCTTCTGTTGGACTTCGGTTGAAGCCTTGGAGGACGTGATGGCTCAACTTGGCGCGGGATTTCAAAGGGGTGTTCACCGGTAAACGCAATGGGAGTTTGGGCTGCGAGAAATCCCCCATGAGTTGCCTCTTTGGTCCTCAATGCAAGTTGCTCTGTACAGCCATACTGTTGCACTGATCGTCCCGGTGTCCTAAATACCGTATTTACCCGTCACCCCTGTGGTGCAGTCTTATCTACACTCTACTTCAATGACCTTGGCTTTCCATCATTGACGTGAACAGTGTACATCGACATGGAGAAGTCATCCGTACCACTGGAGGAGGTGACTCCTGTGAGCGTCAAGTCGAGCGAGAACGATCAGATCCACTGCAAAGATGAAGTCACGACTGCACCGCGTGAAGATGGAATCTTTGCCAAAGAGGAGGAGACTTTGTCTCTCGATGCACAGGCAGGTGTGCTGAAGATGCAGGCGGCGACCTCTGTCTGGAGCAAGAGTCATATTTACATAGCATATGGATTGTAAGCATTCACGCAAAGCAATGAATGATATGGCACATTCTAACACAAGACAGAATTTGGCTCATCTACTTTGTGGTTTCGTTACAAGAATTGGTGATTCAATCGCTGAATCCATATGTTACCAGCTCCTTCTCAAGACATGCCTTGACAGCGGCGACCGGCATCATGGCGAGCATTATTGGTGGGCTGGCGAAGATCCCACTGGCAAAGATTCTCGACACCTGGGGAAGACCTCAGGGAATGACTCTTATGCTGGTGATTTGGATTTTTGGATACATTATGATGGCTAGCTGCGAGAATGTCCAGACGTATGCAGCAGCACAAGTGTTTTCATCTACTGGGTATGTTGCACTTGAGATGCCAAATTTAAATACTCAAATTCTAATGGCATCCATAGAGCCCAGGGAATAAGCTATTGTTTGACCGTGTTCATCTCTGATACCACTGCGTTAAAGTCTCGTTCGCTGATGTTGGCTTTCGCGACCTCGCCATATATTATCACATCATGGGTCGGTGGTCCAGTAGCCCAAAAGATCGTTGGACCTCACGGAGTAGGCTTCAGATGGGGCTTTGGCATTTTCACTATCTGCATCCCAATCGTTGTTGGACCTCTCATCGCTCTCTTTCTCTGGAATCACCGAAAGGCGAGAAAGCTTGGTCTCATCGGCCACACTCGTGTCAGCCTTTCACCGAAGTCAATTAGGAATTACGCAATTGAAGTTGACTTGATTGGAATCATAATCTTAGCCGCCGGGTTCGCGTTGTTCCTCCTACCATTCAGCATCTACTCTTACCAGCCTGACAAATGGCGATCGCCCATGATCATTTGTATGATCACCTTCGGAGGGGCTCTTATCATTTTCTTTGGCTTCTACGAGAAGTACCTTGCACCAAAGACGTTCATTCCTTTCGAGCTCTTGATGGACCGAACAGTCTTCTTAGCGGGAATGATGTTTGTCTTCGTCTTTTTCAACTCAATTGTATGGGGCAGTTATTTCTTCTCCATGCTACAAGTAGTCTGGGGTCTGAGCATCATCAACGCAAGTTACGTCAGTGCAATTTATCGTGTTGGGTCCTGCTTCTTTGCCATTTTCGTTGGCCTGGCAATTCGATTAACCGGCAGGTTCAAATGGATTGCAGTCTACTTCGCCATTCCCATGATGATGCTAGGAGTTGGCCTCATGATCCACTTCCGAACGGCTCAGTCTGATATTGGGTACATCATCATGACCCAAATATTTGTCGCGTTTTCTGGGGGAACTATCGTTCTCTGTGGTGAAATGGCAATGATGGCTCCTTCGGATCATCAGCATATTGCTGTCATCCTCGCTATTCTGAACCTGTTCTCCAGCATTGGGAGTGCGGCGGGTGGAACTGTGGCCACGGCAATCTGGACTAGTGTGTTTCCTCAGAAGCTCAAGGAGTATTTGCCCCCCGATGCGCCTTTTGCGGACATCTATGGATCTATTGTCTGGCAAATGGTATATGAAAGGGGATCGCCAACTAGGGTTGCTATTGAGAGGGCATATGCAGATGCTCAACGATTGATGTTGGTCACTAGTGTGTGTCTTCTTGGAGGTGCGTTTATTTGCGTTGCGCTTTGGCGGGATATCAACGTCAAGAACATCAAGCAAACCAAGGGTCATGTCATCTAGACTTCCAACCCGCGGTTGGAAAGTGCTCCTCACCTACTACTTGTCAAGTGGTCACGAAAGCTATTATCCTGCTAGATATTATAGTTGAAATTAATGAACAAATAATAAGCTATCCTTGACCCAATCTTTAACATCTCTTACGTAACAATCCATTGATAAAATTCTGATACCTATCTTAGTGGTCTAACCCCGTTTCCAATAAAAACAGATAGTCTTGGTGTCATGTACATGCGCGTTCTTTTTTGAACTCAATTCTCTGTTAGCGTCTGAGCGACTCTAATGCAAGATTGACGCATGCGTCGCGATCATTACCACCAGTTTCTTAGAACTACATCTATGTGGCTGTATCAGGATACGACTGTATTTCTTTTTCTGTGACTGACTGTAGAGTCATGTTATGCTTTTACGCTCGTGTCTCCCTTGCTCTGTCCCATACGGATAATGGCAATGACATACTCACTTCCCAGTAATAGTTTCCCGTCTTCTATGCTTCCATTCAAATAATGGCAGTGACATTCTCACTATGAAGTGTCATTATTTTTCTCTTTCGTCCCCATTCCTCTGTCTTCTGCGTTCAAATTGCTATAGGGTATCTTGTCGCCCCCGCGGGACATACCGGGAAATCAAAATTTGCTACTGTAATCTCTACCTGATCATTCTCCATATGAACCCTTGCCATCTTCTCAATTGGGTCGTGCAAAATACGGTATAACAGTCTTCGGCCGACCTGATGTTACAGAATCCCAGCACTGGCTATGGATCCATGAAGCAGATTTTTCTCCTGGTCTTGTCCACAACTAGGGTCCAGGAATCATGATTTCCGTCTCACATGCCATAACAAGTCCACACGTCAGGCCAGCGGGTTCCGGAGGTAGAAAATTTTCATGCATCGCACAATGCAGTTGGAATGGTTTACAGCGGGTCGGGCGGGTTTATGTGGCTTACAGGGGGTTGTTTTGAAGCGAGTAATTACACGAGATAAGATCATCTGATCATCTGATTAGATTAGATCCTCAGGGGTCGGGCATTAAACCCACCTCCGAACTCGGATGTTTCTTTTACCAAGGATACAAAGTTGTATTGGAACGGGCGACGTCTCTTTAGAGTTATCTGATCCGTCTGTAGTCACCTGAGCCAAGCCTTGACCAATTCTCGTTCGTTGCAACTTGCAAGGACGGCGAGGATATACTCGAATGAATATACTCGCTTGAGCAGTGTTGTGCCATCGCTTCAATCGCAATATGTATCGAGAATTGTCAGATTTAGCTATTGTCGTTTAGACGTCAAACGAGGCTCAATATTGTTGACAACCCACGCTTTTGACGGTGTTGGGCTTCCCTCTATGAACGGCGCTTTCCCGCATCCCCCTACTGCACCACCAAGATGTGAGGAGGACTTGTCGAAGCATCTTCCCTGCCACACCACGAAGGTATCGGCAACCGTGGGCGTGTACCGAGGGTGGGGTGGTGTCATAGGAGTTGAGTTCCTCGGGTCGTACATGATAAGGTGGGTTCAGATGACTTCTCTATTCCGGCTCATGTTGAGCTTGTGAATTGGCAGATTGAGAGATAGAGCTGTTTAGCCTCGAGGATGATTGATCTTTCGTGCCAACTACAGCTCTACTACGTAGCCCAGAGAGAAACAGTTGATGAAATCCATGTACAAGTCCCCGCTAAAGAAGTCTTCCATGCGTGTTTTAAGCTATCGTCTCCACTTGGATCGAGGCTCCCGTAGAAGATGTTCATCGGCGCGTGGCAAGACTGGAGGTATGGAGAAGGCGCTGTCATGGGGTACTCGTTCACACCGACTGTCGGTTTCTAGCGTTTCGAGAGACTGAGAAAATGACGAAAGCCCATGGAAATGGGACATCCCTTAGGTAATATGTCTGCCGGCAGTGCCCCTGACAGTAGAATGTTACCCAGACTATGGTTTAACTCACCCTATTACAAGGCTTAAATTGTGAATAGGTGACCATGACATGGGAAGATCTCGGTAACAACCTTGCTTTTATGTCCCTCGTCTATGGGGGCACTATATGGACCCGGCGATGAACTGCAGCTCTGATGAAGTGCCTCACATAATCTGTACCTAGCTGTCAAACCTGGCTCTTCTTCACAGATATTTCCTAAATCATGCCCTCTTCAATCTCAAATGAATTAAGAATGGACAGCCACGCAGCAAAGACGAACGATGCATTCATTGGGCGCTGCGAATATCAAAGTACTACGCAGGACACATCGGAGGGCTTCTTATCATTTGACGTGCCTGCACTGTCTTTGAAGAGTGGAGGCGATCAACTGGACTTTTTATTGCTTGCGTGGGTTCTCTTCCTATATCGCAGCAACGGAAATAGAAATGAATCTCCATTCACTTGGGGATATCATGAAAATGCCGACGGAAACTCGAATACGGTGACCCAGCTCGCCGCTGTGTTGAGCGACATTCTGTCTGGCGGGACAGATCAGATATTCAAAAATCTGGAGGCAATCCGATCCTTACGTCAAATTCCCCGATCTCAATCAAGCGAGTGCCAATCGGAGAAGCAACTGATGTTCTTTGCTGGCAACGACCCCCTAGATCAGCAGAATGGCGATGTGAGCGCCCAACAATCATCATCCTTTCAAGCAAGAAACTGATTATTATTTAGGCCAATCTGAGTTTTGCAATAGAAGCCCAGATATCAGAAGAGCGTCTCCATGTACGACCATCTCAGCTCTCACCTTCACTTTCCCGGCATATGGCCAATGTGTACATTAATTCCTTCGTCGATGTCTTAAAAACAACACTGTCTGAGCAGGACCAGACATTGGCGCAAGCGATTCGGGTTTGTGAACATGAGTTGGCGCAATTATGGCAGTGGAACGGAACAGTGCCTCCAAATATCGAAAATTGTATGCACGAATATATCGAGGAACAAGCGAAGAAGAATCCCAGTCGACTAGCAGTAGTTTCTTGGGATGGAGAGCTAAGTTATGGAGAACTGGACAAACTTTCGACACAGCTGGCGGTTCATTTGGCGATGTTAGGGGCGGCGGTGGGCACGATTGTTCCTCTTTGCTTCGAGAAGTCGATGTGGACGGTCATTGGTGTACTCGCGATTATGAAAGCAGGAGCTGGATTTGTGCTTACGGACCCGTCACAGCCAGAGGCGCGATTACGAGTGATTGCGGAAGAGGTCAAAGCCGGAATTGTCTTGACCTCTGTCAAACAAGCTGCACTTGGGGCTCTCATTGTGCCAGAAGGAAAGGTGATTGTGGTTGGACCCGAACTTCGAGATGTGCCAGCCTCAAGCAAGCCAGTAAATTTACCAAAAGTACCAGGATCAGCAATTCTATATGTCATCTTCACCTCTGGTAGCACCGGAAAACCGAAAGGAGTCGTTATTTCCCACGCGAACTATACCAGCGGCGCAATACCTAGAAGGGAATCAGTAGGATACAAGGCGAAATCGAGAGTTCTCGACTTTGCATCTTACGCTTTCGATGTCAGTATAGATTGTATGCTCTGCACTCTTTCTCAAGGAGGTTGCATCTGCGTGCCATCAGATGAGGCTCGAGTGAACGACTTGGATGGAGCGATTAGAAGCATGAATGTGAACATGGCACATATGACTCCATCGGTGGCACGAGTTTTATCTGTAGATGTTTTGCCATCTCTGGATGTCCTTGGGCTGGGAGGAGAGTCTGTGTCTGCTGGTGATGCTGCTGCTTGGGGAGAGATGACACAAGTTATCATCGCATATGGGCCTTCGGAATGTACCGTCGGGTGCACGATCAATAATAACATCGCACCAGGGAGAACTTACACTAGTATTGGTAAAGGTGTTGGAGGAAACACTTGGATTGTGGATCCAGAAGATCACAACACTTTAATGACTCTCGGTGCTGTTGGCGAGCTTCTGATTGAAGGTCCAATCGTTGGCGTGGGATACATCAACGAACCAGAAAAGACTTCTATGGTCTTCATAGAGGACCCAACTTGGCTCCTCGCCGGCAATGAAAACACGCCTGGAAGGCATGGCCGCTTGTACAAGACGGGAGATTTGGTTCGATACGATCCCGATGGCTCCGGCTCTATCGTATTTGCTGGAAGAAAGGACAGACAGGTGAAACTTCGAGGTCAACGAGTTGAGCTCGCAGAGATCGAACATCACTTGCGAAAGCTTCTACCCGCAGATGCAAGCGTTGTGGCGGAGGTCATCACACCTAGTGGGAAGGGTCGTGAGCCAACTTTGGTCGCCTTTGTGGCCGAACAAGGAGATAGAACCCCTATAGACGATGACCCCATCATCTCGTTTTCTTCCGATCTCCAAAAGGTACTACCTGGAATGGATAAAGCACTTTCAACTGACCTTCCAATTTACATGGTTCCTGCCGCCTATATCCCTTTAAGGGAAATGCCACTTTTAGTCTCGTGCAAAGTTGACCGCAAGAAGTTACAAGAAATTGGCCTTGGACTCTCACGCCAACAACTAGCTACGTTCAGAATCGGTACCGTGGAGAAGCATGAGCCGAAAACAGACATGGAAATGAAATTGCACAAAATTTGGCTTCGGCTATTCGGCCAGGATGTCGAAATCGGCACCAAGGACAACTTCTTTGCTTTGGGTGGTGACTCCCTCAAGGCTATGAAGCTAGTTGCTGCTACGCGAAATGAGGGCTTGTCTCTGACGGTGGGAAAGATCTTTGCAGGTCCTACGATATCACAACTAGCTTCAACCGTCAAAGCGATCAGTTCAGAACCCGAGGTTGAGATACCTGCATTCTCCCTCTTGGATCAGGACTGGCCAGTAGAGACTGCTCGAATTGACGCCTCAAAGCTGTTAGAACTGGATCCTGCTTCCATCGAGGATATATATCCCTGCACACCATTGCAGGAGGGTCTCATGGCATTATCTGCCAAGATCAGTGAAGCATATGTTGCCCAAAGAGTCGTAGACTTGAAGAGTCTTGCTGCAGCCAACGCACTCAAAGAAGCTTTTGACAGAGTTGCCGATGATTGCGCAATTTTGCGGACTCGTGTGCTGCAAGTTCCTGGTCGTGGTCTCATGCAAGTTGTCGTCAACGAGCCACTATCATGGACTTCCAGCAGCAGCTTAGAGAAGTATCTTGCCCGTGACCGCGGCATCGCCATGGAATTAGGCGAGCCCCTTGTTCGCTTTGCTGCTGTTGATGATGACACTACTGGGAAAGTGCATGTAGTCCTAACTATGCACCACGCATTATACGATGGCTGGTGTATGCCATTAATCATCGACCGTGTGAACAAAGCATACAAAGGGTTAACTCCTGAGCCTCGCACATCTTTCAAAGTATTCATTAAATATCTCGAAGGACAGAATCGCTCTAGCTCAGAATCATACTGGGCAGACCAGCTCAATGGGGCATCATTTCCGCAATTCCCTTTCTTACCTTCGCCTGGATATCAAACAAAGTCCGACTCTTTACTCGAGCATTATGTGGCTGTTTCGAAGTCTTCGTCTTCAAACATTACGGTAGCGACAGCAATTCGAGCAGCATGGGCATTGATAGCAGCACAATACACTTCCTCCCAAGATATTGTCTTTGGAGAAACACTCACTGGTCGCAACGCTCCTATCACCGGGATCGAGCAGATCGAAGGTCCTCTCATCACTACTGTCCCAATGCGCATTCATGTCAACCGCGAGAGGAAGATATCTGATTACCTACAAGACGTCCACGACCAGACTGTTGCCAGAATACCCCACGAGCATATGGGACTGCAGCATATTCGCCGTCTCAGTCCAGATGCTCGTGAGGCCTGTGAATTGAGAACAGGTCTGGTTTTACATCCTACGACAGAACCCGAGGACGAAATCAAGTACAGCGAGGAAGAGCCGGCAAACGGCTTTGTCCCTGCTAACGATGCCGAGGCAGCAAAAGAGGCCTTGAAGTTCAATTCATACGCACTTATGCTAGTATGCTCACTTGATCCGAAGGGTTTCTTGATCATGGCAAGCTTCGACTCCAATACTGTCAATGTACCCCAAATGGAAAGAATCCTTGGAGAGTTTGGTCGCACTGTCCAGAATCTTTGTGAAGATCCTACTGGCAAGATTGGGGGCTTACAACTTCTAAACGAGAAAGATCGCGCAGATCTGTGGCGGCTGAGTAGTTCTGGTCCCCGAAGCATCTCACAGTCTGGCGCAGAAGTTCTAGGGGGCAATTATACCGGCTCAGCGGCAACTTGGATTGTTGATCCCAGCGACCCCGAACTCCTCCTTCCTGTTGGTGCTATTGGAGAGCTTTTGATTGAGAGCCCAGATCAATCATACGCACCTCTAATTGAGAGCCCTCGCTGGTTGTTCCAAGGGTGCATGGACTCACCAGGAAGACAGACACCTCTATACAAGACGGGACATTTGGCGATGTACAATAGTGATGGTTCCATCTTGTTTAAGGGTCAGAAGGGGGAGGCCTCTATTGTCAAGCAACTGGAGCCAAATCGAGCATCAAAGAGGGCTGAGGCTACCACGCCTAGACAGCGCGAGCTGTTGAATCTGTGGAGTCGAGTTCTTGGAGTTGAAGAGGGTGAGATTGGTCTCGAAGACAGCTTCTTCGACTTTGGTGGTGACTCCATTGCTGCGATGAAGTTGGTCTCCGAAGCCAGAATGGAAGGACTTCGATTGAGTGTCGCGCAAGTCTTTGGAAATAGGAGTCTTGCTGAGATGGCTGAAATTATCGAGGGCTCAAACCCGACTGAAGAAGTCATCAATGCTTACGAACCTTTCTCGGCGCTGGACGATGTCTCAGATAGAGATGCCTTCATCTCTGAAATATCACCTTTGCTCGCACGACCTGAGTGGAAGATCGCGGATGTCCTGCCTTCTCGTCCACTTCAAGATATCGCAGTCAAGGGAACGACCCAACTCCCACGCTACTCTGCCCGATATGAACTCTTCTACCTCGAGTCTGGTGTCGATCGTTCTCGCCTGTTTAACAGCTGCCAAGCTTTGGTTTCTCGTAATGAAATCCTACGGACAGTATTCGTCAGACACGCTGAGAAGTGTTTCGGTGTTGTTCTTGATGATCTACACGTCCAGATCGAAGAGTATGCGATCGAAGGTAATCTTAAGTCCTTCACCCAGAAACTCTGCCATCTCGACGTGCAAACCAAGATGCCCCTCGGATCACCATTCGTGAAATTCCTCTATGTCCAAGGGGAAGAGGGAAAGAGCTGTTTGATATTCAAGATCTCCCACGCTCAATACGACGAGATCTGCCTTCCCCCCTTACTGAAACAACTTTCCGCACTCTACGAAGACAGACCAGTCCCAGCCGCAATCCCATTCTCAACATTCACCTCCCACGTCCTGAAGAAGAACATCCCCCTCGCAATCCCCTATTGGAAAGACCTCCTCACCGGCTCCTCACTCAGCACCGTAATTCCTTCCCCTCCCCTCACAACCCGGCAGGCGATCTCCATCTACGAAACCTTCGACATCTCCTCCCGGCCCAAGGAGATCACCATCGCGACCCTCCCCACCGCAGCATGGGCTCTATGTCTCGCTCGCTACCTCAACATCCGCGATGTGACATTCGGGGAGGTAGCCAGTGGTCGAAACATCGACCTCCCCAATGCCGATACTGTCATGGGACCCTGCTGGCAATACATTCCCCTCCGGGTCCCCTTCCAATCCCACTGGACAGTCCTTGACCTCCTAACCTTCATCCAAAACCAGCATATCCAAAGCACGCGCTACGAAGGCGTCGGGCTCACCGAGATCATAAAGAACTGCACGGACTGGCAGGGCGTGGATTGGTTCGACTCTGTGGTGCATCAGGATGTCGAGCATGTTGAGACGCTGGCGTTTATGCAGGCGAACAGTCGCATGGATACGATTTATCCGCATTTGGAGCCGTTGAGGGAGTGGAAAATACAGGCGTTTCCGAAGGGGGATACGTTGACGTTAGAGGTTGTCACTTTTGAACCGTGGAAGGAGGTTGCGCAGGAGTTGTTGAAGGGGTTGGGGGAAGCGATGAGGCAGTTGGTTAATGCGCCCGATACGGCGTTGTTTGCCCAGGAGATCAAAGGGGGAGGGGTGGTATGTGATCAATGATGGGTTTCTGGCGTTTTGACCAATACTCTTCCGTCCTGACTTCTACCAATAGCCTCAAATTTTGCAAGTATGTGGGTATCTCTCTAAGCCACCGAAAAGCTCAATTGACTCACTTGACACGTCCGGTCGTGTTAGCTGGGGAGATTTGACTTGAAACGGTCAGTCGGAAGAATTCATGAACCAAAGGAATATTTTGCCATATGTGCTGTTAATTTCGCAGACTAAAGCACGGTATCAGATTTAAGCTAACCAAGCTATTGATCCTCAAGTTGCCTCATCATTCTTCACGTCGTGCTTTTCCCACCCTCAAACTCCAATAGCAAAACATCATACAAGTTCCCTCACTTTAGATCTTAATGTGTTGATCATCCTTCAGAAAGCGCTCCCTCAAGATCAACTCCCCATTCAAGATTTTACCAATGTGCGAGAATGAAATGTTTTGCCCCTTCCTCCTCATTAACATTATCATCCTAACAAAGGGAACGGGACTCTTTGTAAACGGCGATACCCGAGTGAAAGCGGAACTTGTCGTGGTACGACTTGCTAGGTCTATGAAACCATCACTTGCAATCTCAACCCCCTCGGTAGCCGCACTGTTCGAGCAAAGGCCCAAGAAGTCGCAAAGTGACAAGTAGTCTTCGTAACTCTGAATGTACAGTTGCCCCGCGAAAAGATTCACTAGTTGACCGATAGCGGGTGGCGTCCAAACCCCTGGAAGGGAAGGTATGGGACAGAAAGACATATATTCGAGGCTTGGAGCTGACGAACAAAGTCGCGGAGAGTATACATGCAATGTTACTCGCTTGAACTGACGAATTTCCGGCAACAATTCATGAGCTTCGAAAGGGCTGACTATCACGAACTCGATATCCCTACTAGTCTTGGAACTAATGACCCAGTGTACAGGCCGTAAGAAGGAGTCCAAATTATCATCCTTCGTAGCCTTGATGGTTTTGGCAAAGTCGGCTGTCACAAGCAATGTATCAGGCCATGAGAATTCCTCAAACGAAGCGCTGGCGGTAGTCTGGCGCAGAGTTTCAAAAGCAGGTAGGAAAGCTTCAGAGGTACGAAGCAGGAATCCATACCTTGCGAGCATCTGAACGTCATGATGAACGGTGTGACGGCAGGGATTAGACAACGGGGGGAGCTCAACCTGCTGCTCTCGTTCATTTTGGTTGGAGAGCTCTCGTTCCTGTTCTTCCTCGCACGCTGCTGCACCAAATGACGTGACGCCAAACTCTTGACACTTTCTTTGGATCTCGTTCACCTGTAGCTCACGACTCTTCAACGCTTCCTCTGAAAAAACCCCCGATGCCGAGCGAGAATTGTCACCGCCATAGCGCTGTTGCAAGCTTTGAGCCTCGGGCTCCAGAATGCATTCGAGCATACTACGATTGATTGGCGTTGATCCTGGAGAGTATTCTGCGCGACGGTTTTGATGTCGAATACCCTGCGTCGCCCATAATGGGATACAATTCTTCGTGTAAGCGCATGTCTCCGAGATAACCCAACGCAACACATCGGCGACTTCGATGGATCCGTCAACAACTCCACGGCACTCGAGAATCTTGCGCTGCACTTCCATGGAGCTACAGAATACCACCGATTGTCCCTTTCCGAGCTTGCGCATACGCATACAAGCTGTCGGACGTCAGTAAAAGTTTTGTCATGTGTGTCGTGTTGTCATGTATAGGTCTTATCACTATGTGCCGAAACACATTTAGATCGATGGGAAGAAGAGAGGGGAGAGGGCGGCATCTTACCTTGAACCAGTCGATCCTTCGTCAAACCTGGTCCTAGAGTCACAAGTGCTCTGTAATCATTTGGCAATTTTAGATCTGTGCCTCTGGTATGTGATTGATCAAGATAAACCAGGCATTGGTCCATTTGCTTCGAGAACGGCGACACTAACAGAGGCTCTTTCCTTTTGTCGTGATCTATAACACAAAGCTCATTTTCGGAATCGAAGAAAATAGCTGCTTGTGCCCTCGACTTAGGCACACGAGATAGCCACGTGTATGCCACTTCCTCGTTTTGAAGCTCGAGGACTTGTGCGCCGACATCGAGAATAACTCGGATTTCGTCTTGAGAGCATGAAACAACCTCTATGAGGGTACTAGCATCTAAATCGTTGCTTCCTAAGGCTGTCTTGACATCGACATAGTAGTTCTCAGGCCGTAGTAAGCAATGTAAAACGGCAGCATTTGTAGAGCGTTGAGCTGGCAGGTCGCACTGACCGATCGACAATGGCAATATATACCGGCTGTCATTTGTCCCACTAAACCCGGTGGTTGGGTGAATTTTCTCTCGTGCAATGTCCCAACCCGACGATGAGAGCTTGTCTGGAAACTCTTTCATCTCCTTAGGAAAAACGACGTTTGACAGATAGAAGTCGATGATGCCCTTCGAGAATTTCAAGGCTGGGAAGACAACGTGAGAGCACTGGGTAATGTCGCCGAGATTAATGCAAGCGATGTTCTTGAATGGATCGGGGAGAGTAGGCGCGTCGTTGATCCAGAGTTGATATTCCTCTTGTGCATGATCTAAGTGAAGCACAACTTCAAAACATTGGCGGATCTGTTCGTCAGAGAGGCCTTCGTAGTAGTATGAGAGGCAAGTCAATAGTATCGCAACATCAGGGTGACTAAACTCTGCGCGTGGAGCTGGAACATCTTTGGCATGGTATGGGACCGCTAGCAAACTTCGTGAAGGATCAAGTCCATAGTTCACGCGCCACCGCTTTGGCTCGAAGGCAAACCGCAAAACCCCGCACCCGAACAAGCCTTTAAGAAGGAGCAGACTACTCAGCATATGATTAGATATGCACTTGGACTCCTGTAGCACCCGCAGAGATTCTTTTTCGCCACCTGTATCCATTAGAGTGGTGAATAATGCGGCTTTCAAATTCTCGCCTAGATTCCACAATGGGACTCCGGGTAAGCCAATGTCACAGACTTGTCGGATGAGTCTTTCCAGTAGTTGTTCACTGGTGCTGGGTTGAAGTAGCCTAATTCGTGGAAATCTTCCATTCCCCGATGATATTGCTTCTATACCGTTGGGGTATTGCCCGAGGAGATTTATTGCTATATCCTTCAATAGTGTCAGGACATCCTGGATGAGCTTCCATCGATAGGGGCTGAATTCGACAGAGCGTTGCATGCCCATCGTGTAGACTAATTCAAATCGAACACTTAGAATCTCATCACTCTCATCAAGTATGTCTCGAGTATTGGCATATAGCCAATCCTGAGTCATGATTAGAGTTGTGCCTAATTCTGTCTCGCCAGAGAGGAGCCGATCGAAGCCCATTAACTCGAATGAGAGTATATGCTCAGGTTGAAGGAGAATTATCGAGCCACTTTGTTTACAATCCTCGTATATGTCACGGATTTGCTGTGCCTGACTCAGATTCAAGTCAAGGGAACGTGAAACGGGCAGATAATAGACTCGTCGATTAAGCATGCCTCCAAGTTGTCTCGCTAGTTGGTGAAACGACTGTATGGCCAATGGTTTGAGCACGACTACACGAACAAGACGTGTGCAGTCCGCAAGTTCCACGGCAATCATTGGCACAATGACAGAAGACTTGCCCTCCCCCATGTTCAATTGGACAACGGAGTTGGTTTCGGAAGATGGATTCATCATCTCTTGTGCAACTGAGGTCTGTCGTTTCCGTATGTGAATATCGTTTTCAATCTCGAAAAGAAGCCACTGTGGATGCTCCAAAGGATTCCATGTCTCGTATCCAGAATTCTCAATCTCGTTTAGCAGCTCGAATTTCTTATCGGCAGCTGCAACGAGGCGCTTTGCGCTTTGAACGTTTGTAATCGATAGACCATATTTCACGAAGCTGTGAAGCCAAGTGTTTGAGGATCGGTCAACGTTACTGCTAACTAGAAGTGACAAGATGGAGATTGGGGAAATACGAGGGATCAGTTGTGCGACCTGGATGGTACGGTGGATATCAGAGCAAAGGCCTTGACAGATAGTGCTATAGATATTGTTTTCGTGATCCAGAGCCTGCTGCAAATTGACCTCAAGTAATGATGACGAGTCGAACGTAGTGTTAACCTCGACAAAGCCCTCTTGACCGAGTGCTTCAAAGCTTTCGATCAAGTCCTTGGAATAACGCTGCCCATCCACCCCGAAGCTACGAGAGGAAATGTTCGTCAAGAGATCTCTCAGCCTATCGTGGTTGTCGCTACATTTATGAATCCGTGTGATCCAAATTTGAGACAGGGTTTGTGGTGGATCTGGAAGGTAGGGAGGAGGTACAACTATAAGATCCGAGAATTTTATATGCGCTCGTCGGGGAGTGTAATGCTCCTCTGGTAGTACAAAGGAATAGTGCTGAGTAGGAGTGGGTTCGGCTGGTAAATTGTTCAAAATCTGCTGGATTTTGATAATGTAATCTCGGAATTCCACATTCCGGTTCCAGCTCTGAAAGGAAACACGAGCGAGTTTCATGGCCCCTGGTAATTTTATGTACTTGGAGAGTCCATCCTTTGTGGGAGTAGTTATATTGGCCGTGGGCCATTGTTCAATGAGACATCTTGCAAAAGTCCTGATATGCTGACCCAGAGCAGCCTGGTATGCTTTACGTCGCCTCGTATTTGCACTGTGTGCTGGTTCGCCTGGAGCAGTTGGGAGACTATATTCTGGGGATGACTTAAATTTATCGGCATTTTGTTCTGCCAGGGCCTTGAGCACCCCCTGGGCGGGTTGATATCCCTCGGAGAGTCGAAAGCTTGGATGGCTCGGGGGCTTCAGGACCTGTAAAGTGGTTGACGTTGCAAAAGAGAGCAGTGTTCGCACAAGATCCTGCTCGGCATGAAGCGAGTATGACAACGTTGAGAGGAAGACCATGATCTTATACTTGTCAGTATGTGCTGTACTTCGAGACAACGAATCAACGAGAGTACACCAGTATCTCGGGAAAAGGTGGTCCAGTTTTTCTAACCATTTGACATCGAAACCGAACGTCAAGTCCTCGGTAGTGGCTGCTCCAGAGATTGGTGCTCCCCAAGATGTGATCTTGGTAAGTAATGATGGGCATGCATTCAAGCCAACGGACCAACTGTCTACCAAACTCGCAGTCCTGCAGGTCTCCAGTTCTCGCTTAATATCAATCGACAGATCTCGAGCGGCGTAAATCTTGTCTTGTTCAGTTGAATGTGACTCTGCGCCGAAGGTGTCAACTTGAAACGAAGCCTCTCGAAGTGATGCTCTTTGCGTCAAGAAGTCGTTTCCCAGTTCTAAGATTGGTATTTGGGTAGCAGATTGATGGAATACTTGACAGATCTTAACCTGGTACAAGATAGAATCCACCATTGGGTAAAAGGCACAATGTTGGGACAGTGGCGATAAGGAGCTCCACTCGACTTGTTGCATCACTTGGAGATGATTGGGATAGTATTGGCGACGTGGTGTTAGCCTGGAAATTAATTCAAGAAGCCTGATCTCGTCGTGCTCGAGCTGCACAAAGGATCGAGTTGCAGCAGAACCAAGCTGATATAAAGCCTCCTCCGTCCCCGTACGCCCAGTTAATTCGTCAACAAGACAATGCGAGGTCGTGGCGTGAAGATAGATTTTGAACAGTCTACTACAGAGGCTACCATTATCTATTAAGCGTCCAAGTTGCCGGTCGACATTATAGTGATGATATCTGATATGGAGGCATTCCGCAGTGGTGACTCGTACCTGGACATGATTTCCAGCAGGCTCAAAGGAAACGCTGCCATCGGGGACGATAACACTTTGAGATGTCCGGTTGGAGTTACGGAGCACGATTTTGCTCATCAGCCCGGTGAGGGTTCCAAGACGTTGTTGTTCGTCTACTTCCATTCCACGAAACTGTTTCGAATGAAGCTGACCGTTTTCCGTCCTGAGCGTGAAGTCAAGATTCATCCGAGGCAAATGAACCTCGACGTGGCCCGTCTTGGTATTTAGGAGGACGTGCAAGTATGTCGCGTGCTCGAGCGGGCTTAGAGACTTGTTGATTTTTTTTGCTGTAGGGCTGTGGAGGTCGATCGCAAATCGCTCTCCCTGGCTCATCATAAATTTTGGTCGTCTGTTCTTGTGCATTTGCCAATTCTCAGGAAATGGATTCCATAGAGTTTTTAGCGGTCGCCATTCAAGCGTCCACGTATCTAGATTCAACCAGTGAGCAAAATCCCGTACAAAAGCGGCCGGAAAGTCGCCGTCCAACTTCTGATGAGGAACAAGTTCACAGATACTATCTGCTATTCGAGATCGGATTATCAGCTCTGAGTCGTGCATAGCAAAATGAACCTAGCATTGGTTAGTATAGAGGTGGTCCCAGATGATCTGGACTTTAAATCTCACCTGATGTCCATTTATTTCGCTTCTAGTTTCGAAGACCATCCCTCGCATCGCAGACGGAAACACCTCTAAGACTTTCTGCACTCAAAATAATTAGCCCAACCGCTGAAATAAACGAGGGGGGATTTTCTGACCTCTCCAAAAATTCTACCGTAGGTTAGATGTGCCTCGTACCGTGTTGGCAGTCTCGCTAATAGAGTGCCGTTCACTAAGAGGGTGCCATCTAAAACATTGTAGTGAACATCTGTTGGAGAGTACGAGTTTTCGGAAGAAGTCCTAGTTACAAGCCATCTTTCGTTGGGTTTTGGTAAGGCAGCCCAAGGCTTTCCCGGGCGGTACCCAATCCAAATTCGCTGTACCGTCTGATTAATACCTTGACCATCTACTACGATGGATTGGCATATGGTGGACTCAAGGGAACGGCAAAGTCTCTCATACCTCCGCAGAAGTACCTTGATTAGGGGAGAGAGGCTATCGGTGATCGCTGGACAGCGATCACGAACGGTGATGCAACTCTCAGTGATGACGGCGATATCTTCCCTGGAAGATAACAAAGCGGGCTGATGCTCATGACCAGCATCAAACGTGCTATGGCATATCAACGCCACTTCTAGGGCTCGTAGATTTAGAACCGACAACTCTTCCCCATTTTGCGTCTTGTGAAGCAAGCTCCCAACGTCCCGAGACCAGTTGACTGTAATCTGCCGAGCCCGTCTCAAAAGGCAATAGCATCCAGCGTGGACGGCAGCGTGTGTTGATATGGAGAGCAGGCGGGCTCCAATAGATACACACGAGCATACTGCTGTGGCGCTTTGCCAGTTGCCTTCAACGGATGTAAGTAGAATGTTCAATGTGGAGAGAAGAGATAACCCAAATTCCTCTTCTTCGAGATCTACATGAGCCTCGCAAGTTTGTTGGGCAGAGGGACCTGCCTGCCAAGTTGCTTGGGTTAGCAATATGTGCGTCTCCTGATCATCGAAATTGAGAACCTGAGCTACTAACTCGCGAGCTATGTTCCGCCACTGGAGCCGGTGGCCGGCTCGCATAACTCCAAAGGCATAGAATTGATGCCGATCAAGACCTCTTGGGCACTCCGCCTGCTTGGCGAGGACATCATTAGACGTGTGATCTGTTGTATTGAGCAACCATTGCAGTGTGCCATATGCCCCGCTTTCTGGAAGTCGAAACGTGCAAGGACCCCTAATGCTACATTTACCTAGAAGTTTCGAGGTCCACTGACTTGACTTTGCGTCATACAAAGTGCATTTGAGACCATTGTTGACACAGATGTTCTCTCGAGTAGCTTGGCCGATTTTCTTCTCGCTGTAATGGGACGATACAAATGGCTTCGAAGGAGAGGCGAACTGGAGTCTACCGATTTTACACTGGACATAACTCCGTAAACCATCAAAGTTACAAAGAAAATACACCAATGGAGACGGCAAAGATTCGGAGCTGGGAGTGAAGACGTCGACTAGAAGGAAGTAAGTGAGGTATCGCCATTTAGCAATTGCTGTCGGCACGTCAAGCTCAAAGACCGCAGCTTTTGCATCCAAGTCAGGGGCGGGAAGTGGCCACTCGTGAACAGTGATTGAAATTCTCCCTGCGGTTGTTTTCAATGAACACTTTCTGCATCCTGCAGAATCATGGTCGAAATGGTCGATTTCACCATCATACCATGTTAAGTATTTACAGGATGGTATTGCGTCCGATTCTTGCATCAATCGACGATACTCCTGGAGCTTTGTTTCCAGCTCTCGGATTTTGGCATCACGTTCAATTTGTGCCGCAGCTTCGATTTTGCGTCGAAGAGCTTGATGAAGGGGGGATTGTTCATAATACTGAACTGCTAGACTGTCGAACATATTGGTTTTCTGGAATATGAAATTTGAGGAACATGTAGCTTGATTTCTTCTCTGTTGGAGATACTGTTCAATTTGGACTAATCGTCTCATCTGGATTCTCTTAGGCAAGAGTAGCGGATCAAACAACAGGAATGGAAACCCAGGCATGTACTTTTCTAATAATGGCGCTTGGCGAGTAGCGCACCTGTCGAGGGCGACCCAAAGGCCCATGATTGTCAGATACATCACGGACATATCTTCTGGATTCTTCGCATAAGCAGCAAGCGCTGATGTAGCATAATTCTCAGTAAGATCGACCAAGTCACTACAGGCCGTGGTCGTGCTTAGATTGGCAGCGCACCATGTGTCGAGGCTTTCTTGGACCCAAAGCTCGAGGTCCATTAATGCTAGACGGGATCCATATCCGGACTCGAGGTTCCAAAGATCGCCTCTAGGAAGCGTTGTAGCATGCGGATCGATGCGGGTGGCACACATGGGCGAGTTTGTTTTGCTGTTCGATTGCAAGGCTGGACGATCGCGTATTTTGTCAAGATACGGCTGGAGATTCTGCAGGGTCAGATGTGTATCTGTGGGGAAAGGTACCGAAGTAGCAGAAATTGATTGATGAGTTCTTAGGGGATCAGCATCCCGTTCAAATACATTCCATCTCTTGGCCAGCTCTTCGTGTGTTAATCGTACGGTTTCGTGAGCATATTGAATCCAAGACAGCTCGTCCCCTAATCTTATTTTCAGGAGCCGCCTACTAATCTTAGCAGCCATCATGAACAGCGTCTCGCTTCGTAATGCGTTCTTCAATGCCCCTTCGAGGATACGTGCCTTGAAGAAGATCATGAAAGACTTGTACGAATCTTGCTTGCCGTGTTCTCTCACGAGGGTGGTCTGGATGACCACTCGCAGCAGCAGCCAAACAGGCGATCGTCGCCATGGTTTGAGCGCGTCTTTCCACAGGACATCGTCACGAGTCCGTTTGTGAATACGAACAGTTTCAACAGGTTTCCCGATTCCCCGCAAAATTCCAGTAAGAAATTCGGTAACAAATTTAGGGTGGATCGTGTCTCGAATTTCAAAGCTCTTGGATCCAGCTTTGCTCACGGACGGCCAGCACTCGGCGGGCGTGTTAGCATCTAATTGTGCGAGAAGGTCTGCAAGTGTCTGGCGGAAGGACGGGTCTGCTAGCCTGTCGATGCTGACTGCTATCGCCGGGCCTGGGAAACAACGCCTAAGTCTTCCTTTTGTTGACATGACGGATTTGGCTGTCGGGGACAGCTCAAAGGATTCAAATAGAAAATGTTCAGACAGCCTTCGGACGATCAGTCCTGCATTTTGACAGCGCACATGAAAAGCTATGATATCTGTCAAACAGTCAGTGAGGTGATTACGAATGTCAGGAGGCTTAAATCGAACCTTGACACTTCATGTGGCCGAGTGCAGATGCAATTCCTGCTTGCTTCAATCCTCCAGATGGGCTCCTCAGCCCAAGCATTCTGTGTGCCATGGTAGTCAAACTCGCCCATTGTGATGCTTGTTCAAATGGGACATAGTTCTGAAAGGCCTTCAACGCCGCCTCACATTCCCGAATGAGCATCAGGTCCCTCTCGATGTCGCAGTCATCCTCCTGGGGTAGTTCCGTGGGGAGGAAAACATGATTGAAGATGTAGGGGAAACACTCAATTGAAGACATTGCGTCTTGGAGAGTTAGATAATCTGTAAGAAACGTCAGCCGGCGTTTCGATCTTTGTTGGTGTATATAAAGGATTTGGAGATGTGTTGAAACTTGAACAACCAGGGGCTATAATCTGTTTGCTATCAAGCATAGTTACGGGAGGCAATTACGGGAGCGGGCACGAGTGTTGTATGCAAAGGTGACGTGTCATGCTATAGAGAGAATCTATCGGAGACTCAGATCTAGTTTGTCCTGCAAGTCAATTTCCGTCGACGTTTGCTAAGATGGAGAATATTCTTGGATGTACCTTACTCACCTTCAAAGGTGAAACCTACCTAAAGATCCTGCAGGAGATTGCACATAACGTGATAGATCTGATTGCGCCGACTTGGCTCAGATCAGATCAGGGTGCCGCAAACAAATCTGCGAAAAATATAGTGACGGAGGTTTGAGGAGAACAATTAGAGATGCAAACAACAATCCAGGTTGTTCCAAGGGGCGGTTTCGAGTTTCAACTCATGATGATCCAGGAATGAGGCGAAGAAAAAGGGTTGGATGATGGTGAGGTGTTGTTGAAGAGAATTGAATGAATTGAGATCACGAATTAGGGGCTCGGACTCTCGTAACGTTAAGGTTAATCACGTGGAATCAGATGGCCCGTGCGGAAGTTGGGTTTCCCATGATCCTTTCTCCTTTACAGATCTCATTTCTCGTTTACAGATTCTTCTTGATCATATCCGCCAGCTTCTCGGCCGCCATCACCACTGGCGCCTGTAAATGAGAGGAGACAATCTTCGGGAAGACACTTGCATCACAAACTCTCAAGTTGTGGAATCCATGTACGCGCAACTCATCATCGACCACCCCCGGAGCTGGATCGTCTTCAGCGGCCATACGACAAGTGCTCGCATAGTGATACGTTGTTCGAGCTCTGTCTCGAATGAATTCATCGACCTTCTCGTCATTCCCCTGGTCCTCCTCTGAGAATGTGAGATTACGGAGAAGGGGGAAACCGGAGTCCTTCACATCCTTCCCCAGCTTCAACGAGAGTCGAATGGCCGTCCGTGCCACTTCAAAGTCCTCTGGGTCCGATAACAGTCCAAAGTCAACCTTCGGTCGATCGTGTGGGTTTAGAGATGCTAAGCGCACCGTCCCTCGAGATTTGGGCTGCAGAAGAGTTGCCAGGAGAGAAAAGATGCCGATCTTGGAATAGAGACGTTGATGCTCTTCAAAGTTATCACTTGAGTTTATCGCTAGAGGCATGATTTCGAGGTCAGGTATATGGTCTTCTGGACGATAGATTTTTGCTCTAGGAGACGTGGTGACAAGTTTCGTGCCATCTGCGCTCAGCGACAAGGTGCGCGCGAAAATAGAAAGTGTTTGTACAGGAATGCTGAGGAGTCCAGATCCGAAAAAGACATATTTCATGAACTCTAGGCCGCCTTTGAGAACAGGCGAATTTGCCATCGCGGCCAGGGACTCGTGAAGAGGGGTTTCCCATGCGATAGGGAGACCGATATGATCAGTCTACGGTGTTTAGTGTTAGCAATAGCGCACAAACAAGATGAATGCGGGATGAGGCATGATCGCCATACCAATTCTGAGCCGACGCCAGGAAGGTCTCGCACAACCTTGATTCCATTTTGCTCCAGGTGCTCACGCGGACCTATGCCACTATCATTCAAATAGTTAGCTGTTGTCTGCATTCACAATACCCTGGGAGAGACGAGTCGCTCTTAACCTTACCTGAGCATCAAAACCTGTGGTGATCCAATTGCTCCAGAACAGACAATAACCTCTTTCTTGACCTTGGCAGAGAACACCTTGCTTGTTTTCGGATCTACGCTTTTGAAAAGGACTTTCTCCGCACGATGAGTTTTGCTTCTATCTGCTTCGTTGGATGTGATCTGAGAAACAAGCGTGTTGGCGCATATTGTCAAATGGCCTCGTCTCTGCAACGCGATTTCCCGGGGAAGATACGCCTCGAGTGTAGACACTCGTTGGTTAGCTTCGTTGACAGTGGAGTCAAACAGAGCAATGCCATCAGCGGGGCAGTCAGGCGAATTGGTGTCAATTATACGGACAAAGCCCATTGCTTCGGCGATCTCTACGAATCTAAATGATTTTAGCAGTGGTTTAAGATAGAATCTATGAGCACGAACACTCGATAGACTCTGAATGGCCATGATAAATATGGGAAAGTCCTGGTAATCCATGGTCCTGCAGAGACCGACAGGTGAGCAAACTTTTCACTTTTGTCATCTGAAGAGCTACATACCTGAATCACCTCGATATTCAGACTTTGGTTGGTTTAAAGCCTTCTCTGATTTAACAAAGTAAGGCAACACCTTGTCATAGCTCCATTCAGGATGACCTAGAGCTCCCCAGGCATTGAAGTCCGCGGCAGTACCACGAGTATACACCATACCATTAATTCTCGAACCGCCTCCCAGGACTTCACCACAGAAGAATCGACTTCGGCGGTCATTACAAAATTTCATTGGCTCGCAGAGCCAGTTAGCCGCGCCCCAATCCGAGGTCAAAATGTTACTACCTATCAATGGTACCCGTGACAACCATGTGTCGTTAACGGGCCCACGTTCAAGGAGAAGGACAGAGATTTCAGGATCCTCACTCAGACGGGACGCCAAAGCACATCCTGCTGTGCCACCTATCCCACTCGATCAGCATTAGACTTGTTAACATCTCGCGTAAAGCTTATTTAGAAGTTGAATCATACACGGGATGAAAACAGCGAAACGAACCTCCCACAACAATGTAATCATACTCTTTGGAGTCCACCTCATCCGCACGACGCTCGGGATATCTAGGTGAGAAAGGGAACCACATTGCGGCGGAGAGAATCTACACAGTAGGAGGAAGCACAAAGAGCCACACTAGGAAGAGGTAATTAAGATCTGAGCTTGATGATGGGGACTAGGGAGGCGACGACGATCGGGAGACGATATCTGATGGAGTGGGGAGAGATCTTGAACATGCGATCAGACTATGGTCCGAGCTTCAGATCAACAGAACGTGTTCTGCATCTCCGCTCGGTTCTCGTCGGGTATCTCAGGCTATCGGTAGAATCTGTGTTACGTATCGGTTCTTGTTCTTAGATAGCGTGATCAATGAGCATATGCCGTACGTTGTATGCTTGCGGAGGTACAACGTTGTACTTACGGGGCCCCATTCAACAATAGAAGGTCCCATTCGTGGTCAAAAAGTCTAAGTCTTTTCACTGCAAAAGTCCGTCCGACTGTGCCTCTATCTACGACTCTATTTCGAGGTTGTGTTGCTGTTTCTTCAGCAGGGCTCAAGTCTCTGGAGATAGGGATCCTCATTCGTGCCCACATGCGGGAATCGACGATTTTGAATCGCCGAATCGTGGATATACCCATGTTGCATTCTCTGGGGGAGCCTGGGAGGGTATCTCAAGAGGACGAGCAAGGTGGGTGCGAGTCTACAACTTTCTTGTGTTCGCTTATCAGTCAGGGGTGTGAATATGCAAGCGATCGACCCATGTCCAAAGATACTTAGGTACCGAGCTGACCTCTTACAGTCAGCCATGGATTGCGAAATATCTAGATCTGGAAGGTGAATGACATTTCAAGGATAAAAGTGCCGAGTGGAAACGGAGGATTTCACGGCACAAACTCCACGATCTTGGTGGCTGAACTCTCATGCAGCAGCAATGCAGACTGCGCGAGCCGAGTCGCCGTGACCCATGCGGTGCTTGAGAGATAGTACTTACGAAGTACAGTATCCGTCCGCACTGTACTCCGTACTATACAGACAGTACTATACGGGCGATATGCAAGTAATTAGCCAAGCCAATGATGGAAAGGTAGACATCCTGTATCCACAGCGGTGGGTCAAACAGTGCCTGTGCTTCGTATGACTGGATGTCAGGTATTTTTGGATGCTCAAAAGAAGTTGCCAATGATCCATCCGAGCTCAGAATCGACATAGCTCTACGAGGGATAATTGGCAAGATGCCAAATTCACTCGCTGCAACTACCCAGAATTGATCTTCGGAATGATGAAGGGTGTCCCCTCACTTCATTGTCCATCTAGGTTTCACTTTGGCTGATTTCCACTTTGTCGAAAGTCCCAGGCCGCGTCAATGGAAGCAGCGAAGCTCACGATCTTCGCTCCTTGGCTTGTGCCTTTTCTTATTGCCGGTGCTCTGCTGCTCTTGATCAACGGCTTCAGACGAGCTCGCGGGCATAGAGAACCCCCATTCATTGCTCCTAAGTTCCCAATTTTTGGGCATCTTATTGGATTCACGCAACGCCGTTTTGACTATTACTATGACCTATAGTTAGTCCACTAATTCTCACACTCTCTCTCATTAACCTAACTAACATCTTCATTTAGCAAGAGCTCTCGCCATGAAATTTATACCTTGTCCTTCCCCGGCATGCCCGGTGGGAAGGTCTACGTTCTCAATTCCCCGAAACTCCTTCCTCACGCCCAACGAGTTCCGCACAAGATCTCCCTCGCACACGTCGATGCCATCTACACTGCCAAAATAGCGGGTCTGAGTGACTCGGCAGGCAAGACTTTCGCGGAGTATTCTCATGTTGGGGAAAGTAAACCAACATACTTAGCTGAAGGATTGTCGAATGCATACTCAGCAACCAAGCCCGGGCCACTTCTCAATCGCGCTACAAAAGTCGCGGTTGAGACTCTCGAGATCTCATTGAGGAAGCTTGACCAAAATGAAACGAATTCCGTGGAGTTCAATGCCTGGGTGAGGAATGAAATTGCGGTTTCAATAACTCAGAGCGCATGGGGTCCGCAGAATCCTTATCAGGATCCTGAGATATGTCGAGCGTTTTGGTGAGTTTCATCCCCCTTTCTGTACGTGATAATCAACTGACATATGAAAGGGAATTTCAAGAGAATGTTCCGGGAGTCATGTTCTTCCCGTTCTCGAAATATACTTGTGCAAGGCCATACGCAGCCCGTGAAAAGGTCACAGAAGCTTTTATCAAGTTCTATGCAAATGGAGGCAATGATACTGCCTCTCCTTGGGTACAAGGGGCGACAAATGTCTCAAATCGCTGGAAAATTACAGATCTGGACAAAGCTCGACTTGATATTGCTAACTCTCACGGCATCATAGCGAATGCGACGCCCACGGGATTTTGGACTATGTACCACATCTTCTCCGACCAAGCAGTGTTACAAGAAGTCAGAGCAACCATGGAACCATTACTTACAACAACAGAAATCGACGGCAACATCAACTATATTCTCGACGTATGTCAAATCCGAGAAATCCCGCTCATGAAATCAATCCTCTATGAAGTCCTACGCTGCTACGCAAATGGCGTCGGCACCCGCATGGTCGTCGAAGACACAGTCCTCGCTGACCGTCACCTCCTTAAAAAAGGTTCCTTCCTCTTCATCTCCAACCAGTCATGCCACCTCGACCAATCCTCCTGGGGTCCTACAGCACACCAATTCAACGCACGCAGGTTCGTAGAGAGCAAAACACCACGCAATGCGTTTGTGGGCTGGGGTGGAGGGCAAAGTATGTGTCCTGGACGCTTCCTTGCTCAGAATCAGATACTGTCATTCTGTGCTATGATGGCGTTGAGGTTTGAGGCTAGGCCTAGAGGGGGGAGTTGGGTGCATCCGGGGACAGATACGAGGAATACCACGATTAATGTTCATCCGCCCAAACGGGAGGTTCTTGTTGATATTACGCCGCGAGAAGGGAGGAGACTGGGCAGTTGGAGGTTTAGTTGTTAGTCGCTACTGTTTTATGATATAGAAATCAATCAAATGCATTTCCTCCTAGTGCAAACACCACATGAGTAGTGAACTTCTCGGCATAATTAAGTTACTTACAAATTTTGACTTCTAAGATACCCAATCAGATCGGAGGTTCAGTTGTTAGTCTCTACCATGACACAGATATAAAACTCCTGCATTCACTTTGCCACTTAGTACACCAAGTTTTGCTCGCATACTTGATAAAATTTGACCGCCAAAAGTCCCAAGGAAATTGGAGATTGAATTGACAGTGTTCACTAGAAGCATGACATGAGAACTCATTCCACCCATTTCTGGCACCAAAATTGCTACACATGGGGAAACACGTTTATCTCATGCTCGGTAAACTTCGGCCACCAAAAGGCCCTCAATGCCTGCCAACGAATGTATGCGCCTACTCAAACGCCACTTGCGCTGCTGAGCATGGACCCACTCACTATTTTCTCACTTACCTTCGCCTAGTACTTTGGGGTCCGACGAAGCTAAATGGCACACTTTCATGCATACAAGGCTTTCGTGTGAATTTTACCGGTAAGCTTACGGAGTACAACACCTTTCATTGCAACCTCAAACGGTCAAACTATTCCGACTGATCAGCTAACTTCAATGAATTCCACAGGATAAGTCCAAGAGTGGCACTGGCCAAGATACTCCGTAGGATTCACCTTACAGTCCCACTTTTAAGTTTCAAAATCGAGAGTCATCCAACGGTCAATCACTGTGCCGCCAGCGCGCGTATTGGTACCTTTATCCCCTTTATCCCGTATGTACCTTTATCTTGATTCTTAAATCCAACCCCCCACACCACGATGCTGCCACACGCAGAGCCGGGGCTTATCAGGATGAGGAACTCCGATCACTCGCGCAGCGGCCCAAGAGTCGAAATAAGCTGGCATAAATGTAACTGCGCCTCTGCAGCTTTCCACGTTGTGGCCATTTTCACGGGCTATCGGGATGTATAACATGTGGCGTGGGTGGCTGGTTTTACCCGGTGGAGGGTCGCATGCAGATCTAACGGCGTGGGAAGCGAGTGCAGGAGACAGGGACAGCACGTAGGTGTAAGAGGATCCCGAAGTTGATGGCTGCATCGAGGGAGGGGTATAGTAAGGTGGGATATCTGCGGATGATGTTTAGAAATTCTTAGGGGCGTGTTGTGTGGGTAGTGAAATATCTGTGTCGCTTTCCTCACTTGACATTATATCCTTGGGCATCGTGACGAGAAAATTTAATTCGAAAAAGCAATCCGAACAATCATTCTACGCCTTACCGGGCGACAGCAAGCCGTCATGTCTATACCGACAACAGGAATTCCAGATGAGCTTCTGGCAATGTTTGCTATTGCACCAGAACCACCAGGAGTAAAGTCGAATTTCATCAACCCACCAGATAGACGCGCACCATTCGTCGTTGTTGGCGCTGTGTTCTTACCAATTATGATGATATTTCTCACAATTAGATTGTATTCGAAATTTCGGATTAGTCGAAAGCCTTCTTGGGATGATTGTAAGTTGATTGCTCTCAACTGTAGGAAGCAGAGGGCTAATTGTTGTTTCTAGTGACCTGTTGTATTGCAGCAGTAAGCAGCCACATAAATGCAAATTTCACTTTTGAAGCTAACTTTTTTTAGTTCGGTACTGTCATCTACTACATTATCATGGTTTTGGGTATGTCTTGTTAAAAGCTCAGACGAAGACTTGACTGACGATTATACAGGATTTACGAAAGGTAAAATGGCAAGACATGGCTGGGATATCTCTGTTCTCATGGCCATACAACCTTGGTTTGCCTGGGTAAGTTCCAAAGGTTTACCGCAATTCTACCAAACATTAACTAATTGCGCCTTGTGGTGTAGACCCTTTATGTGATTAATTGGTTCGCAACATTGATCCTCCCCTTTACTAAAATCACCTTCTTCATCTTTTACCTCCAAATATTTCGACCCCTCAGATGGGTCCGAGTCTGCTGTTTCATTGGCATTGGATTCACAACTGTCTCGTTTACTGGATTGTGGATCGCGCAAATGGTGTGCACTACGCCTCACCGAGGACAATCGTGGTTAGAAATGTATCAAGATCCTCGGTATCTGGTTGCTCTAAATTACTTGTCGATTCCGATTGCGGCGACTAGTTTTGCGGTTGATTGCTTTACTTTCGTTATTCCGCTAGCAGCGGTTTCGCAGTTGAAGCTCTCGCCGCGGAGGAAATTTGGTGTGGTATTGGTTTTCCTAACTGGTCTTGCGTAGGTCTCACAGAATGCTTAGCGAGTATCCACCTGCTAAAAATCATACAGCGCTGTCATCTCGTCGTTCCTTGGCTTGTACTACAAGATTGTTTTGAACAGCCACAAGAAAGACTCGACTTGGTATTCTATTCCTGTGTCAACAACTCTGTAAGCACCGCTCAGATTGTCGCTATGGAATTGCGGCTAACTTATGCCCGACAGCCTCACAGAGATGTCAGTTGGAGTAATATGTTCTTGCATGCCTTCACTCGCAAAATTCGTTGGCCATCATTTTCCCAACTTCAGCGTCCTAGACACCCTCATGTCCCTCAAGGTGGTCACCTTCGTGACCTCCAAAACACGCTCGGCATCGAGTAGTGGTCCTTCAAACGGATCTAACCTCAACAAGCACGGTTTCAAGAAGGTCGAGCAACCTTCTTCGTCGAACGAGAAGTTACATAAACAACCAATAGTTTCCGAGAGGAACGATGTAGAGTTGGGGATGGCTACTATGACGGATACGTATGTTGAGACTACTGGAAATGGGATTGAGATGAATCGCCTAAAGGGCATTCATATGTCGAGGGAGTGGGTTGTAGAAGGTAATAGGAGAAATTAATGTAGGGTGTGGGAATGCTCATGGTTTCTTTTGTCGCTTGTGGTGCTGGGCATACAGGCTAATAGGGAGATTTATTGATGCTTGAATGTAATTTTACGGCTGGAAATACGAACTATGAATTATAGAGACCATCAACTCTAATTCGGATTGCTTGTACTCTGAAAGAATGCGCTGTACTCCCTTGATTACATGACATCAATTGTTTGATATCAAGAGCCATTACGGACTTGTGCCGGAAAGAGGTGCTTCTCAATCACGGATTAGAATAAAACCCGGCAAACTTCCGAGAACACTTCACATCCCATCGAGCGGCTTGAAGGCCTATAGCAATGTTTCATTATATTTTATTGTATTCAAAGACTTCGACCTAGAAAAACCATTATGAAACTACGGCCTCTTCTATGCTGTTAAGGAATTTGTAGGAAACCATAAACTTGAGGTAGTCAGATATACCTCTCGTCTCACTTCCCCGGGAGTCGAGTAAAATCCAGTACCTTCTCTGCAGCTTTGCTTTCGGTTGACTCTGACACTCTGCCGAGATACCTTGAGCTACAACGTATCGGTAGGTTGCATAGAATGTGTAGCAATGCGGCAATCATTAAATATTATGTACAGTGTCTTGAATTTTTAGATGTAGGCTTCTAAGATCTCCTTTATAATCGACACTTTCGTGAAAATTCAGCAAAGATGACATAATATATTATAAAGTCTAAGCAAACTACATAAGTTTGAATCCACCAGGTGCCGCCTTTTGAAATACCCCTAGAGGGTCGTATTTTTTGCTAGCTGCCTTCATTTTCGCTAAATTGCTGGCCCCATACCCCGAAAGAGGCTCCTGGAACGAGTCTGCGTAGTTGAGATATTTGAACTTATTGTAAAGCCCAGCTGCCTTGGTGTAATTTTCGATCGCTGTGATGACATTCTTCGCAGTGGTTGCAACTAAGGTATCATCAGAAGCTGAGTTCCAGCTGATCGAGAGCTCAACCAGCACAAGAGAACCGGCATCCGATGGCAAGCCAAGGGAATTCTTGTTCCCTGCTAGTGTGGTTGGGACTCGTTGGTAAATGATGCTGAAGACAATACCATCAACACCACTAATCGAGTCAATGGTGCAGTTCCATATATCATAAATGGCTTTCAAGCCATCGAAAGTTGGCTTGAGCACAGTGTTGGCATACAATCCACTAAAACAATTAGCTACTGATTAATTTTGTCAAAATTTTGCTCTGTTGTGTACATACCGTGATCCAGAAGGCTGGAAGGAAGCAAGCTCGGTTACAAGCTCCGAAAGTGGAGCTATTCTCTGCGAAGACTGGTATTGAGGCTGGATACTGGAAAAAGGTTGAAGTGCCGGAGGGTTCAATTCTGGGAGAGCATATTCCATGTCGATGGTTATAAGGGGACCGAACGCAGCCTGCCATACAAAGGCCTGGATGACGGTTGCCTTCTTGTCGAAAGTGGCCGGGTTCATGAACCCCATGAACGCATCGAGTTGTGCGGTAACAGTGCTGACGTCGTAAACCGTGACACCCCCTGACATTAGACCTTGCTCGAAAGTCTTGAGATCAAATCGGGTCACAATTCCGAAGTTGTTGGAACCTCCTTGAAGAACGGAGAAGAGATCTGGGAATAGCTGTCTCGTCACGTAGAGAACCACACCTCCTGCAATGACGACTTCCATACCAGCGATCCGATCACATGCCCAACCATACTCCGGAGAGAAGAATGAGATGCCACCTTTAATGAGTGATTAGCCAGAGTTGGCTTGGGGACAGGACCATGAACTTACCACCAGTGAGGAAACCACCTGTTCCAATACCTGCAACACGGCCCCCGCTGACAGTGAGATTCAATGGTTCTAGGGCTGCGAAAACATTGTTCCACCTAGCACCTGCCCCGACAAATGCAATGCTTTTGTCTGGACTCAAGGTGGTCGAGTTCATGTGAGACATGTCAATTGTGACTCCGCCATTGTTGTTAGCCGCGCCTACAACCGTACCGTGGCCTCCGCCACGGACAGAGAACAATGCCGAACTTGGATTGAATAGCTGAAGTACCGTAAGGGTCCCCACAATGATTGAGACGTCAAGCGTTGATGTGGGTGTAACGATACAGGCAGGTGTCAGAGCCTCCGATTGTTGCCAGAAGTATGACTGGATGGAGGAGAGGTACGAAGGGCTCGCAGGGTATGAAACCTTGGATGGTAGCAGAAGAGAGAGCTTCGAACACTGCTTAGCTGTGCTTTTGGGCGCAGCAATAACCGCGTTAATGTTTAGCCAACATAGACATGCAAGGATGAGTCGAGAGACACCGAGGTGTGGTAGAGATGTCATCGTGGGGAGCGTCAAGGAGGCTAGGCGTGACGTGACGATGATTACTCTAACTTAGAGGACAAACTTAAAGTGTGGCAGAGCGATGTAGATGAGGTCTGAAGCGACCATGACACGTTCTATACTTGAATCCCACGTGGCAATGGGGCCTCATCTTGAATGTTGCCTCATTTATTAAGCCATAAAAGAGGCGTAGTGCATTACCATTATTGGCGGGAGAATATTGACAAAAGTTCTATAGGTATCTCCGACTTGTAGGCCAAGTACCTCGAAATAAAGTTGTGAAGAGCAATGCAGGACCCTGTGTAAACGAGCCGCCCAGTCAAAAGCTCTGGGTTTTCCCACAGCTCAATCGGAACTTCTTCTTTCTAAGAGGCCTAGGACCGAAAGGGTATGCAAGGAACGTCCTAAGGACTCGTAGATAGGGTGGAGCTACCTACGAAGTACGAATGCGTGGGGTCAGCATCCTTCGGGTTTCGCGGTCTTTTGGAGGGGCGGAGATTACCTTTAATCGAGCACCAATACTACGGACTTCAATTAGGTTAGGGAAGCTCATTGACGAGAACCAGCCCATGTGGCCGTGGATATGCGGTCGAGGGGCGCAACATAGAGCGAAGGATGATGGCGTTACAAGTATAACTTATAATGTAACCCAAGTATCGAATGTGGCTCCCACGCTGTATCTTGCAAGCCAACCAAGTGCTTGCAGAATTTGGCGAGACTTGGCGATTCGCCTATCACGTCAGGGGGGGTGAAAGTCACATGTGATGGCGGGGAGAAGTGAAGCAAGTGAGGATAGCTACACCCCTCCCCACACCCCCATGTGTTGTTTGCCAGCTGGGGCCCAGCTTATGATCTCGGAGCCCGAAAATTACACGAGAAAACAATTCCCTCTCAAGCTTCTAATTGGTAATATTCCGGGCCCATCTCATCGGTACTCGACCTCGATCTAGGCATATGGAGCCCCGGTAACACCTGATCTGTTGTGCCTCCCCCTTGTACCTGCATCTTCCAAGTCCGAGGCTGCCCACTAACACCGAGTAATAGAGAGTTTTATTTGCCTTAAAGAAAGGCGCTTGAATGCGAAGATGACCAAGAATCAAAAGAAGATAGGGTAAATCATGAATGGCTGCACTTGCCATGTGGCAACCGACCAATACTTGCGTTAGGAGAAGCGCTCGTGTGGTTGTCAGCAACGCTGGTTGACTGCAAGGAAAGGCGGCGCTGGAAATTTGCTAAGCTAGTTATCCCCACTCAGAAGTGATAGATATGCCGGCGTTGTAGTCTCTGAATTTGTGTCTGATATTCACAATTTGTTCAAGACCTTTTATCAATAAACCCAATACTAGCTTCATTGGAAAAGCTCTTTGTATCTTCGCCTAGTCCAAGTCCGATGTCGAACGCGATGAACCATTTCTCGGGCAACCTCACCAGGTTCCCTTTCACAGTGGTGAACCCTGGCTATCCTTGGAATTTGGATCAAGGCCGCAAATATCGCCCTCAGAGCTATGTGGGGCTTTTCAGAGACGGATTTGATGGATGGCTGCCGTATTGCCTGGTCACGCTGCTTATTGTTGCATATGAATTGCGAAGGATGATCGTAGTATTTCGGAATCGCCGTCCAGTAATGATACCTCCAATAAACCCAGTCGGCATTTAAAATGCTAACATTGTGAAAGCAAAATGTGAAAGTTATTGGCATGCCCTCTATTTTCGGAAATTGGCTTACCAGCATACGCTATTGTTACGCAAGTCAAGAAGTTCACAACAAAGCATACAAAGAGGTACGATGTTCCTTCGACTACGAATCGGAGTTGGGAGCTGACAAACTTCGTAGGGCAAGGGAGAACCATACGCAATTCCCACTCGGCGACGATACCAAGTTTGCGTGTCTTCTCAGAAGTTAGTGGAAGAGTTCAGTACTGCTTCGATTCATCAAGTATCGTTGAGACATGCATTGTGGGAGGTGGGTGTTGATCCCGTGGTAGAGAACTCTTGAAACTGACGTACGCAACCTAGAGGGCTTTTCCAGAACAGACAATTGATGGCTTGAGCGTCGACAATATAGACAAAAATGGGAGTCTCTCTCAAAAGGTGTTCAGGCATCAAGCCCGCCTACATCTTCCTAGCATGCAGTCACTCTTGCAACAGCGCTTAGATGAAGGTTTTGCAAGCGAGATTGATAGCCACAAGACCAAAGGAGGTGAGTCTACTGGTTTTGTTATTGAAATTTTAATTTCTCCAAAGCTTACTTTGTTTGCAGAGTGGATGTACATCTCTTCGAGTGGAGCCTTGAATCGACTGGTTACTAAGATCAATAACATTATTATTGTTGGCGACGAACTAGGTAAGAACAGCGTACCTTATATTTTCCAACTCTCACATTGGAACAGCACAGAACCAGCAATTTTTCGAGAGCATAGTGAAATACATAATGGCAGCTGGCATTTGTGAGGAAGTTCTGCAATTCACCCCCAAAGCGATAGCCCCGTGAGTCTTATGTCGTCCTCGTGTCATACACGATCTAATGTAGTACCTTCAGTATGGTTGGCTGGATGATAATGAGAGGTACTCGTATCGTACAGAATGTGAACAAGTTCTTGATACCCTTGGCCCATGAGCGAGCCAAGAACCGAGATTCAGAGGACAAGTCCCATGTGCGTGTCAGCAACTTTCTAGAATTGCAAACACTGACCCTTTCTAAGAAAGATACTGTCGAATGGATCATGAAGGCTCGACCTAAAGCATCCCCAGAAGAGGTTGCCCAACAGACTTTGGCATATGTCTTTGGTGGTGCTTATCAGATGCCTATTGTTAGTATCGCTGTAGTTCCACTTTGGCAAGCACCGGTCGGCTAACAACACATTAGCTGCTGACCTTTTCACTCTACAATCTTTGCAAACATCCTGAATATCTAGAACAGCTTCGCGAGGAAATCGCTCGCAGCAACGGAGTTCACTTCAACCACGAGAATGACGAGATGCCTCTTCTTGATAGCTTCCTGAAGGAAACAGCGAGGATGAATCCAGTCACTATTTGTATGTCATCATCCCTAATATGTGATTCTACTTGCCAGCTGACATCCCCCTTCTAGTTGGAATGCCGAGGAAGATCATGCATGACTACACTTTCTCTGACGGGACTCATGTGCCAGCCGACAACTGGATCGTAGTGCCCCAACAGGCGCAGATGAAGGATCCGCTAAACTACGCCAATCCCGAAAAGTTCGATGGCTTTCGTTTTGTCAAGGACGTCGGAGGACAAAACCCAACCTCGGAATCTCGCCTCTCTCATCCCAGTTGGCGCTTTCCCTTCTGGGGCTCCGTGAGACAAGCATGGTGAGTTGTGTTCCTCCTGCCAACCCACCCTTTTCATGATAGTTATCCAACCAACACTTTACGTGGTGTAAACTTTACTGACTCATTACTTCCGTAGTCCCGCTAGATTCTATGTTACTGACATGACGAAGTTGTTTTTGAAAGACTTTATTATGAATTATGACATCAAACTCTCGAATGAGAATTTGCCGAGCTCATTTGCGTGGGGTCCAATACGGGTTCCACATCCACGTTTAGCGTTCCTAATGAAGCAGCGATCTCACTAGATCAACATCTTTGTATAGGATAGCTCGAGAACTTACTTCCAAGAATGAATACATTACATAGCAGACTATAGAAATTCCACGTTTTTCATAAGGATTTCAGAGAATGAAGATGACAAGGGGACATCAATGTGCCTATAAAATGTGGTTCGTCCCTTTCAGGATGGATAGGTCAAGCGTAGCCGGCTATCGAAAGCCCCTCCCGGGGGGCCACTGCCGTAGAAGCCTCTCTTTGCTACGCTCTAAAATGATATCAAAATAGGTAGTTTACGGCTAGAATATATATTTTGAGCTACGTTGTATGGTTAGCCTTATTCTAGTATAACTACTATAGTCCTACGTCGGATGGGGGTAATTAATTTAATACATTTGGCGAATTAAATTAGAGAATCAAATTAATTCGAAAAAATGTACAGTACACAAAAAGGACTTATTAATTTAATTACCTAAGCGAATTAATAGTCTGTGCCCCTCCCCCGAGGTGAACCCCGGGAAAGGTGAAAGCGAAATGGCCTTCATAGCGAACATGGCTTGTTTCGGACAAACCTCGAGGCATTATTTTGTAGTGGGGGACACATATAAATTAAAGGCCCTTTTAATTATTATTAAATCTACCACTACCTTTTTAGAGGCGTATAAAGTCCCCATTCTACTATAACACTATATTATTATCAGAATCTATATCCGAGAATATATCCTCATCATCTATATCGCCAAAATCCTTAAGTATTTCCCCGACATCGTCTTCTGGCCTTACTAGTTGAATATCAACCGACCCCCTATTACTCTCTTCTTATATTTCGCCTATAGGAGTCTCGCCGTAACCTAGGATTATATATAATGGATCGAGGGCTAATAGAGCTTGTACTAGCGTAGGCCCAAGTTTTAATGCCTCGGAATCGGTAAGAGAGGAGTCCTTTTCAGGGTCGCGAATAGGTATAAAATAGGCCAGATTTTGACGCTCTCCAAGAACTCTACAAGTAGTAAGTCGAGATTTACGGTCTCTTTCTGCCTTTCGAGCGTCGATCCCTCTTCTAAGGTTTGTCCGGCCCCACTCCTATACTTATAATAAAATGATTAAGCCACCATATAGCTAATTGCTCATTTGTATACCCGGTTAGCGATACCAAAATAACTACCGCGTCGTCTAGGTTTTCATGAATCTAACTCTCTATAATTCGTACGCTAGGGTAAATTACCATTAGCGAAGGGGGGGCGTTCCAGCGGCATTAATTGCCTCGATTATTGTTACTAACTTCCGATTCTTAGGAATTAGAGCATATATCTCTTTTACAACTATAGGTACGACCACCTTCTCGCTAGTGGGGCGACCTATTCGAGCGCCTGATTTATCTATATTCTAGATATTCCTCCCGTGGCTGATATGATATTTATCGAGGGTTTGTCGGTAGACCTCTATCTACCGTATGATGTCATCCTATTCGTGTGTATCGACTCGATGTGTATCGATCTGTTTCGTCTTAATCGTATGAAGCGATTTATTGTCTCTAAGCTAATTATAGAACTACCTCTATGACGGTGGCTCATTCCCTTCGACCTCTTTAAATCGTAGATTGCGGCATATACTATCTAACGAGTTGCCCCTATCCCAAGCTCCCACTGATCGTAACAGTACGACTCGATAGTAGCCACCTAAGTAGAGTCGAGGATCCGGTTCTAGCCTCCCCTACGTCGACTCCGATGCTCTTACCTTTTCCGCCGATATCTAGCCTTCCTTATCGAATCCGCCGCAATCTTAAAGATCTTTCCAGCCGTGGCGGGGTTTTCGCCCTGCCTCTCGTTTTCGAGCCATTACAGAGCCTCCTCTAGTCGCACCTTGTCGGATTTGAATTCATTGGGGGTTTAAGAGTCGATAGTACGAGGTATCGATGTGAGAGCCTTATGCAGGAGTCAGAATTTGGTTTCTGGGGTAGGGTAAAGATAGTATTCCTCAGGAAACATTTAAAAGGGACTGCCCTCTATAATACAGGATCAAGCGAGTCTTTATATAGAGAGTGACTGCCTGACTAATCAGGTTTTAATATCCTCCAGAATCTTCTTTGCCACCTTACCGATAATTTGTAATAATTACTAAGGAAATAAGTGACTCATATAACCACTATTACGTTATAGTGGCTAACACGATGCTAATACGGACAAATCACTGAATTACGAGAAAACTAAATGTTGTATTCACATATTAAAAGTAGTGGGGAGGCTATGCCGAGGTTTCCCCGAAACAAGCCATGTTCGCTATGAAAACCATTTCGCTTTTACCGGGTATGTGCTGCTCTAGAGTTGCCAGGCAGCAAGGGGGGTGGGCCTACGCCTCGGCTACTGTGAAACCTAAAAAAAAGATCGCTTATTACTACCGGAAGACATTAAAATGCTATCAAGCTCTTTAAGACTCAGTGGCCACTTGGCGGCTTTGAATTTGAGTTCGGACAACTTGCTGTGCCTTGCTTCTAACCCTAATTTCACGGCAAGCGTTACCAACTTGACATGACATTACTACAATAGCACACCTTGGCGTACAATTGTCTCTAGGGCACTTAAAGCGTCGTCTTGTTAGCTCTTCAGCAAGTCGAGGATATTTATCAACATATCCTAGATGGATATGATATTTTGCCGCAGCCGCTGATGTCATGCTTCGCGTTCGACATAAATATAGTATGTACTCCAATGGTCGAAAAACCTTGGAGGTGACCTAGATCACCGCAATTACACACGCAGCGGCACTGAGCGGATCTTTATTTATTTATTTATTTATTTATTTATTTATTTATTTATTTATTTATTTATTTATTTATTTATTTATTTATTTATTTATTTATTTATTTATTT
>MU251388.1:0-176100 GCA_019669835.1 Amylocarpus encephaloides
TTATAGAGGGCAGTCCCTTTTAAATGTTTCCTGAGAAATACTCTCTTTACCCTACCCCAGAAACCAAATTCTGACTCCTGCATAAGGCTCTCATCATTGTACGCCGCGCAGATAAAAAGGAAATTGATAGTGTGGTGCAGTACATCCTTACAAAAAGAAAGCAGCAACATAGCCAAAGAGTGGGGACAAAGGAGAAGGAAGTACAGTTCAGGAGGCATCAGAAGATGTTGTAATACTTTAGGTCGAAGCAAAGGGTAGGAGACAGGACTAGCACCAAAATTCCCTGTACGACCATTTTCAAGGTTGCCGCCTAACTGCCAATTATCGCATTGCTCTGTCAAGGAGAAGTGTATGAAAAGAATTCTTTTATCCTTACAAAATTTGCTGAGTTCCCCCAGAGGGGCCACGATGTAACCTCCAACGCCTGTTAGATATATCATGCTTCGAATACCCGCGTATGCTCTCAAGAAATACCACCCAAACAAGCCCTTTCTGGGAACCATCGTCAATAAAATCTTTATCTTGGCACGCCTTGACTATAAGTAAAGTAACCGTTGCCGCAGCAAATCAAAGTTTGGCCTCCAGTGAAGATGGGCTGCGGGGTCTGATTAGGAGCGTATAGTGGGCTATTGTTCCAATGTCCATAGTTTCCATTATAGATGAAAGGAGGTGGCGGAGCGGGACAGGGCTGGTACCGAAAAATGCCATATGGTGGGTTCCAAGAGCATAAGGCGACGTTGCTATATGGTGTCGGGTAGGCCGGAAGAGACGTGAATTGGTAAGAGTCGGGGTGAGAAGGGTTGTAGATGCCACTATATTGATATGTGTAGCTGGGGTAGTGCTGATTGAAGTAGGGTGCCAGATGAACATCATTCAAGGTGGGCGTTGTATGACGATTGTGTGGTGAAAGAGGCAGGCTATTGGCAAATTGACTCTGCTCTTGACCGTAATATGGGGGTGATAGTTGCTCTTGCATGCCCGCGGAAGCAGGATGTTGGCGGTGGCTGTCTACCTCCAATACGGCTAGGTTTTCTCGTCTTTGCTGAATCTTCCTCTTTTCTCGCCTATCCTTCCTCTCGACCCGTTTGTTCTCAAGGCGTGTGATGAGATTTCTTGCATCTCGATCCTTCTTCTTGGTGACATTCATGCTGGATTTCTCCTCAGTTTCCTCTTTCTTGAACCTACTCGACCATGTTAGTGGGTCATCCTGGTTGCACGAAGAAATGTGCAACTCACTTCACCTTGTATTCCATTGCTGAGAAAACGAGAGTAGTCAGATGAAAGTTGTGTTGTGAATGTTTACAATGAATTCACGACGATGGGAGTATGATGAAGAAGATCGAAGAGAAGGAGCCATGCTATGGTATGGTTGTGTGTGAGCGGAAGGAGCGACTTTAATTAAGATATATCTCAGTAGGCAAGTCAGCTCAACAGGGAACTAGCGCCGAGCAAAATGATTGTAGTGGTAGAGTTTGGTTGAGGTACTGTCAAATGCAAATCTTATATTAAGGGTTCTTTTGATAACGGCCTCGCTTCATAAACAAGAGTACAAGTATTTGCTTTGCGTCACTCGGAGCCATCATGCTGCCCATAGCGCAGAATAGGCCTAATCTAATAACAAGGCTACCTAGAGAAGACTATCATAGGTGTGTCTTGCATATAGAGTTTATAGGGAACTTGGGTTGAATAAAGTCATCGGGGCATTGGGGCGACTGTATAGACAAAAATCTGTGTTTAGCCAAATTCAAAAGTGCTATTCTCTTGAGCCTACGAAACTTATTAGAACCTATCAAAAGCCTTACAGCTAATAGCTTCACTCACTCTGGCCTAAAATATATGACTTAAAAGGTAAAAACCCCCTGGCGAGTAAAGAGCACTATAGTAGAAGAACTCATATTCAACCCCAACCCAAGACCCACAACTCAAAAAGATCCCGCCCAATCCTGCTATTCGTCTCACCATTATGATATCTAACAAATGAGTTCAAAGACAATAGCCCTCTTAAGCTCAATTCTCAAAGTGCTATTCACAAAAGACTACGATATGCAACGAAAAATGGCCAAAAAGAATACCGCCAATGGCGCTATTGATCTCACTATTACGAAGTGCAACAAATCAGCTCAAAGCTCAAAGAGCTATTCACAAAAGACTAAGGCAAAGGAATCTAGCCAATGACGCTATTGGTTCCATGGTCGCGATATGCAACAAAAATCTTCAAAGCAATAGCGCTTATACTCTCCAAGTCATAAGCGCTCTTTGTGCAATCGTCAAAGGCAATTCAGCCAATCCCGCTATTCAACGTGAGACTGCGATATGCAACAAAAATCTTCAAAGCAATAGCGCTTATACTCTCCAAGTCATAAGTGCTCTTTATGCAATCGTCAAAAGCAATTCAGCCAATCCCGCTATTCAAGGTGAGACTGCAACAAAAGAGGGCAAGGCAATAGCGCTATTCGCACAATCATCAAAAGGATGTAGCCAATGGCGCTATTCGGTTCAGACTGCGATGTGCAACAAATTATTGTGAGGAGGGCAGAGACAATAGCGCTACATCAAACGTTTAAGCGCTCTTCAATTGAACCATGCAAAATGCAACGAAGATTTGGCATGGATGGAAAGGTAAATAGATGGATGATAGATTCCGTCTAAATCTTTGGGGTGAGAAATCTAGCATCTGCTTTCCTTTAACTGTGCTAGCTTTCATGGGTCAGTCAATTAAAAGTCATAAGACTCTAGGAGAATCAAGTCAAATGTCCCAATCCTGAAAAGGACACTTCTGATTGACTCCTCAATAGGAAGATATCAAGATGTTAGGTTCTTGAGCAGTGGAATTAGATATCTACAGATGGAGCTTTGTGGTGCAGTTTCAAAATGAGATAGACTGACTTTTAGACTCGAGGCCTACTCAAGGGGAATCGTACCTACGAATGGCGACCGCCTGAAGGTGCTTCAAATGTCAGACTTGGGGACAAAAATGTGCTGGCTCATACAAGAGGTTTGTAAGTGTCGACGAAACCCTAAGCAAGCAGTATTTAAGACCATGATCAATAGTGGAATTAGGATGTGAGTAAATAAGGCGGATGTGTAAGCTAGAACATTTTCGTGCCTATTTATCCTCTATTTAAGGTGTTACCAGCGCCCCTAGACATATTAGCATTTTCCTATAGATATTTTTTCGGAAAAAATACTCACTTCGGATTTTCCTCTACAAATTCATCCCATTCCCTGGCTTTCATCGTCTCTTGGTCCCCTTTTTCATAATTATCCTCGTCAGGCTCGGGAGACAACCCGCTGGCCTCCCCGCCACCTTCGATGATGCCCCCTCTAGCTTTCTCCTCTTCCAAATACTGGTCAATCGACATTGTTGGAAGATTATGACCCGGCCGAAACACACCATCCTTAACGGTTTGCCTACTTTCGACCAAAGTGAATGGCCGGAGCGGTTTACCACTTGCGCTCAAGATCGGACCCTTGTTTGCGCTCGATAGCATATCTCTACTGTCCAGTCTATCAGAGTAGTCCTCCTTACCACGCAGCCCCATTCGTTCTCTGTAGTCTTGCTCAAGACTCTCGGGCCCAGGATGAGTTTGAGACGCCATCGCAAGGACTTCGAGTTCCCGATTCATTGATTCGAGCTGCTGGAAAGTATTGTGTGTACAGAGAGTGATATTGGTCAACTGTAATTCCCGTACAGCATCATCATCGTTCTTCAGATAAGCTGGATTTTGTGCGAGAAACTGGTCAGCGCGTTAGCACAATTCTATTTAGAAACCCATGTAAACCAACCTCTGATTTCTTCTTCAATTCTTTCTCCTGCTTAAAATTCGCAATCTTCGTATTTCGCCGTGCGTTCGGATCGGAAGTCGATATTGTGGAGAAAGAAGTAGGCGCCTCTGTGTAGGCATTATATAGCTTCCTTTCCGAGCCGCTCAATAATTCGTAGTTTTCCAGCAAATTGAGATACCTCTCAAAAGCATCTCTGGATGCCTGGATGACTAGTTTCCGGTCTTTGCTGGAAACCCGGAGGAAGAGTTCCGCAAGGCGACAATTGATGAGCAGGTATCTAGGTCATGTTAGATTTACGACAAAATGCGCGCAGAAATGCTATACATACTGCAAATCTCCCGAAGTCAGATCTTCGAGAGTCTCGTTCGGACTGAACAGCGACAAACGATCTGCGAGCCTAAGACAATCATCGTAGGTCTTGATAGCGGAGGCTAGATTCTGCTGATACTCGGCAGTGTTGCTCTGCCAGGAGGACTCGATAGCGTGCCGCTGTCGCTCTGCGGACGTATAAAGAGACTTAATACTTTGGTCTGCCATCGTACAAGGTGTCTGGTATATTGTTTATAGGAGGGTGGTGCCTTTAACGTTTGTTTGGTGATTAGAAGAATGACGACAGCTGAAGGTGCTTTGGTGGGGCAATCGGCAAGACCTCGGGATTTCGAGATGGTCAATTGTTCCCCCTCGCGTCTTCCATGCTGATCCCCAATTCCTTTAAGTTTGCCTTGAAATCGTCAAGCCATGTCAAACCACAATTATCTGCAGGATCTCTGCTTGTTGTCTGACGACTGTTTGCTACCAGATCTTGACAATGACACAGCACTAATCAGCCCCTCAGTTTCGACATCGAAATGTACTTCTGGGCTTTCTTTTAACACGTTGGAGCAAATGATACTATTGGACCACGATTTTCAAGCGAAGGGGGAAAGCAACGAGGTTGCATATTCACCGTTGACACACCCCGGTACTGATGCTAACAAGCGGAAGCATATCGGTGCCTTTCACGCCTTTTCTCACAGCTCGCCCCCTCGATCTTCTAGGCATTCAATCCAACTTCTTGATAACCTCATAGATCTCGAGGGGCCGATATATGAAGCCGCCTCGACAAAACCACTCAAGTTCTTTACAAATGTCAACCACTCAAACCTCCCTCACCTCCAACAATACTCACTCCTGACAAAAACATCAACTTGGGTCTCAACCACCTCGCCCCTCCAAGATATCACGAACGTGATAAAGCATCCACTCACTCATCCCAAAGATCATATCAAACCAGCTTCACTTCCTCACAGCCTCGTCGACTTCGAGGACTTCACCTCTCACTGCAGTCCAATCGCTCTACCCCAAAAGGAAATATTGAGGGCGAACGGCAACGATCCGCAAAACGATCACAGCCTTAGTTGCTTACGAGGTTCTTCAAGATTTCACAACGAAACTCATCTTCCTTCACAACTAACCTCACTTGCTTCTTCCCTACAGACTAAAACAAATACCAGCAGGTCTCCAGGCTCAAGCTACCTCGATCCGGAACAACTGATGCAACTGTTGCCTGATCACCTTCAAGCAGTTCACCCAAAACCTTCACCTTTTCCTGTTGAACAGTCTTCATCTCCCTCCCTCCAACAACCTTCAGTTCTACTCACCCAACACTCCCCCTCCAACCTCATCCCACCTGAACCTTCAACTCACGACACAGTCAAGATGGCCTCGTTACCAACAGCGCTTCCACAGCATACAGCAACTGATTTAATTGCGGATCTCAAGAGGACTCGGCTCACTAGCGACGTTGAAGCCATAGCTGATACTGAAGAAGATCCAGCTGAACAGGAAGACGAGGATGATGATCTCGAAGAGATGCGGCCAGCGCCAAGATCACAAAAGATGTCAGAACGTAAGCGGCAACGAAACGCCATCATCGACCAGCACATCCAACAAAAGATCGATGGTCCTACTTCGACAATCCACCAAGTCCACCCTGATGACGAGGCAAACCAGTCCACGAGATGGCTTGTCGACCAAGCTGAGAATAGGGAAATCATCTCAACGCCACGAGACTACCAGGTCGAGTTGTTTGAGCGTGCAAAAGAGCGCAATACCATAGCCGTTCTTGATACAGGTATGTGACAATCTGCCCCTGCTAGATTATCAGCTAACACTTTCAAGGCTCTGGCAAAACTTTAATTGCGGTATTGTTGTTGCGCCATATATTTGCGCAGGAGCTTGAGGATAGAGCATTAGGCAAGGCGAAACGTATTTCTTTATTTCTTGTGAGTTTCATCAACAACTCCCTTCCACATGGCATGTTAACACCGAGTAGGTCGACTCTGTCACCCTGGTTTTCCAGCAACACGCAGTTCTCAAGGCCAACCTTGGCCAACCAATGGATATGTTCTGCGGAGATATGGGAACGAAGATGTGGGACCGAAAGCGTTGGGAGAAAAACTTCAGCGATAACATGGTCGTTGTGTGCACGGCAGAAGTTTTGCGCCACTGTTTACACCACTCTCATATCACTATGGATAAGATCAACATACTCATCTTTGATGAAGCACATCATGCCAAGAAGGATCATCCCTATGCTCGGATCATTAAAGACTTCTATACAGAGGCTCATCGAAGAGAAGGATCCCCGAAGATCTTTGGTATGACGGCGTCGCCTGTAGATGCTCGCACAGATCCTAAGAAAGCTGCTGAAGATCTGGAGAAAATTCTACACTGCCAAATCGCTACTGCCGCAGACACAAGTTTGCTTCAACATGCGGCAACATCCAAACAAGAACATATGGCAAGGTACGCGGCACTTGGACCCCGAATCGAGACTCCACTGTACACTCAGATGAAAGCTCTTTTCAAATCCAAATCTGTTCTTCGAAAGCCGCTTGCATATGCCTATGATGCAAGTCGGATTCTGGGCTCCTGGTGCTCAGATCAGATGTGGCGATTTTGCTTAGGAGAGGAACAGGAAGTGAAAAAGCTTATCGCGAAAACTCAGGTGGCTGCGCTGGAGTCTCGGCAAGGTGAAGGAGCGGTGGACATGCTCAAGTTAGATATTGATGAAGCAAGCGGCATTATCAGGGCACATACATTCGAGGAGCCAGATTTTACTCCCGGGCAACCGTCAACAAATTTGTCCTCGAAGGTTCATCTTCTCGTATCATACTTGAGAGAGCGGTTTGAGCGTCCTACTGAGGACAAATGCATAGTCTTTGTGAAGCAACGCTATACTGCCCGGCTTCTCAGCGAGTTGCTCTCACAGCCTAGCATTCGCACCCCATATTTGTTCGTAGGCAACTTAGTAAGTGCAGCTCTTCCATGTCCTCATCTTTTGGACAAAATGTTCGTGTTCCTAATGACTAACACTCATGACACTAGGTTGGAACCAGCCACGGCGAGTCTGGCGATCTAAATTATTCTTATCGCACACAGGTCCTTACTATGATGAAATTCCGACAAGGCAAGCTCAATTGCTTAATTGCTACCTCTGTGGCTGAAGAAGGGCTTGATGTTCCGGATTGCAATCTCATCATTCGATTTGACCTATACGAAAATCTCATCCAGTACATCCAGTCTAGAGGACGTGCGAGACATGCCAATTCCAGATACATTCATATGTGCGAAGCCGGCAATAGAGAACATGACACAATGATTCGTGAAGTACGGCTGAACGAACACGTGCTGAGGACATTCTGCAACACACTTCCAGATGATCGCAAACTCACCGGGAATGACTTCAACATGGATCGAATGCTGGCTAAGGAGCGTGCGCAGAATCGGACCTTTGAACATCCAGTCACGAAGGCCATGCTTAATTACAAGATGAGTCTCTCTGTTCTTGCCAACTTCATGGACTCCATACCACATGAGCAAAACAAAAAAATGCAACCCACATATGTTGTCACATGCCAAAACAAGATGTTCATTGGAGAAGTTATACTCGATGAACAAGCACCAATTCGAGGGGCAGTAGGACGTCCTGCAACCACCAAGCAGGTCGCAAAATGTTCTGCTGCCTTCGAGACATGTCTCTTGCTCATCAAGGGGAAATATCTGTCTGAATGGCTTTTGCCAACATACACTAAACAACTACCCGCGATGCGCAACGCTCTACTTGCTGTTAGTTCCAAGAAGCGAGAAGAATATGATATGAAGAACAAGCCGGACTTATGGGCACCTAGTGGCGACATCAACGTGCTCTTTTTAACCAAGCTCGCCATTGCTGATCCTGAAGCTTTGGGTCGCCCCTCCCAGCCATTGGTCTTACTGACAAGATCACCTCTACCTACGCTGCCATCGTTTAATCTTCATTTTGACCCAAAGAAGAACTCGGCTGTACATTTGACATCTTGGTCGGCTCCACTTAACATATCCGCCCATACGCTCGAGCAAATCAATTTGTTCACTCTCTGCATATTTCACGACGTATTTAGTAAGGAATATGAGTCTAATCCCGCAAAAATGCCCTACTTCCTTGCGCCTCTCAATCATCTTGCGTTAAGCCCTGAAGCTGACATTTTGGAGATCATTGCTTGGGATGTGCTCACAGAGTTCTATGGGCGCCAGAAAGACATGCAAGCCAAAGGATGGGAGCTTAGAACTTGGGCAATAGAGCCTGATGAGTTCTTCCATGACAAATATATCATTGACCCTTTCGATGGTTCTCGTAAACTCTGGTGCAAAGGTATTGCACCTCAGTACAAACCGCTCGATCCTGTTCCGCCAAACACTGCCCCTGTCAGTGGGACTAAGAAGAACAAAGATAACATCCTAGAGTACAGTTGTAGCTTGTGGCCAAAGGCTCGAGAGAAGAGAATTCTCGACGAGAACCAGCGCGTTTTCGAAGCCGAATACATCCCTCTGCGACGAAATTTGCTCGATGCGTTCGACACTTCGGCGACAGCACCCAAGAAATGCTTTGTTACTCTTGAGACTCTCAAGGTATCCGTCGTACGTTGATCCATACCATCATTTTTAGAATCGAAACTAACCGAGATCTTAGCTACCCACGCCTGTTGTTGCCATGGCATACCTCTTCCCTGCCATTATCCATCGAATTGAAGCGTACCTCATCGCTCTGGAGGCCTGCGATTTACTTAACCTCAAGATCCGACCAGATCTTGCGCTGGAAGCCGTCACAAAGGACTCCGACAACTCTGGGGAACATGACGATGAAAAAATTAATTTCCAACGCGGCATGGGAAACAATTATGAGAGACTCGAGTTTCTGGGAGATTGTTTTCTGAAGATGGCAACATCAATATCTCTATACGGCCTTCACCCAGATAACGATGAGTTCAAATACCACGTTGATCGTATGATCATGATCTGCAACAAGAATCTTTGCGACAATGCTGTCAAAATGAAGCTCTACAAGTACATTCGTTCGCAATCTTTCAACAGAAGAGTCTGGTATCCCGATGGCTTAGTTTTGAAGAAAGGAAAGGCCAGTCCTGCGCCTAATAGCCACAAACTTGGTGACAAGAGCATTGCAGACGTCTGTGAAGCCCTGATCGGTGCGGCGCTTCTGTCGTCCGACAACATGGATAATGCCGTCAGAGCAGTCACGAAATTGGTTTGCAGTGTGAACCACAAGGTCGAATCATGGTCAGACTATTACAAGCTTTACGAAAAGCCAGCTTTCCAGACAAAGAGATCAACGGAGATGCAAAAGGACCTGGCCAGGCAAATCGAGCAAAGAGACAACTACCACTTCAAGTGGCCTCGTCTTCTCCGCTCTGCCTTCGTTCATCCATCATATCCCTATTCATATGAACAGATTCCAAGCTACCAGCGTCTTGAGTTTCTTGGCGATGCTCTTTTAGATATGGTCTGCATCAATTTTCTCTTTCACCAGTATCCAAGAAAGGACCCTCAATGGTTGACAGAGCACAAGATGGCCATGGTGTCTAACGCCTTCTTGGGTTGTCTATGCGTAGAGCTCGAATTCCATAGCCATCTCCTGATCTTCAACAGTACGTTCTCGAAGCAAATTGAGGACTACATAACAGAGATTCAGGAAGCGAAGCTCCAGGCACAGACAGAAGCGGTACACTCAGGAAAATCCAAAGACCAGTACTCTCCAGACTACTGGATCTCCGTTCGGCCGCCTCCAAAGTGTCTCCCGGATATTGTTGAGGCTTACGTGGGAGCCTTGTTCGTGGATTCGGAATACGATTACTCACAAGTGGAGCGTTTCTTCGACAGGCAGATCAAGAGGTTCTTCACCGATATGAGCATCTACGATAGCTACGCCAACAAGCATCCAACCACTTTCCTTACCAACTTCCTCTCCGTCAACATGGGTTGCATGGACTGGTCCGTCGAGGCTCGTGAGGTTCCTGCGGTTGATGGCAGCAAACCAAAGATCCTAGCCATGGTCGTTCTTCACGATAAAGTTATTGTCGATGGTACCGCGGAAAGTGGTCGTTACGCCAAGGTCAACGCCGCGAAAAAGGCGCTGGAACTTTTGAAAGGATTGCCACTCCCAGAGTTTCGCGATACATATGGATGTGATTGCAGACCACCGGTGGAAGGTGAGGACGTGGGTATTGATGATGTGGATTTGCATGGTACGGCAATTTAGGGTTTGTCTTGCTCAGCCAGCCATCATTAATCCCATCGTCCTTAGAGTGGGCCGAAAGAGGTACCGGTACAAGAGGGGGAAAAAAAGGGAAATGTTTTTCCAGGTCGGCGGCAAATTAAAAGAGCGATTCGTCTGCTCTTACTAAGTCGCAGGAAGTGAGCGTCCAATCCTAAGATGATGAATAATAGCAAACGAGCTCGCGATTGCGCTGACTATTGACGGGAGTACGGAGTTCTTCGTACATCGTACTTTAGTAATACATACAGTACAGATAACTGTGGGGCAGGCCCTTTACGAGGTGAGGTTGCGGCACAGGGGCAACTGCATGTCGAAGCGATTCGAAGGGGGAGTAGTGCTTGGTGCGTGGGGCGTTTCGTAAAATTTGATCGGCCGAACGTACAGTAAATCTAATCTAGACGAGAAGAAGAAGTGGGTATGATTGGCGGCCGATCCGAGTTTAGTCCCTTTCTTCCATCGATGTTCCACGACTTTACGAGAGTCGAGACAACGAGGCTGGCTGTAGCCTGTAGGACATGGTGTTGATGGAGCATTGGATTTTGGAGGCTGGCTGTAGGAGCACTGGTGGAATCATGGTTGGCTGCTTCGTAGTTCGTGCTACGTACTTCGTAAAAGTCCATTTCCGTTTGAGTGGAGTCTGTTTCTTTTCCGATCGTGAGGTTCGAGAAGCAGCATGGTCATCCAAGTCTATACATAACTTCACACACGAATGTGCCGTACGACGCCGCATTTCGCGTCTCTGGAATGTTTGGAGCGAAATTCAACAGGCAATTCTTTCTGTCTCACCCTCGCTGGCTAGTAATTAGCCTCTGGCGGTGATACTTACCCTAGTCCCAAACTCACCGAAACACCCACTCACTCGGTGTGGGATTGGGGGATCGATCTCGGTCTCGGTCTCGGTATCATCAGTATCATCTGGAGCCTCATACCTAGGTACTGTCATACTGTCATACAGTACTGTAAGTCTTGGCTGCCATCATGTGCCATGGCTGGTCGCTGGAGTATGGAGTCTGGACACTGGACAGTAGGGTTAGACGCAAGCAACCCTTCGGGTGTAATCCAACCTTGACAAGGGGGTGGATTCGATACTCACACTTCTTCTGGTTCAGACAAAAGGAAATGCAAGCAAGCTCGTAAAGAATCCCTCCTTTAAGTAGATCAATACCAACACCAACCAACGTATGCACCGTGCATAAGTCACAGTCTCACAGAGTCCGCCAGTCACTCAGCATACAAACGAGTCGAAACGACAACCCCTCGACTCGTCGAGTCCCTTCGCTCGCGCGAGTAGCGGATATATACGAGCTAATCCTTATAATTGGGAGGTGAGGTGCGAAGCCGCGGGGAGGCGTCGAATAGTAAGCGCTTATTCGTTTGACGGAAAAGCAATTGCCCCTGGACGAAGCAAGAAGCCACGATTCTATGAATTCTTCAGTCAATCCATTAATCATTCTTCTGACAGCGTACGGAGTATGACAGAGACAATTTCCAGGCAGGGTCAGTCTGGTGCCCTGCATTCCTCTTTGCCTGACGTTTCCTTTCGTACTGTATGTACTCCGTATCTCGACTTGTTCCCTTTCCCCATTCGAAACACACACTCATCGTACGAAGCAGCCTGTGAGAGCCTCGCCGCGTTTGATGTTCCGACGCCGATTTCCTCTAAAGGGTAAGCTACTTTCAATTAGTGCCATACCAGTAGTTGTCAACGTCAAAATCCTTTTACTTGTTGGTCCTTAGTCTCCTCTGGGTAAACGGGCACGAGCTGCGGGTTACGAGCTGCGACAAAGTGCCAGTCTTCCCTTCCCCTCCCTACTGGAGTATCTTCGTAGGAGGCAGTTGTCGTCTCGTGCTTGCTGACTCTGACCCGACGTGGGGAGGCGGGTGTATCATGATAAAATCCACAGGCCACGGAAGCGGCAGGTTACGAGGAGGGGAAGTACTGGCGTGCTTCTCTGCGCATACAGTACTTTTGCTGGCCTCGTAAGTTGCGACTTGCATCCATGCCCCCTTTGGCTTCGGACATCCTGGAGGTCGCCATTTGCATCTGTTTAGGGCCTGTACAAAGCAATCCTGTTGGTTGGTATGGGGTGTACGACGTATACTCCGTACTCGAGTACGACGAGGGGGGTCTGATTCGTATGCGAGGGATGCTTCAGTTGGTAGGTTTGAATTCGGTATATGATGCCCAGAGGCTCCCCCATTTCCCATGCCACTCCCGAGTAAACGTCGTGGGTCGGGTCATTTATCGTATACCGGTCCAGAAATAGACTTTTTATCTTGGCCTGCTACATATATTCTTCTCTGTCCCTTTTGTTCTATTTGTCGTCGATTGCTATCTCGTCGGTCTCAATTAACTCTCTTGTAGTCGTCAACAAGGCTTCTAAAAAAGTATACCAAGTAGTCGGCACCACTATTCGGAACTCGGTGGATTATCGAAGACTTCTGGAATCATGGGCGATCGAACAGAATCTGCCACTGAGGTGAAGGTTCGCAAAACGAGGGCCAGCAAACCGAAAGTCAAGACTGGCTGCCAGACCTGCAAGTTCGTACCCCGCGCTCGCTCAATTGACCCGCATCTATTTTAGGAAAAGGTTGCTAACTTTCATATCCATAGAATTCGAAGGGTGAAATGCGACGAGACGAAACCTGCTTGTTTGCGATGTGTGAAGTTCGGTCACCAATGCGATGGTTATGTCAATAAGACACCTTCGAAACCAGTCCAGGGATCGCTAACGAGTGGTTCGAGAGTACTTGTTCCGCGGTCGTCGAGAGGACCAAGTCCTGGGAGTAGTGATGTGGGAGCAATGGGGCATAGATATGGTAGATCGTCCAATGATGGATATTCTGGTTCTAGCCCGAAATTGAGTCCATATATCCCAGGTAGAGGGGGTGGAGAATCGACCACATCCTCTCCCAGGGTACAGGCCATTGAAATAGCACAAAGACCTTCTGTCCCACAGTTATATCCTGCCCCGAGTCCTAGGCATTCACCCCATTCAATCCCAGATCAATATGACCACCACGCGGTGCGATATCAATCCGGCCCTCGGCAAGTATCCCACATAGAATGTCAAAACCCGGGGGCGTTCGAGAACTTCTGCACTGCGACCGTTCCGCCAACATCTAAACATTATTCGGTCTCTCAGAAAGAGTGGATGGATGTCGTAGGGCAAGCATGCGATGATTCAGAGGATATCTCGAAGGCGGTTGCTGTACTAGGTGGGATCGCGCAAGACACCAGAGGTAGAAATGGTTGGTCTGGCGTAGGGACTTTGAGTCACTTCAAGGATTGGCGGGATACAGACGGCTGTCTGAAAGCATCGAAGGGTTGGAGGGATCGAAGCGTGGGCACCGGCCGAGGAAATTCCATGATTGTATGTCAAAGTGGCGAGGACGAAAATTCGTTGCCATCCTGGCGGGTCCAGGAGGAGGAAGAAACTGGTGCTCTGGGGAGAGACGTCGTGGTCGGATTGAGGTGTTTGCGAGAGTGGGCGTACAAGCAGCAATCATCATCGAATCATCGTTGTGGTGTTACAGGAGATTTGGCGAAGAGCTTGGAGACGCGAACAATGTTATACGCGCTTCAGGTATCATGTGATTTACAGGAACGAGATCGCATAAGAAGAGAGGATGAAGGGAGTGGGGAAGAAATGGAACTGTAGAAAGACACGGAATTCAATATAGTAAATATTAGCTATAGTCGTGGTAGCTTAAAGGTGTTCTTAGGCAAGTTGTCCCGTGTACAATACTCGTATTCAACAGACCTGTGAACCTAGATACTGTTAACAGGTCAGGCTGTATTGGGGTTTCTCCAACTTGGATCCAATCTCAAAGTTCTCTTTACTTGCGCATTTTGCAAGTAAACAGCCCGCCGTGGAATAAATCCTCATGCGCAGATGTAGGTGATCTTTCTAGTACTGCCTCAGTTTACTAGCGTCTCCAACCATAACAGTTGTCCTAAAAACAATCATAGAGGACTTGGAAACTGGCACGTCATTTTATGCTAGGTCTAGCATCCCAAATTACGTCTCATAGAGTGCGGTTGTGCTGAAATAGACTACTCATCAGACTTGAAATGTATCCCGACGAGATGATATACAAGCGAGCTCACATTATCAAAACGCCAACTATCAGAACTTCTTTAAGACGACGCTAGAGTCTATAACCTGTTGCTCCTACTCACATAAAGAGAAGACTGTACTATAAGACACCAGACATTCAGACATCGTAAGTTAATATTCGTATCAAACCTTTGGGGAAGCGGTGGCTGTCAAATTCTCAGTTTCTCGCCACTTGCCTTCCGCATCGAGTTCTTCGACAGGTCGATTCACCTGAAAGGTGTCTCTCGAGACTCACCCACTCCTCACTTTTAATTCGCCCGAACCACAAACAATCTCTTGAGTTTGAATTTAAACACACACAAACACTTCATCCGGCGCCAACCAAGCAAACATGGCTACTGGGGACTGGCGACATGAGAGAGCGGGTTAAAACTCTGCGTATATCTAGAAACGTTAGCTAAAGATCTCAATTCTCCTATTTAGAAGAAGTAAATAAACCTTATTCTCCTATTCTCTTAAAATTTAAGGACTTTTATGTAAATTATCTTTTAATACCGAGGAGTAATGTCTGTCGAGTTTTTACCCATTCTCTTGCCTCCCCTGAGGCTTCGAGTACAAGTTCTGTTAAGCTTTCTTCTAGACATCAGGCATTCTCGCCGACTATGGTACTAATCACTTCCACCTCTTCCCTCCTAATAACCCCAATCCTCACTAGCTAAAATCACTTCATCTTCGACTAGGACGATATCACCATCAAAGTCAAAGAAAAGATGGCGAGACCATCGAAGGTCGTCTGCTCCCAGGTTCTCTGTCACCCAAGCACGGTCCTAAAGAAGTTCATCTTTCCGCCGTTTCCCAGGTTTTCGATTCCGGCGGACAAGAAACTATATGGGTCATGATGATTTACTTGGTTATTCTGGTGGTGCATAGAGAACACCCTAAATGCCACTATTTACTTATAGAGACTCGAGCGTATTATCCTTGAATAAAAAGGAATCCAGCCAAGTTCCTCCGGGACGATTATTTGTTACTCCTACCTCACAAAGCTTCTCTACTATCAAGTTCATATTTCGTATAGCACCTGATTGTTCTATCCTTTAAGGGTTGGTATATAGACATATTCTTGAAACCTTGGGCCAATTGTGTTTAAGCTCTACCATAATAAAGAGGATTATCTTTCTCCTAGAAAGGACATGACGGTATAGCATAGTATCGCTACTCGGAGAGGTTTGCCGCGTATTCGCGTATATAAGTGATACTTTCTTCCAAGTTTTCAATCCCTCAAATAATATCATCATAATAACTCTGTATTGAAGAAGCGACATTATATTTATCTAACGAAAACCCATATAATTCCAGCCCTCCGGTGGGAGCACCAGCATCGTCTCGCAACATTGATTGGTCAGTTCCCCCCGAGACCTTGCATGCGGGCGCCTAGAGCAGTCTTCTCACTCACCGAGCCCTCTGAGTCCTCTCACAATTATATTAAATTAAAATATTAAATGAAAGAAAACATGGGAAAAGCTTATAGAGCCCGTACGAGACGAACCAGCCTCGACACCTTACCCTGGGAGATTCTCCTCCAGATATTCGCATATCGTTTCACCACTGACACAGGCACACATACTTCCCTCATCCATGTGAACAAACGGTGCTACACCATCCTCAACGTCGAGATATACTCAACAAATATACGAGAATTTAAAGGTGTCGGCTTACTCCGAGCCATAAAGCTCAACTCCCTCTCGGCGGTGCACAAGTTCCTCCTCAACGGCGCAAATCCAAATCAACCACATGGGAGCGACGCATCACCCCTGACACCTCTCAACATCGCTGCTAGACAAGGGAATCATGCTATCTTCAAGGCACTTCTCAATGCAGGGGCGAACCCGGATGGGACGAGTACTTCGAGATGGTCCCCACTTTATGAAGCGATTGCGTGTAGACGTGAAGGTATCGCAAAGCTGATCGTGCAGAGGTTCCCGGATGTAAACTCATGTTATGTGTCACAAGTGAATAAGATAACGCCGTTGCACATGACAGCTGCGCTGGGGATGTCAGGCATGGTGAAGTGGCTGCTCGAGAGGGGGATTGAGGTCGATGCTAAGACTATGTGTCGGAAGAGTACTGCATTGTGGGATGCGATTCAGGGACCGGGGGACTTTACGTATCCTGATATGGATCTTAAGAAGTTCCGGAAGGATGATGAGGTTTTGGAGACGATCAAATTGCTGATGAGATATCAAGCTGATCCGGATATTGAGTTTTATGAAAGTCGCTATACGACGACACCAAGGGTAATGGCAGCAAGTCATAAGGACCCGAGAGTGAAATCTCTATTTGAAGAGGGTATGATTCAAATCACTCGAAAGTGGATGGAACCTTTGTTTCCTGGTGATATTGTGCAGGATGAGGATGAATTTCTTGGGTGGGAAGAGCCTACAAGGTATGTTGAACATGCTTTGGTTCGAGGAGTTGATACTAAACTTGTTTGTTAGAGAAGTTCCAAGTATTGATGACGGAAATGCGTTTCCTGGGCTAGGAAATACTCCTACACTGCCCGTGAGAGCAAAAAGCGTCGCAAAATCAGCCTGGGGTCCTAAGCAAGGAGAAGCTTTCCCTAGCCTTTCGGACCCATATAAAGCAAGTATCAAACCAACACAAATAGGAGAGCAACCTCATGGAATTGGAGAAAGCGCGAGTAAGCAGGTAAATGTGAATGCATGGTCAAAAATAGGGACTGTGTCAAATGGCGCTAGCAGTTCTGGCAATGTCTCTCAAGCGAGTCCTAAACTCAAGGGAAAGCGAAAAGCGAGGGGATGGCAGCCGCTGAACATCCGATGATCCTACGATGGTAGCGTATTGCTTGAACAAACAGTTATTGACACCGCCTTGTGATTGAGAGCAAGATGCTTCAACATCTTTAGGGACAATAGAACCAGGCTTTTTCTTTGGGAATACAGGAAACTCATGTCCAATTTCCTAAACAGGATAAGGGTGTTTATCTATACTCCTAATTACCACATTCTCTTAATTTCAAGCAGTATTGTTCGTTGCATCTCAACCGACACTTGATGGTTACAGGAATCACACTATCAACTCAGCAACAGTGACGGCGTCTCCCTCGCCTGTGACAGAATCCTATCTCGGGAAACTTTCACCGCTTCCATGCCCGAGTCGTGTATGTTGTGCCATGCTGACTTCATTTCTCAACTGAGATATGATGGAACTACAACTCCAACTCGAGTGATAGCTGCTCAAAGATGAGAATTTCTTCGGGCAAAGATCAACTGACATGTGAAATAACATTTCTAATTGATACCTCAACTGAGATGTCTTTCACTTTATCACCATGCTCGAACACCATCTTTCAATATGTACTCCTACGAATGAGGTGTGTTAGTTCCCCGGAGGATAATCCGTTCAGAATATACAAGACACCGTTCTCTTGAGGTGAGATTTTGTGCATCTGAATGCTCCGTTGTTGAATTCGCATTCGAAGAGGTAAGGTCAGCTGGATATTCGCCGTAGCGAGGGCCAGTGGGTGGCGAATAACAAGTGGTTTCAAGGATCATGGCTGGAGCCAAGGAGCAAAGAAGCTGTTTCGTTTTCCGAAAACAGCGCATCACATGATGACCATTGTAAGTTAGCTGACATAAGCAATAAGCTTAATTGGCCTGTGCTTAAGCATTACTGCAAGATCATAGAGGTCTCGTGCAGACGTCGAACCACAACTCAATATCACTCTTGTCCAATTGTGTGTCATATCACCAAAGGAGGCTTTGATGGGTTCATCACAGTGGCAACAACTATCTTTTGTCCCCTTTTGCATCAATACGAGTACTCGAGTATGGATGGGCTAAGCCCTGTTGCCTGACTGACCCCCAGTCTCTGCTCTTCCTAACACACCTTGTGGAACATCTGAGACTGTAAGCTTTCTGTCATACCAGACATTTAAAGGACAAGATTGAAGCGGAGGACAACCTCTGATATGCAGCTAGCTAGCTGTAGTCCAGCCACACTTCCCCTCTTTCTCTATAGTTGGCCAATGCTGCCCATCCTGTCCTATCGGCTATCTCCTGCTCATCTGAAGACGTCCATCAAGCTTTAAAAGTCTTGGAAGCACGGCTAGCAAAAGCTGGGCACCTCTCCTAGACCAGATAGCCACGCCTTCCCATCAACGAGCACTGCACTGCCCCGATAGTATACGGCAATGATGCTGTCCAAGCAACCATCAACTCACCTATCCCTGGCGGGAAGTGAGGGGGAATGTAAGCTCGTGATCTGGAATGTGAGAGGTGAGCCTTAGATAAAGAAGTAACATCCGCCGTCAATGACTCTTGTCTCCGACTCATTCAGTTATACTTGTACTTATCACCCTATCCACAACTCCCACCAACCCTCTCACAACTTGTCACGGCCATCGTACTTGTTCAACAACCTGGCGTAATCCTCCACGCAACGAAACCAGAAGAATCGTCTTTACTCATAAACGTTATCAGACAAAGAGGTTCATATTCCATATCCACGTGCCGTCTTCTTTGTCTACGCGGCGCCTTTAAGTACCGATTCTGGACTACAAATTTTTATTCTCATCAAACCTCAACCTCTTGTCCCCTCCTCTTTTGTCTTTACTACGCCAGCAAACATCATCTAATCAAAATGGCACATTCATGGACCCAGCAAAGTCAGTTGTCCTCTCTCTCGAATGCAAATGACCGTCTTTCCGTACCTTTTTGGCATCTGCCAAGAGGAAACACATTCAATTATTCTCGACTTTTGCAACACTCCTACCAGCTTCGAAGAAAAGCTAACACTTCTCAACTGACCAGCCGCCAACCTCTTCACTTCAAACACAGCAAGTGGAAGTTCTGATCCCTTCCCGCAGCAACGGGTGGAGCATGCCACTAGGAATTCAAATAGTAATTTGAGCCCCAACGATGCCACCACCGAGAAAGCAAATCGTGACAGCGCGGTTGTAGATGGACCTTCTACATCGACATTGAGCCCCACGGGCAGGCGGTATTCGGGGGAGACGGGTGATGAGTGGGGTATGTTCCCACCCGAATCAAGCATTCATCCTATGCAAATGTCCTGTTGAAGCAGTCTAATAAATGCTAACGAAACTCGAATTCCAAAAGACGCTTCAAAAACCCCGCCATCCCGCTTCCAGCAAAAAAAAGGCAGCATCTACGCCACGCCCGGTTCCCGAGATGGACATCTAGATCGATATATTGAGCGGGACGCCAAATACCACGAAAAGCTAGCGGAGAAGGGTTGGGGCACGGGACGGGGAAGTAAGGCGTCAAATTAGTTCACGGAACGGGCGGGAACAAAACCGGGCAATACGGGGGAATATAATAAATGCAAACTGAAAATTGGAAAAAAGGCTTGCAAAAAGTGGCTTTAGGTTGGCATGGATACCGGGGATGTAATGAGGGAATATGGATGTGCTCGTCACCTCTGTCTGCGAAACATCTAGCTTAGTTAAACGCTCTCGTCAGGTCACCACCTAGGGCCTACGAATCAAAGTCGATTCTCGCTACCTCGGGCGGAGACTTTGAGAATTCATACTTAGGTTAAGGATTGTTATAAGGATTGTAAGACTGGAGAGGAAGCGTTTTTCGGTTTTTAGGAGAATGAGTTTAAGTATCCTAGATAGAATAGGAGGAGAATCACTTCTAGCAGGTGATAATGGTGTCTAGACTTTGCCTTGCCATCTTCAAGTCCGACTTCAAGTTGCTTCCTCGGGCAGCATATTGCTCAATAACCCATGGCTACAACCTATCACTGTGATTGTTAAAGGGTTGGAAAGGAACGAGACATTTCTCCACGATCACATAAGTTCACGCAGTGGCACCATATCTCAAAATTGCCGTAATAATTCTACTATCTTTCATACCTCTCGGTCTCCAGAGCACAACAGCCAAGCCAAAAACAACTCATCACGCATCGAAGAGCAGCAAATTTTGAGCTTGAAAGATAGATAGTATTGAATCTACCTCTTTCACAGCCCCATTTCATCTCAAACGAGGAAAAACCCTTCTCGCTGCGTGTTATACACATGCCCTCCTCCACACCTCAACGCAACTATCGTACTCAACGGTTTTGGTTGCAGTGCACCAGCAGCCCGACCATATATGTATGATTCTAACGCCGTGTCCTCCCGAAAATCCCACAAAGTCGTGCCATAAAGAAAAAGTGGAAGAGATTCTATGCCCAACCCCATATATGCGACTTCCCCATAGTCCAAACAAAAGACAAGAAAAAAACTCCTGATTATGCACTATTTTACTGATGTTTTCTCATCTGGTTTTTCGAATTTGTTGGTACCTGAGAATTAGATATTTTGAAGCCCTGGTTTTTGAAGAGCTCCGTCGTCGAACGTTAAGCCGATGCCGATGTATCAATCATCGTCCAAGCCGTCGACATCGATAGCATCGGGATTGACTTCCACGAGAGGAGCAGCTGTAGGCATATTGCCCTTTTGTGGTCCAGTACTGGCAGCCACGAATCCAACGGGAGCTCTCGCTTCACGCTCCAAAGTAGCCATCGCATCTGCTCCTTCGTCATCGTCATCTCCACCAGCTGCAGTCTCCTTAGCTCGAGCTAGAGCCTGGCTGGCAATGAAGTTGACATCGGTGTTATACTGTGCCTGAACACTTCGTTTGATACGTAGCATTTCTTTGAATGTATCTTCGTTGCCATGTTGCACCTCGAATTGTTCCCACTTCGTCCAGAAGGAGGGACTCGTCCTTGGGTCACAGAATTGGGAAGCGTGGCCATAGATTGCTCTCGCACGATCGATTTCACCAAGTCTCTTTTCCATGTCTGCGAACTTGAGGCACATGTCTCGCGCATCCTTGTCAGGAAGAGCTGCAATGGCACGTTCGTAAATTGGACGCGTAGATGGTAGACCGAAGTTGGAGGCTGATTTGGTGATGTAGAAGTTGAACATATCTGCTCTGTCTTCGTCCGATACGGCGCGAGTGGCTCTTTCGTAGATTCGCATTGCATGTCGAGCCAGCCCACGTTCTTCTTCCAAGTTTCCGTACATGAGATAGAGAACCTTGGCGAATTTGGGAGGGCATCCCTCTACAGACTGCTCGAAAAGGTCGCGAAGCCGTTCGATACCAATTTTTCGATCTACTGCCTTGGTGAGGTACAAGTTCCATAACTCAAAGGCAACTGGGTAGCTGAATAGATCTAGACCTCGTTCGTAGATCTTGAATGAATCTTCAATATACTTATTCTCCTCCAGGAGATTGGCGTAGTTAACCACAGTCTGGGGTGTTGCAATTCGGAGCTCAAAGATCCTCTCGTATATCTTCTTGGTCTCTTCCAGAGTGCTCACACTTTCCACCAAATCCACATAGAAACTCCATAGCTTCCAGCTCTTGTGCACCCTTTGTTGGGGTGAAAGAGTGTCGTCAAAGTAGTCCACGGTGGATCGTTTTGGAGCTTGTACTGCTTTGGCCATAATTTTGACGGCCTCCTCGAAACTGTCGTTCCTGAGCTCCATTTCGGCCCACTCGAGCCACATATCAGCTAGTTCCGCAACTGACTTGAACGGGACCTTGACTGCCTTCTCCATAATGACCCTAGCGTTCCGAATATCGCCACCTTTCTCGTAAAATTTTGCGTAGTTTGCCCATAACTCGTGGAATCGACCAACTGCCTTCTTTGGTTGAACTGCCGCAATGGCATCTGTGTAAGTGTTAACCACTTCTTGCTTGTTCTCCCCCCATAATCCTATGCGAACATTCCATTCGGACACATTGTTCGGGTTCTGCCGAAGTAGGACATCATTAATTAAGAACGGTCTCCGATCCATCAACTGTTCAAATCTCATCATTCGGATATCCAAATCGAAGTCGGCGTTCTCATTCACGATTCCTTTTTCTGACCGCACTGCCGCCTCCTCCATCAAAGCTCCTGTAATTGCTTCCTCGAACTCGACATATGAATCGAAAATGAGAGTAAAGTCGCGTACTGTCATGACACTCGTGATTCCTTCTTCGAAAACGTCCCGGGCCCTCTCAAAACTTCCTCTCGTGATCCAGTATGTCGCAAGTCCTGACCAAAGCTTCCCTCTTTGATCAGAAAATCTCTCAATCCCACTTCGAATGATCCTCTCCACATCAATCCCAGATTCGTCTCCCGTTTCGACATCTTTTGCATGTTCAACCAACAAATCGACCATCTCACTCCACAGCTGATAATGGCCTTTCCCATTTTTGCTCCGAAATTTTGGATTATTCAATATCTCCATGTATTTCTTGACAGCTTCCGTGAAACGTCCATTCTCTATCAACAATTCGATAAAGTCTTCTGTGTCCTCGGGATGAATTTGCATGTATCGCCGCCAAATTTTGATCGCCGTTTCGCCTGATGCTGAATTTGCAAATGGACGATAGAGCGCCCAGATTCGGTTATGTTGGGTGATTGGAAGGGCTCGAAGGGCTCGATCGAAGGTTCGTCGCGTGAGCGTAACAATCGGTTGGAGCAAAAGAAATGAGAGATACATCTCCCATATCCGCGGCATCTTGTTGAGTAAAATGAGGGCTCTTTCAAAGAGCGAATTGACTTTCGCATACTCCGACGCAAAAATGGCCGGGTTTAGCTTTCCTAGGTGCTTCATCCTAAGACTTAAATACTATCACAAGTTAGCGATAGCACAAACTCTGCTGCAAATAATTCGGTACCATTTTCCACAACTTGAAGGACCGGGGAAGTTGCCGACATGCTCTTTCGAGGACGTAAGCCTGCTCGTGAAGACTGCCATGTTGGAACTTGAACGCGATATATGCTAACCACGGCTTGACACTTCCTGGGTCCCGAAGAATATCTTGTTCGTAAATTGTGTCTTCTTCGGACTGTGACGTTGTCAGCTTGGTTTGCAGGAACCCGGGCTTCGTTGCTTACAATCAGGTATAAATCTGGCTTTCCTCGGGAGAGCTTCGATTTCGAGACGACGGGAGCTACCATTGTGGGCAGAAGCTCACCAGGCATAGTATGCCTGCTGAGATAACTTGCGAACAAACCACGGCGATATTGATGGTATGTTCAGAGATAAATTGTCGACTGCCAGGCGCGTCTAGAGGCGTGGAGGGTTTGGCAGAAATCATGCGGTGCAACTAGCGTTGGTGCCTAAGGTATTAATATTGTGGTCGCAAGGCATGGATTCCTCGAACCCCTGGTGGGGAGCTCCATTCCTTCTTATCGTCAACGATAGCCCGGAACAGCTTCAGAACACGAATACTTCGGTCCTTTGACACCGAGTAGTTGAGGTGCCCTCGTCCGTTGCATTCAAGGTCACTATTGTCAAATCCTCTACTCCAGACTTGTCGCTATGTCAGGAGCTACTGTAATATCCAGCTTCTTGCTGCTGGAACCATTGCTGAACGCTGTTTAGAACCGAGAAGCGGTCTTCCCGACTCGTCAATCCCTGGGATTGATGAAGACGAAGTTAAAGGGAGCTCAGACTGGTCATGATCTTCTGAAGAGAAAGAGTGAAGCTCTGACAAAGTACCCCCTCCTTCCTCTGTGTACGATCATGGCTAACAGCTCTCCGCAGACGTTTCCGAGGTATTCACAATTGCACTCCTCGTTTATTAGACCACCCTCTTACCTTAGAATATAGAAATTACCAGACGAATTGACGAGGCAAAGCGTAAGATGGGAAGGGTCATGCAGATTGCAGCATTCTCTCTTGCAGAAGTCACATACGCAGTCGGAGGAGATATCGGTTACCAAGTACAAGAATCCGCGAAATCAGCCCGCTTTCGATTACGAACGAAGCAAGAGAACGTCTCTGGTGTTTTCCTTCCAGCTTTCGAAAGCTATACCACCGACGGTAACAATGATTTTGGGTTGACTGGTCTCGGAAAGGGTGGACAACAAGTCCAGAGATGTAGAGAGACGTACGCTAGAGCTGTCGAAACTTTGGTCGAGCTTGCAAGTTTACAGGTAAGCTTTCGACTGAAGTTGAAGCTAGCTTGAGGCTAATTTGCTAGACTGCCTTTGTCATTCTAGATGAAGTTATCAAGGTTGTGAACAGGCGAGGTAAATCCCAATTCATCATTGTTTGATACTAAATGCTAACGTTTGTGTAGTAAACGCCATGTCAGTAAATTCTACAAATTACTTTTTAATGAAGAGACTAACATATCTAGTGAGCATGTGATCATTCCTCGAACTGAAAACACCATCAAATGTGAGTAAATCCGCGGTTTCTAAGTGAGGCGAGCTCCTGACAAGCTTCAAGACATCAACTCAGAGCTCGATGAATTGGACAGAGAGGAGTTTTTCAGATTGAAGAAAGTTCAGGGCAAGAAGCAAAGAGATACTGCCAAGCAAGACGCAGAAATGAAGGCTAGGAGGGAGAAAGCTGAAAAGGCAGGAAAGGCAGAAGATGATAAGGAAAACTCTGGAGGTGGGGATATCCTTGGCGAACAAGATGACACAGACGTCATTTTCTGAATGGTTTGGGGGGTTTGCAATGTCCATAGGGCATAGAGTGCATAATATTATCAAGTAGCATGTAGTATTAGTGAGCACATTTCGTAGGAAGAAGGCATTCTTCAATACAAGCTCTATTTTTGGGATCGACGATTTTTTGGATTTCTCGTTCTTCCTTTCATCCACCCATTAACGATCATTGCCTTTGGTATGTGACCTTCATAACTTTCGACTCTGCACCCAAAGCCATACCAGCGACATTCTCCTTGGCACTAATAGCACCTGTCTCGCTCTCGTATTCAACGAAAGCAATTCCCTTTCTGCCAGGCACCAATCTGACTTCTCTGAAGCCCTCGAAACGGCCAAATATAGCAGTCAAAGAATCCACCTCGTACTCGTCGGGAAGGTTCTGCACGAAGAGTATCTTATTCGGTGGAAGGTACTCATCTGGAATAACAGCTGCACCCGCCGGATTCGACGATTTGAGACCAGCACCACGGGTGGCCTTGATGGGCCGGGCGGCTTCTGGAGCAATTCCTGAGGCACCAGGGCGTTTGAGCTTGGATTCGGCTTGTTCTGCGGCCTTCTTCTTGTCTGGTTGCAATCTTCATTAGCATCGTTCATTCCATCCCATTCGCCGCACCAGAATATAGTACATACCTTTCTCCGCCAACCGCCGTCTCTTGTGGCTCTCAAACTCGTCATTAGGCCCCTCCCGCTTAACCGTAGCATCACTCCTCGTCCTCGCAAACGCAAGCTCCATCTCTTTCCCAAACAGCTCAAACCCCTGTACCTCATCGATCGCCTTCTGCGCACTCTCGACACTGTCGAACACGATGAATGCTTGTCCTTTCGCCTTCAGGTTCGTCTTCGCCACGATCTCGATGATCTCGCCATATTCGCTGAAGAGCTCTTCGAGGGACTCTTTGAGTTGCTCGACTCTGATGCGTTCTTGGAGATTGCGCGCGTAGACTCTAGGAAGAAATATGTTAGCTCATTGCAGGTACGTGTCGGGTGTGCAATGACACGTACGTTGCGCTTGGTGGAGGATTGGCTGCCATAGTTAAGGCCGTGTTTATTGTGGTTTGTGGTTTTGGAGGGGAGCTTCAGCCTTCTGAAGCCTCAAGAGGGCGGCATGATTGGATCCACAATAATTTATGTCTTCTAATTGGCTGGGCACAATCTACAAGTCGTCCCCCCTTTTCCCCAACATCAGTTTGTAGCAACCATTTTCTTATTCTTGCTGTTAAAAACAACCAACCTTTTCAGCTTCACAAGCTAGTTTCATATTTAAATAATGGCTGAATGGTGAATTTTCTGGCTTTCATTATCACAAAGGCTTGTCTATCTATGCTGAAGCCTAGAGCAGATACGATGGAAGAAGAGAAAGAGATTCTCGGTACTTCGGTAAATAGCAAGTTTAATTCTGCCCTGAGCCTTAGAATCTCAAACTATACCTCCGTACTAAATAACGTGCACTGAGAACATCTAGGTTAGAGGTCAACAGACAAGCCTTCCCAGGCTAGCACTCGGACCACCAATACATACCAGCGTCGTACCCTCGCTTACAATATAACCCAAAACAGCTATACCATCTGCTAATTGGAATACACCACATAAAAAATGGCGAGCTTATAGCATCTACCTCTCCCCGCGAGAGCAAACCATCTCCCCGAAGTGGTACAATAGAAGCAGATAAGTTTCTCGTGGCCCCTCTCCTCGGTTAGGGTCATTTCTTTATAGCAAGGGCGCGAAAACACCATAGTATATCAGCATTCCGCCTAGACGTACCCCGGCATGTTCCCCAAGAACTGCAAAGCAGAAGTTTCTCGAGGCAAATGAAATCCCCGTCGAGACCTCCCACGTCGGGCGGGGAGGAGGGCGGCAGTTTACTCTTCTTCAGCACGCTGCTGTGGCGAACCTCGCCAACCCTTGGAAGTTATAGCGCCATGGGGAGTTTGCCAGAGGTGTTATTTTCAGCGGCAAATCATGAATGTGGCGACAATACCCCCTTAGGGGACGGGTTACACCAAGTACCTAAGAGCATTGCAGGCATTGCACTCGTACAGTCAACATCTCTCTTGACTTACACCTGACAACGCGAGAGGACAAATTCCTTCATAACGCGAGTCCCGCTAGAGAAGCTCAAGAGTCTGCCTGAAATTCATATAATGTTAATCCTCTTTCTATGTCAGTTGCCAGGTAGAGTGCTTTTATGCTAAATCTCACAGCGTTTCCCTTTCGCTAAAATCTCTTGCCTTCCACCACTATTATGAATTATATATTGTGAAAGCTCTTCAACTAATAATAGCCCGCAAGAATTTTGTACTGCCACTGCTATATATGTTTGCCATTGCTCTCAGAGTTGCAAGAATGTCTTTAACATTGTTGAAGCGCGGGAACTTCTAAACCTTTCCTAGGTACATTCAGATTCAAGAATCGAAGATGCTATCAAGTAATCACGTTACATGTATTTCAATACAACCTACCTATCTTACTGTAGTAACATGATAAACCTCACCTCCCGACAGCCTCCCAGAATCCGCATAGAAAATAATCCCTCTTAAGTGACCCCCCCTCCCCCCTATTCCTTTCTAACCTCCTCTATTTATCCAGCATACTCATGCCCCTGCCAACCGCCCTCTGCCCTCCGCAAAACCTAACAATTAAAACTCGGCTGCACCTACCCAAACAACAGCCACTATCGTCTCCGCTCCCCAGTCTGCTTCGATGACACCTTCAATCTAGCTCCAGGTATCAGTAGTACAATGATAGTTAGGACTTATTGGTTAGGTACACCAACACATACATACAACACCAGCATCCTCGGTCCCATCTTGCGCTCCTCACGGGCTGTCCCTCTCACCAACCCGATGCCACCAGGAGAAGGAGGAGCGTGGTCGAAGGGTGGAGGCCCGGGAATTCTGATTGTGAATGTGGCGTTGAGGTTGGTGGTTGGGTTGGTGATGAAGGGGATGGGGAGTGAGGTGGTGGTGGGTATTTGTGATTTTGGGATAAAGGGAGAGGAGTACGGTGTTTTAACTTTGAGATGATAGGAAGTTAGCGATTTTTGTTAGTTATTACAGGTGTGGTATCTATCTTCCTGAGGTACAGCAGAATTCCCAACATCTTTGTTTGTCGTACCACACGGAAGACATGCGAGATTATAAAGTCCAGTAAGCATTATATTCGTGGCAGAGCTTCGTAATAGGTACATTTTGTCTCCTCATTTAATAGTCGGCATCTTTGTCAAGGACTTGCAAATTTAACAACAAATCGCTTAATTAAAGGGTTATATTCTAGCGCCTCGCATTTTCTCCTTTTCAAATCTTGATGTTGAGTACAACAAATACGTGGAGCGTTTGACTAATCAACTTAAAAGTTTGAGATTTCGCTGATATCTGGCTTGAGGCTATAGCTCAACAAAGAGTCTCGTTGTTTCTGGCAGGTGGTAATCCGTAAGAACTCACTGCAAAACCTTAGAGGCACCTCTAGCTGTCTTGGGTACCTTCTACGGATGTCCTACATAGCGGTAGGATATATGACTAGTTCTGTGGAATCTTCTGGAACAATAAAGTCGATTGTGTTGTTTTTAAGGTAATAATCACTCTGGTTCCCCTTGTTATGAAATAACAATCAAGGCATCTCAGGCGGGGTATACGTAGAGTTTTGATTGGCATTCTTGCGGTGTGAAATATGATTTTTGGGATTCATGTGGTATAAAGGTATCCTTGTTCAAGAGAGAAGTGCCTCCAACTTTCGAGGAGCAAAAAGGAGTCAATTTCCATTTGTCTATCCCTAGGCTTGTTCCACAACCATCCACAGCCTCTCTATTCAAGTCAGCCTCTTCGTTTCAGAAAGAAATCCAAGCATGCCATAAGTTTTTTCGTAAGTCTCTCTCGTGACCTGAACATTGAGATGTTCGTTTTTCAACCCGGAATCCGTCCATAGAAAACATGCAACTTGAGCGAATAGCCGAGGAGCATTTTTACGTCCTCTAACTAAGCTCTAAGCAACCGTTAAAATCGGCTTAACAGGTGTTCAACATAGAAGTAAGAGCGGTTTTCTCGGCACTAGTAATAGTGAGAGAATAGACAGACTTGACCTTAGTCCACATCTTAGCATAGGTGCAGTAGTACGAAGCTGTTCGTCAATATTAGCAAGAATCCTTGAAATCGCCTACGAAGCCAGGAAGTACGAAAAGGGTACTTACTCAACGGAGGTTTCCATGACTCAGGTCCGCTATCACCCTTGGCTTGGTTGACATTGTCAGTGACAGCAAGCAATTGAGGGTTGGCCAAGTCATTGGCAAAGGTCCGTCTCTGTGCGGTCGTCCAAGCAGCTGCACCACTCTTCCATGCGTTGCTCAGTGGTACCATATGATCGATATCAACGTCACTAGCGGCTGTCCAAGTCGCACCATCATATGGCGAATACCAAGATCCGGAAGTAGCAGTGCAGGCAGAGCTGACCACAACGTTTGTTCCGTCACGCTTGAGGACAGTCTCTCTAGTGTTGCAAGTTCCAGAGATAGTGATCCACGTTGGGAAAAGATCACGAGAGTATCCGGTTTGAGGGCCTTGTGCGGCAACAGTGAGGCCTGCGAGAGCGGTCTTAGCTGCTGCTGTGGATGGAATGTTTGGTGGTGTTCGAGCAGCGAGGGGGAGGGTTGCCGCGATGCTGGATTGAATGAAGACCGCCGAGGCAATGAGAAGAGCTTGAAGAGAATGCATATTGGCGATGAAGCTGAGCTTCTCGACCTAGACAGGAGTTGTACTTGAGAGGCTCCTAGCAACAATTGCTAGAGCAATTGAAGGATAATATCGACCGAGTGATGGAGGATGAAGAGGAGAGAAGACACTTCTGCTCATGTCTTTTTTTTGGCTGAGCATCTCAAAGGTTTATATCTTATTTGAGGCTGAAGTAAGATGAATGAGACCGTCCTCTTTTACCCATGACCTATCAACCCCGCCAAAGAATAACTGTTACAAACGATAAGATCTTATTGCTTATCGCTCATCCAACAATAGTTGCCCATGGCACATTCATACGCTCTCGGAAATACTTGGCATAACTACCGAGCTTCCTTATACGGATCATCTGCCGAAGGCTTGTTGAGCCTTGATGATCGACATCTTGCAATAACAACCGAGGATCGTAAGCATGGTTGGTACACGTGCATATTCTCCAAGATTCGATTGTTTCAGGGGAAAGAGGGTGTTGCCCCATGGCCTATAAACACTCGCCATGCAGCCAAAATAGGGGAAAGAATGGGATACCTTGTGGACCTGCCACTCGGGGATCGATCTGCGGATTAGATGGACGCTTGGTATTTTGAGGCATTGAGTTGGAAATCTTTCGGATTGGTCAGCCCTATTTTGATCAGATACGAGTAATATGTATTAACGTCGTGAAGTTTTGGGCCAAAAGATGGAGTGAAAAATTTAGAACAGCAAGAAATTGAAATTTTAAACAACTGAAACTCAAAAGGCATCGCTAACCAACACAATAAGAACATATGAACAGTAGCGCATCTTGGAATTGAGCTAGAGAGACTAAAAGAAGCAGGTTCGAGATGAGGTGCATCGGACAATTAAGGATGGCCGTCGAATCAACACGAAGGTGTGTAGCAACCACCGTTAAGCCTTTGTCGGACAGCGGCGAGTTCCTCAAGTCAAGGACGAAGATGTATTGAAATTTTGAAGATCGTGATGGTGGGCATGAATGTGAGGTGTTGACATGCCGTCGTTGTACGACAAGATGCGATAACGAATGCTCAGCTGCCGGCACTTGCTCTATCTTGACGGTGTCTTATCGAAAGATTCCCATCAAACCCTCGTCATATGTATGTGACGAGTCTTAACGTGAATCATGAAGGCATTCAAGGAAATGCCATGAGAGTCTCCGGCCGCTCTCTCTCAACAATGATCACCCTTCCGAGATGTCGACATCGAATCGATCTCAATCCCTCATATAAATGCCCATGTAAAGAGAGGGGCAATATGTCGACGCAGTTATAGCTGCAGAAGAGGATGATAAACAGAGCTTTGGCATAGAAGAGAGAAATCGCAAACCTCGACATCAAGCTGGTCTTACTCAGTACGGAGTACCGTAACGTATTCCATAAGGATCCCGTGCTCACAACGATCCCGTGCTGGCCCACCCCACCATTTTTCAACCTCTTGACTTCCAACTCTTATAACTCACCCAATTTTTATCTAAATGTCTCAAAAAGAAGGTCAAATCGCGCTGGCTATACATGCCTTTAAAGAGGGCCAGATTACAACTTTGAAGGAAGCTTGTAAGTTGTACGGCGCGCCATATTCCACGGTACTAGGACGCGTCAAAGGGGCAAGGTACGTCAAAAATCTATTACGCAAATGGCGAATTTGCTACTACAAAAACGATCAGAATCAAGCCGAGTCCAAGTAGGTGTAAATTGGGCACATAACTTTATTCTACGCCACGACTCCCTACGTACGAAATACAGCCGTAAATACGATTATCAGCTTACAAAATACGAAGATCCTTCGATTATAAGAGCATAGTTTCGATTAGTACAAAATATAGTAGGAAAATATGGGATATTAGCGGACGATATATACAATTTCGATAAGACCGGCTTTCAGATAGGGATAATTGCCACCGCTAGAGTCGTTACTGGCTCTGAAAGAAAAGGCAGACCAGTGCTCTTACAACCAGGTAATCGCGAATGGGTTACAGCGATTGCCTCAATATGTGCGGACGGTTGGAGTATACCTACGATGATAGTCTTTGAGGGCAAGGTTCATATATCAACCTAGTATACAGAGCAATTGCCCAAAGACTAGGTAATTGGTCTCAGTAATACAGGATGGACGAACGACGATTTAGGCCTTATTTGGCTTAAAGACGTCTTTGAGAAATACACTAGGGATCGTACAAAAGGAGTATATCGACTTCTTATTCTTAATAGCCATAGAAGCCATTCAACTCCCAAATTCGACCTCTTTTGCAGAGAACACAATATTATAACGCTCTATATGCCACCGCATTCTTCTCATCTTCTTCAACCCTTAGATGTTAGCTGTTTTTCGGCCTTGAAACAGTATTATAGGCAAGAGGTGGAAAAGTTAATACGAGTCGGCACTCTTCATATCGACAAGCCAGACTTTCTTCTAGCTTATATCGCGGCTCAAAACAAGACCTTTATAGAGAATACAGTTCGTAGTGCATTCGCTGCCTCTGGATTCGTTCCATATAACCCAGATCGTGTGTTGGAAAGATTAAATACTCGATTACGCACTCCTACCCCTCCTCTTATTTTAATGTCTAGTCCCTCCACCTAGGTACCAGAGACGCCTCGGAATACACTAGGGGTAGATCGACAAGCAGAGGCAATAAGAAGGTCTATTCAACGACGTATAGATGTTTTATCTAGCCCTACAGACATAGCGTTAGGTCAATTAATCAAAGGATGCAAAATGGCTATGCAAGCCGCCACGGTCTTGAGCGAGGAAAATAAGCAGTTACGAGCTGAATCAGACCGTAAAAAACGTAAAAAGACAATAAGAAGACAATATATTACAACTAGAGGAGTTCTTACGGTGTAAGAAGGATTGCAATTAGTTCAAAGAGACAATAATACCGTGGAGAGTTCAAATCCGGATCAAGCAAATGTATCACGATTACGCGTATTACGCAAATGCAGTAAATGCAGATCGACTGAACACACGGCTCGTATATGTTCTGTATCTATATAATATAATAGAATCGATTTTGCAAGGGTTATATTAATACGTTTTTAAGTTACTGTATCGTGAATCAAAATGGTAGGGTGGGCCAGCACGGGATCATTGTGAGCACGGGATCCTTATGGAATACGTTAATTAGACTAAGCACAGCTGGCAAAGCATTACCCTTGCCTCGGCATCGGGAAATCCTTTTCCCGATCCGAGTCCGAGTCCGATGTACTCCGTACCGGCATATCGGGTCAGCAAATGTACGGAGTACTCCGCAAGAACAATAAGTAGAGGACAATACAAGCCTCAATAATCATAAGAAAATAGCGAAAAGAGCTTGGAAATAGTTCATCTAAAAGGCCATATGTTCTTGTTCGAGATCTCTCAGTCTCTTGCCTCAATCAACAATGAGTTTACACCCAATCTTAGGTAGCGCTTCCCCAGGTTCTCCTAACTCCTAGTACGGAGTAGGCACGCGAGCTCTTGCCGTGCGGGGATCTTTTTTTGTGGAGAGCTTCAACTCAGAAAGCTCGCAACACACCACTACGAGTGCAACATCGCTCTCTAACAACTCTCAATCGCTACTTCGATCACGAAATCCATCCAAGAGAAGCTGTGTCAAGATATATTGTGGCGTCAAGGGCAAATTCCCGGTCCTCAGCATGGCGAATACTGCACCAGCTCGAACCACTTTATCGTACGTCGCTTCACCAAGCTCCAGATTCGCCTTCTTGCCTCTATCCTCTAGCAAAGCTCGTGCTAATATGATATTTGATCACCATAGGCGCCGGAGAACACCACTGCTAATCGGCACATTCTTGGTTGGCAGTGCCTTTTTCATCGGTCTGAAGTTCAGAGCTGTAAAGCAGCGCAGTGAAGAGGCCAAGGTGAGGACTACGAAAGACTATCATGTCAATGCTGGTGCGAGAAGCGGTGAGTCTTCCAGCTGCTCTGTGGCCATCATTCTATCACATCTTTTGCTGTTCTTTGCTCTGGAGATTCTTGGCTAATCTGTTTTGACCATAGGTGGTGGAGTTTAGGAAATAATAAGTGGGAACGGGGACACGGATACGAAGATGCCAGTAGATGAGCATACACGAACTGTGCTGTACATATTATACTTTCGTTTGTAGTTGGTGGCAGACTAGTTACGGCGTTATGAAAGGGATGTGTATTGTGGAGTCAATTTTTGGCAACAGGTGGGAATATAATCGGGGGGATATTCCCGGAATGAGCCCTTCATCAACGATGTTAATTTGAAGCCAATTGAACCCTCTTCTACGTTCCAGGTTCGACTTGCGTCTTGTGTTGAAGCGCCGAGGCATGTTGTCAATTCTCGCAGGTTCACAGGGTTGCCATTCTCTTGTAATGGGACTTGGTCTTTGAAGTATAATCGATGAACCTAGTCCCAAATCGTTCGAACGTGCGTACCACTACCCCCTAAATACTTGTTAGTGTGTGGGTTAGCAAAGCCACACTGTGATTCGCTATACAATCCCTACCCTGGACTCACCGAATAACCTTTATTTAGGGTGGGGGGATAGTAGTGTTATCTTAGGAAGATGGACCCACATTCGTGCTCTTCTTTCAGCGACTCTAGCTCCTAGCAGGAATCAATCTACTGGGTCTCTGAGGACGAGGCTGGATCAATTCAGAACCTCTACTTCTACCTTGTTTAGTCTCCTCGCATAGTTGTAGGACGGTCTCAACCCTAAATACTCTAGTAATATTAATCATTCTATTCAGGAAACGACAGGAACCTCTCATATTCATCTGACCTAGTCCCGGAATTTCACTCTAGCGGACTTGTTGGGTGTGAGATAGTTGTGCCTCATCCGCCGAGCACCTCGCTTAGCCACCCCAAAAAGGAAACACAAAACAATCACCTTTCTTAACCTCACGGAAACAATAGTCTATAGCGAACGACCAATTACCCCCCTTCAAACCTATGATAAAAATAGCAGAAACTTTCTCGCCGCTCTGCTCCCTTAATCGTGGGAGGGTGTCCTAGGTTTAGAAACTTGACGAATTGATTTTTTGTTTGGATCTTATTATTTGGTTCCGCTTGATATCCCTTACTGCCAAACATGATTATAGAGTTAATTGGGATTATAGCAGATTTGGATGGTGGGGCACGATACTGTAGAGGGGATTTCTGAGTCTCATCGCGCTCATCACTAGCTCACTCTTCCTCTCCAAAGCAGCTCAGAGACCACATCTCGATTTGCCCATCCATCAAATGAACATTGCTAAATTTCAGGTCTACTACCCCCTTAATTATGCCAGTGGAATCGACAGGGATTGGAGCCTCGGTGTTCTGTCTCGCATTTGAATCTCTCGCAAGTCATTCTCGGTCGAAACTTACAACTGTATCCCGTGGAACAGTTCGCGGTTCTATTCAGCAGGTGCATCATTCTTGCCCTCTAAGCAGGTTCCACAACGAGACCAAGTCGCTAAGCATTCTCTTCATCTACTAGACTGTAAATGAACAACTTTTCGCCCCCAAGGACACTAATAGAAGTTGGGAAGGAAGGTGAACCTCATTTTTCTAGTAGTCATTAGAAGAAGAAAAATCCCACGAAATCCAACGAGAAATATAAACTTCACTGATCGCACGTAAAGATATATAAAGCCGAACATCTAGACCTATTCCTATGCTATTTTGATTCTCTGGGAGTATGTTAGAGAGCTCAATTTCCGTAGTCAGTTGAGGACAATTCACGTTCTATAACACAGCCTCGTCGAGAATTGACTCTCCTCTTGCCACAACTCTGGTATTGGTGGGAAGTGCCACAGCTCCTTCTAACTTCTAAAAAAATTCCCAACTCCGCTTGCCTACCGCTTAACTAGCGATGTGTTACGTTATACATGGCCGGAAACCATGCAGGCAAACATCCTTTTCACTCCCATGGCGTTTGAGGTAGACGAAAGGGATTGTTACAGAAGCATGATACATGTGATATTGGAGTGGATCTTGGATAGTTGTTATAGCATTCGACGGTATAAAAATTCCACAACAAACCCTGAATGAAAGTAAATCACCTTCCTGCAAGGGTGCGTTTTGGAAGATCTACTGATGTTTCTTTTCTTAGGGGTTTTTTTTACCTTCGAGGAAGATGGAGAGGGTTGTTTGATTCTGCTTCTTTGGACCCAGAAACAGTCCAGCCGTAAACCAGTATATTTTCTACGTTGCATCCTTGTGTTATGAAAGCTACTGTCATCCGACTAGAGATAGCCTCACCGATGTTACATTAACATTCTCACCTTTTTCAATATTACTAGCGTAATAAAATGAAGGGAAATCTCAAACTCTAAGGTTAGTAGCTTACCTGAGAACACATCACCAGTGTTCTATCCCTCACTTTCACTACAGTACATTGTATTCCAAAGAGTTTGAAAGGTTTTCCTAAAAAAATATTCCTAGTATCTCAACTATCATAAACTTCCTGATGTAGTAGTTCTGTTGGCAAGATTACCGAGATTGAAACACAATACTCCCAGTGGAGACCTAGTCAATTCAACGTCTCCTTCTCTTCTTTTATCCTTGTGGCTGCACAAGTCATCAGTTATCTACGCGGCGGTACAATCGGCCCCATTTAGATTTTTGGACTTCCATTGCAATCAAACATTCGATTATGCCCATATGTCTCGCATAATTACTACATCTCGGGTGCGAAACCACCTAAGCCCTTGACTGTCCTGCATTTTCCTCGGTGGGAGTCGGCGTGTTCCCAACATTAGGGGGGGGGCATACTTGTTTCTTCCGTCGTCACTTCAGCAGTAGGGACCTAGGTATTAACCGGAGGAGGTCTCATGAGGTGCGGCAGAATCAACTCTTCGGATGTGTACCAACGATTCCGTCTTCGCTCAAGACGGGTATCAATAGTGTCCAGACTGTACTCCGCTTTCTTCCATTTATCCTCCTCCCACTTTCTAGGACGTCCGGGGAAAAACAAGGGCCTCAGAGAGTGACCGGTGCCGGGAAATTTGCGCTCGAGAGCATACAATACGTCCATCACTTTTGGTCGTTCTCCTGCTCGAGATTTTCGCCCTAGTTCTACAAGCTTCCTGGATTCGCCCTCGAGTGGATTCGACAATAAATCCTTCAAGTAGCCTAGATCCACATCCGTGCTTTCATCTTGTGGATGCTCGACTCCGCCAATTTTTTCCAAGGCGATGCCATGAGCTTCTGGACTTCGACTGGAGCCGGCCACAATCATGTTGTGTGCCATTCCGAGAAGTCCTACTATTAACAGACACCATGCATCGTCCTCCAAGCCACCAATAGCATACAACAATACTATCCAGCAGAGTGCGTAGAAAATTGACGTATATCTAGTTATCGTACTCGCACGATGCACTGGATTTGCAAGATCTTCTAAATGTGGAAGGGATGAGAGTGGTTGTCCGTCCATATATTGTTCCTCCTCGTCTAGATCTCTCAACTTCCGCTGAAGTGTGTCCGGGAGTATGATAAACACATACTTATGCCCATTTCCCCGTGTAATAACATAACTATCCTTTGAATTCAGTCTACCTTGGAACTTTTCCTCTCGTGCCGAGGAGAGAGAGGCTGTTAGAACAGCGAGCAGATTACCAGCAACGGTAAATATCAATATGCCCCAATTTCTCGCGCTAGTATTTGAAGGATATCCTGGAATTGCCGGTATTACTGAGACAGCTATTTGAAGAACTAGGAAGAGGGCAAACAGCATCCACGTTTGGCGTCGGTCCGGTCTATACATTCCATACTGCATAGTTGTGTCATCTCTTGCAGCTTTAAATGCAGTGACAATCAAACCGGATTTCAGCTCGTCCTTTGTACTTTCGCTCTCTACCCTGAGTTCCAAGTCCCTAATTAACCGCCAAGCACCCAGGATTGGTTTTGCCGAGTATCGCCTGAACTAATGGTGATAACATAGCCTGGATAATCTGGTGGAGAAAGGTAGGTCCCGTCTCCGAGGGCAGATGCAACTGCATTGAAAGAAAAGGACACCCATCCAAAACTGAAGACGATAGGAGTTATTAATCGCAAATTCAAATTATCAGTTGGCAGTTTGCCTCCAGTTGATTGAGCGACTGCCTTCTGAACAATATCGCCGCCGATGAGAAGAAGAACGGCGATAATTCCCTTGGGATGGGTGAATTGGCAACGGAAGTACTGTTGCCAAGTGATCTTAACTTGCCCACTGTGTTTGACATTTATGAGTGAAGCTGCGCAAGTATTCTCCGTGGTATTGTCGGACGAAAACAACGAAAGCAGAGGAATTGCGTCTATTATCTCAACAAGCAAGATCATAAGGGATATAAGAATTAAGAGCGAACGAAGTGAGTACATGGTCGAACCCACGTGAATGTTGAGACTATAGATGATGAATGATGAGAGCTGAGAGGAAAGAGGAAAGAGGAAAGAATAGTACTTGGGGGAGGCCAGATAAAAGCTTGCAGTCCCAGCCGAAACGAGGCTCAAGACCTGGCTGATCCTGCTGATCATTTTTTCCAGTGTTACAAAGTTGTGGAAATAGATTTTCGTCACAGGCTCACAGCCCAATAAACGAGGTGATTGCATATCTATGTAGCACGAGCTAGCTTGGTGGCGCCGATCACGATATTAGCGAGCCAGAAGATCTCCCTTTATTATTACTGTACAGTACGCAGGCTGGTGACAGCTGAAATCCAAGCTTAACGCGGCATGATTTAGTCAGCCCTCCAACCCCCCCTCCGATGCAGACGTCCATTCTTTGAGACATCCAGCCCTGTTTATACTTCTTCAACGATACAAGATCTCAACAGCATTACAACATGTCAGATGACTCTCTCAAATACAATTCCGCTGACACTCTGTACTATGACACTTATTGATGATTAATGTGCGTGGCTAATTCCGCTGCAAGAGCAATTATTCAAAGGCTTTGATGGACCACATATCCTTGTGCAGTGATGATCTTGCACACGAGCCAATAGAAATTGAGTTGTGTTTGTAATATCAACAGTGTCACTTTCGATAATCTCGGCTCGGCTGCTTTTCCACACCAGATGGGAATTGATTTAGTCGCGTTAAGGGATGACAAACTTTCGATCACGGCTCTAGAAGATTGGACACCGTTTCTTCAAGCATGGCTGTGGTTCGGCCTTCTGAGAGACACCTTTGGATTCAACCACTGGAATGCTCAAACCGTGCAACATGGTCGACTGCCATTCACTAGAGTGTATGGGTCGAAAACTTACCTTTGCACCACTCATTTGTGCGACATGATTTTGATTATTAAGAATTCCGAACCTACAGACGAATGGCATGAAAATCTCCTTTCGAATCTACACACGTGTGTATCGTTTGTTGATGCAATTCTGGAAACATCTTGGGCACGATCGATAGCAAGTTTACCAACCAAAAAAGAAAGCCCAAGGTCAATCTTCAAGACCATTTTGGCAATTCAGATTCTCTCCAAGACACTATTTGATGCATTTGAAAACCCGGATCTTCACCAAACAAAGAGACTAAGATCACTACTTAGTTCGGAAAAGTTTCTGCTTCCTGTCAATTGGCTTCTGCGTAGATCCGATTGGTGTCCCAAAGAGATCCAGAGATTACCACTAGATGTGATTTTTCGATATCATCTAAGCTTTTATCGTCACTATTCTACAAACGGAAAACTAGATCACAACGGTGACGATAGTTGCAAATACATACCTTAGAAAGAGGATTCTCTCTTCTCCCCAGTACATTTGCACCAAAGTTGTAAATGCTCTCATGTCAAAGTTTCATCGTCAGACCTCGAAAGCGTCATATTAGACGGTAGAGTTCCTCTATTTCGATATCGAAAAGGGGTAGGTTCAACTGGGAGTCTTCAGATGATAGGAATTGACCTCGCCACCAAAGATGTGATACCATTTGTCGCAATCGGTCACATGCGATTTGCGGGCTTGGGAAATACAACGGAGAACTCTCTACCATCTTGTCAACGGGTTTTAATTCAGTCTATCGTGGATCAACTTACCTCTGGTGGAGGGCCAGGAGGAACATACTTTTGGATTGACACTCTTTGCGTGCCACTAGAAAGACCTCTCAATAAAATGGCCCTCCGATCTCTCTGGAATACATCCACCAAAGCGTTCCAACTGCTTGTCTTGGATCCTCCCCTATACCAACATATGTTCAGCAGCTCAGAAGAGGCGCTGATACGAATACGTTACTCATCATGGAAGTCGAGAGTTTGGACACTGAAAAAAGGCTTTGTTGCAAGAAGCATTGTTTCCGCTTCGCAAATCGCAGTGTTACACTACAGGATATCTTGGATGATTTCGAATTAGGTCGGAGCTCTAGCGAATCAGATCTTACAATCTTGAAAGAATGCCCTATGCCGGCTTCCGGCGATTTAGAGCAAGAGGACTCAGAAACCCATCTGCCACATGTATTGAGACTCTTTGCAGCCGACATTAATATTTGGAACGAGGAGAACGAGGATTTAAACCTGTATCGATCTCGTAGTGAGGACAAGTTAATATTATACAAGTACTTACGTCTAGGTTTCTTATCCTCCAGGAAGTTCCGGTATTTTCGAGAAGAATACGAGTGTCGGGAGATTCCAGCCGTCCACAAAGCTCTAGCAAAAGTCTATGATTCTGAGCCCACACATGTTGGGGGATTGGAGCGATCTCTTTGGTCGACAATCTTGAGATTGAGACAGTTGTGTTCTCTAATCTCGGAGCCTGAAGCGTAGGATTAATTGGCTGGAGTAATACCACGGTTCTTGCAATTAGAATAGAGAGAAGTTATGATGACATTTAGTAGCCAAATGGGAGCACAGAAAATTCTACTACTGTTTTATTGAGGTGGTTTCTATTGGTAAGATTGTCTATTTTCAGCAGAAAAATTGAGTTCAGTTGAGTTGAGTTAAGTAAACTACCTAACTAAATTCAACCCAACTCAGGGTAAACTCAACCAATTGAGTGAATCGTTATCATATTACTGTATTGTAAAAGTTACATCAAGTCCAAATAGCGTCAAGTGGCCTATGACAGTTAAAATTTAAGTCTTCCCTTAACGAACTACCCTGTTTTTCAATACCCTTGATTAAGGGCCGCGAGGAACAAGCCAGCCTTTCAATCACAGTATGGAAACGCCGCTTTGTTACCTCAAGGCGTGAAAACCCTTCTGAAACACAGAAATTCACGTTCATTGTGCAAAGCGACTTCTTGACTGTGATATGGTCCTCGACAACAAAATTGAGGAGTATGACCTGAATTAACTTTGACTTAGTGGCTCTTCTGTCTACTTCCAACCTAGCCTGCGACGCCCTACATTCTTAGGTCCTCCCTCTCCCTCTCCCTGTTTTCGCTGCCAAAATTTTGCTGAGTATTCTCTCCTTGCCAACAAAGCTCGCATTTGTCACCTTTCCTACATTCAAATATCTTGCTCTAACCTCACTTATTCAACTCGTGCTTAAGAGCAAAGAAGCATTCGGTGTGTTAGTACAGCATATTGAATAAAATAGTGGGTTTTCTGACATAGAGCTGTGAGAACTTCTTGCCTCGATCTAGCACCTGATAGGAACGACAATCACCTGATATTTCTAGAGATGAAGAACCCTGTTTTCTCATATTACTTGAAAATGTTTCCCCTGGTATCAAAACGAGAGAACTTGTAAGCCTCTGAGAATGCAGACATATATTCTATATATACATTCCAATGTCGAGTTCTCGCAACCAAATTCTCCTCGATATTTTCGCTGACATGAAAATCAACACGCGAACGAGGTCGAGGAGGAGCAGATAGTATTATGACAAAAAATCAAGAATAATGTTCTAGACGTTACATGACAATACACGTGAAGCTTCCAACTATTATCTCAGCACTTCGCTTTCAACCTTTGAATACCCTACTAATATACGTGATGTCCATACTCTCATTTACAAGTACAACGACGGGAATGATTCTGCAAAAAATCATAACCATTACTTTATTGTTTTTGGTAAGGGGTTCGTGAATCAACAGCAAGGTTCCATCTGGAACCATTCTCATGCAGTGAATGATCGACTGGTGAAACTGACTAGGGGTGAGCTATCATACCTCTCCAGCCTACCGAGCCTCGGTATAAGAACAACAACCAACTATCACATCTTAACAAACTACAAACTTGCAATAAGCTTGGTTATGCATGCTGAGTGACCAACAATGTCCCACGACTTGGTATGGGAGCAAACTGGGAACAATGACGAGTGTGATGAGACGATGTTCTCGTGCCGTTCGTATTATTCACGTCAGAGTTGGCAGATTTCAAGGACAACTTATTTTAGATCTCGACAACAACTTGGACCTCGAAAACAAAAGGGTTAAAAGACGGGAGTGACGTGAACATGATGGTTAGAAAACAAATAGGCGCCTGTTTGTACTTAGAAGGAAATGTGCTGAGATAAGAATCGAGACTGTTTAAGTGGCTTATTATCAACTCATTTCCTCCTGTCATCAATCGACTCCAAAGGTCATCAAGTGGACCCGTTGAGCTTGGCGAGCATGTTCGGATGTTCCCCTGCTATCTACGGATATTATAGTGGAAGTGGCTTTCCTACCAGGAAGCACAGGAAAAGTCACCATAGTGAGATGTCTCTCGTTGAGCTTAAGAGCTGACATTTTCTCAGTGCCTAGCTTCGGTGTAAATCTAGATATTGGCACCACATAGAGATAGGAGCAGACTTATATCGATGGTATATTCAAATCGTACAATATATCTACAAATGCACCTCTTCTCCGTCAATCCACCACCCTGTAAACCCTCAACCCTAATTGCGCCACTCCATAATATATGCGTTGTTAAATAGCAAGGTTTTGATCTCAAAAGTCTGGTCACCCGCGCTTCAACAAGTCCAAATACCTACAATGCCATCCCGGCGCCCCTCGGTGAGATACCCATCCTTGATTCTCACTCGTTCTACGATAGAGGGCGTCTTGCTATTTTCAACAGCGGTCACTCCAGATCCGCAATCCCAGTGGCGACCATCCGTTTTATCGTACACTTTGGCGACGTCTTCTCCAGCTGCGGAGACGATGCGCCGATTGTCGAACATCATGCTTGTTATAGGAGCGTCGTAGGCGTAAGCATCGTGTATTGCTCCTGTTCGGAGATCCCAGATCTAGGTGGCAGTTAGTATCGAATACGAAGTCAGATTGACTTGGAGCATGGAACATACACGAATGCTTCGATCTAGACTTCCCGTCACGAGATGCATGTCGTCAAACTGAAGACATGTAACGGGCCCAGTGTGGCCGACTAAACTTCGGTGAACTTGCCCACTCCTCAAATCCCATAGTCGAACCATGCCGTCAGCAGTTCCACACGCCAGAGCTGCGTCGAATACTTGCACAGCTCCGACAAAGTCTGCTGAGGCATCAGCAACCTTGCCTGTTGATCTCCAAGCGCCTTCGTTGGAGCCCATAATTGCTGAAGCTTGAGCTGCTGCCCACATGACATCTAAAGTTTGCACACATCGACCCTTTTCTAGATCCCACTGCCGTAGCGTTTTATCTGCTGATCCCGAGATGAGAGTATCACCTTTGAAATGCAGAGCAGTAACCTCGTCAACGTGTGCTTCTAGAGTAAACAGGGGGCAGTCTCTCATTGTCCCCACAGGTGGATCGAACTGCTGATCTTCCTCTTCACCAAATGCCAATGGGTCTTCTTCATCGTCGCCGTCTTTATTGATACGATTGTCAGGGGGATCGTAGTAGGCTTTACTGAGATCCCATAATCGAATTGTGGCATCCATAGATCCGGTAGCGACGATATTATCTTCAACTTGAAGAGTTCTGACGGAAGCAGTGTGGCCCTCTAACAGACCTATACACCTCCCAGCATTAAGATCCCAAACTCGAACACTATCGTCTAGCGCTGAGGTAACCATAGTGCCAAATGGGACGTCAAAATCTAACGCTGTAACCAAGTCACCATGTGCTTTAATTTCCCGAATCATGGACCCAGGCTCAAAGTGTTCATGCAAGATAGGCATCGACTTTCGCCGGATCGTCTTGTGTCTTTTGGGCTTTGTGGGAGTACTAGATGCTGACGGAATCTTTTCATATATGGATTCAGACATAAACGAAGCGTCCATTGATAAATCTTGGTTTTCCTCGAGATCAACTTCTGCTTTCAGTGCCTCCGCGTCGTCAAGCTCTTCCTGCGCATCTTCGAGTCTATTTTCAACATCCAGCACTTCTCTATGTTAGCAAGTTTCACGAAACAACAATGGATCTGCCTACCGTCATGTTCCAATATTGCCTCTTCCTGTTCCAAGTTTGCGAGACGGTCTAGGACAATCCGCCGCATGCTATTGAGATTCGCTATTTTATTGTCGATCTCATGAATCTCACTGCTTGCCATATTCTTTCGAATGCCAATCATCTCTAGTTGGTGGTTCAAGGAATTTTGCTCTTTCTTTAGCTTCCCTATCGTAGGTGGCATGGAACCTGACTCTGACTTGTCATCCTCCAGTAGTTTCCGGCCTCTGGATACCCTTCTCCGATGCCTCTTTCCATCTGGACTGCCACTTGTCGGTAAGGTTGCCTGGAAACCTTGGAACAAGGAGTACGTATTTTCATCTTCAGGGATGTTCTTGAGGAGTTCGTCCGGCAGGAATGTGAGCGCACGGTACTGGATTTCAGAAGTTGACAGCTTCGACCGAACTAGATCTGTGGGACTAGTTTTTGCAAACGAGAACACACTCCTTTGGAGGTTCGGCCTCCTCAATTGTTTATGTAGGTCGCTGATCGCATTTTGGTAGTGTGTACTGGCGGTTGGATCTAAAGGGCCCATCAGATGCCCTGCCGTCGTCGTTACTTTGCGCCCGAATGCCTCTAATCCCCGAGTCTACATGATATTAGCACACCTCGTAATGGTGAATGTGTAGGCTACTTGCAGATATTATCGCAGCTTCATCTTCCTCTAGACCTCCGAATGCAGAGGCATTGCCGCTGCTGGCGCCAGCCATACGTCCTTTGTTCACCGCAAACAGGACATGTAACTGTAAAGGCTATTCTGCAAGCTCGACTTGAGTTGGCGATAAGCGTGGGGTGTGTTGTTGTTTGTTTAGCCTTGTGAGTTGGAAATCCGATGATGTAGGTCAAGCCACACGGCTCGGTGTGGCTTGTGTGCAGGGGTCCGATCCGTCTCCAAGCTGAGGGTGTGAGAGATGTAAACAGATTCAAGTCTGACAACACCAGCGAGACGCAATTGATTCGCCATCTTTGGGTTGGTAACCTGGCCTCGAGGGCATACCCGCCTGTCTTCCGAGAACACTCTATCCAACCCGAGAGCTTACGCTTCCTTCTATACTCACGTTTCTGTGCTGCTCTACCCCGCGATTGTAATCAATGGAAGCAACTATTGATTTTTCTGATGCTGAAGCAGCAGCAGCTAAGGCACTCGACCTCTCGAATATCCGTTTTCAACTTATGTAGGCAGTCCTATTCCCCTGGCATTTCTGTTGCTTATTAGTTCTCTATAGCCGATTGGAAGATACCATCACTTTCCACCTTATTGAAAGAGTACAATTTCCTCTAAACGGCACAATTTATAAACCTGGAGCCATCAGCATACCGGACAGCAACTTGAGTTTCCTTGAGTGGACCCTACGCGAACGTGAAAAACTCGACTCTTTGATCAGACGTTACGAGTCCCCAGACGAATACCCATTCTTCCCAGATGCGGTCCAAAAACCTATCCTTAAGCCTTTGAACTACCCGAAAATACTCCATGAGAATAACGTTAATGTCAACGACAAAATAAAGAAGAGCTACATCGAGAGCTTCCTGCCCACTGCATGCGCCGACCCAGGACGGGAAGACAAGGGTGAACTAGAGGAGAATTATGGCTCTGCAGCCACTGCTGATATCGCCTGCTTACAAGCAATCTCATTGAGGATTCATTTTGGAAAATGGGTGGCAGAATCAAAGTTTCGAACTGAGACAGAGCTTTTCACAAGTCTGATAAAGGAAGAAGACCGGGGAGGTATTGGCCGTGCGATTACCAACGAAGCTGTCGAGAAGAAGGTTCTTGAACGGTTAGGGCTGAAAGCGAGGACTTATGGCACCGATCCAAGCCATGGAGTAAAAGGGCAGGGTAAGATCAACGCTGACGCGGTAGTTGCAATGTACAAAGACTTCGTCATCCCACTCACAAAAGAGGTCGAAGTCGAGTACTTGATGCAAAGGCTAGAGGCCGAATGAAAGGCAAAGGCATCGAGTGCTGCTTGCTTTGGAGATTGAGCATCATTGTGGGGGGCTTAAATACTCGCCGATAGCCTTTACAGCACCCTCAAATTTTCCCCCTTCTATCAAAATCATGGTTCCTTGCGCCTTGATACCTAGATCCTGGAATGCTCTCTTACTATCCGCCATTCCATCGCCCTCGTCATTTGTGTATTCATAGGATCCCGACAGAAGCGCGTGCTTTTGCAAAACTTCATCTTCCGGATGGAAGTAGAAAGTCTCCTTTCCAGTCTTTGCCGCTTTGTTTTTCTTCGTCCTCGGGGCATCTTCCTGATCAAGCGTCGATGCGATCTCTCTATAACTTTTCGATATGATCAGGTAGTGGGTAAACTCGTATGGTTCCTTGTCCTCGACAGCAGCTTCTACCTCATCTACGAGCATGCTGTACATCGGTGGGGAGATCTCTGAGGGTACATTGATCAATCGTTCAGCGAGGATCAATCCAACTTGTGTGTTCGGTGCGCCGAGTACATTGCTTAGGGAAGAAAGTCCTGGGCTCGACCTCGCTTTCTGGAGTATGTATTCCGCTAAGTCTTTGACAACTTTATTTTCGCCATGTTTTTGGATGTTTAGAACACTGAGAAATGCATAAGCATCGGTTTCTTCTCCATCAACCTTGACGGTTGAGCCAATGGTTGGTTGTGAGAGGATGAGGTCTGCAAGCGCCGATAAATCGAAGAGCTGATGATCAACGTCGAGTAACTGTCGGAGGAGACTCTTCAATCCATGGAAGTCGATGTCTGGCTTGAAGTTGAACCATTCAAATTCCACATTGACCATGTCAACATCCTACAATCCTCAGCTCGAGTTGGGGTGGGGATGGAGATGTAAATATCACCTCGTCGCTGCCACTGTCATTCCCGTCCGCTTGCGCTGGCGGTGCCTCGTTGAGGACTTCTGGATCGCGATTCCTTTTCTTAACCATTGTGTTGTGAGAGCGAGCGTGAAGTTTGAGTATATACTCTGTACGCTGTACACTGTTGCGAAAAGCTTCAAGCTTCGGAAATATTTTGATAAATTTATTATCGCACGTGATTGCCACGATAAGGGGAAAATTTGGCAACCCCGCGAATTCACCTCGTCTCCCCCTCCCTAACTTTGAGTCTCTGGCAAAGGCTTCAGCACAAATCGAAAGTCAATTTTCTTCACTATCTTACATCCTCTCCAAAGTTTCGTAAAGATGGTTTCCAATGGAGTGCTTCCTGACGAGCCGCACAAGACCTTTGACACTATTCTCACCTTGGACTTCGGGTGAGACGAAAATTGGACTCCCACTCCAAAAATGAAGAAGAGCTGTACTGTACTGACTTCAAGTAGTTCTCAATACACTCATTTAATCACTAGACGACTTCGCGAACTCAATGTCTACTCTGAGATGCTTCCATGCACCCAAAAACTAAGCGAACTCTCCTGGATACCCAAAGGCGTTATCCTCTCCGGTGGTCCTTACTCCGTATACGAAGAGGGCGCTCCTCATGTCGATCCTGCAATCTTCGACCTGGGAGTCCCAATTTTGGGAATATGTTACGGACTGCAAGAGATTGCTTGGCATAATGGGAAGAATGTTGTTGCAGGAACGGAAAGAGAGTACGGACATTCCGAATTACAAGCGAAGAGAGTGGATGGCCATGTCGACAAACTGTTCGACGACTTGGAGGATGATTTGAAGGTCTGGATGTCTCACGGTGACAAGCTTGGGGCTCTTCCACCCAACTTCCATACCGTTGCGACAACCAAAAATGCCCCATTCGCAGCCATTGCACACGAGACAAAGCCAATTTATGGCATCCAATTCCACCCTGAGGTCACACACACCCCGCGAGGAACTCAACTTCTCAAGAACTTCGCTGTTGGAATATGCGGAGCGCAACAGAACTGGACGATGGATACATTTGTGGACAAGGAGATTGCTAGAATTCGGGCATTGGTAGGAGAGAAGGGTCAGGTCCTCGGAGCCGTCAGTGGAGGAGTCGACTCAACCGTAGCCGCCAAACTCATGCATGAAGCAATTGGCGATCGATTCCACGCCGTCCTCGTCGACAATGGCTGCATGCGCCTCAACGAATGCGAACAAGTCAAAGAGACCCTAACCAAAAACCTCGGTATCAACCTTACCGTCGTCGACGCCTCGGACCTCTTCCTCGACGGCCTCAAAGGCATAATAGACAACCCAGAAGCCAAACGAAAATTCATCGGCGGAACCTTCATCGACGTCTTTGAAGCCGAAGCCCTCAAGATTGAAAAGGCCGCCGAGAACAGCTCCAAAGCCGGCCGCATCGAATGGTTCCTCCAAGGGACCCTCTACCCCGACGTAATCGAATCCATCTCCTTCAAGGGTCCTTCCGCAACCATCAAAACCCATCACAACGTCGGCGGCCTCCCGGAGCGCATGATGAACGGCAAAGGCCTCAAACTCATCGAACCCCTCCGCGAACTCTTCAAAGACGAAGTCCGCGAACTCGGGCGCAAACTCGGCATCTCCCATGAACTCGTGATGCGTCACCCCTTCCCGGGCCCTGGAATCGCCATCCGTGTCCTCGGCGAAGTCACACGATCCCAAGTCGAGATCGCACGAAAGGCGGACCACATCTTCATCTCTGAGATCCGAGCCGCGGGGCTCTACGATCAGATCTCGCAGGCGTTCGCGGCGTTGTTGCCGTGTAAAGCGGTGGGCGTAATGGGGGATAAGAGAGTTCATCAACAGGTCATTGCGTTGAGGGCTGTTCAAACGACGGATTTCATGACGGCCAATATCTTCCGGTTTGACTGGGACTTCTTGGAAAGGGTGAGTACGAGGATTGTGAATGAGGTCGAGGGGGTGTGTCGCGTAGAGTATGATCTTACCAGTAAGCCGCCAGGGACTATTGAGATGGAGTAAATAGGCGAGCGCAGCGAGCTCGGAGCCATGATACAATCTTGAAGTTGAAGGCGATGGTCGTACATAGAAATTGCTCGGGGATGTTAGATGATACACAAGAGATAGTCTTAAGCAAAAGACTGGACTAGAAGGAGGTCAGTCTGGATACCCTATTTTGTGATTACCCAGAGGCGTTTATGCAGGGGGGTGGGCGGAAGATTTGCTTGCTCAGTTGCTCGATGGGTAGAAATTCAGAATCAAAACAGGTCTCCAACGAATTGTCGCCGTTTGGGAATGAGGCGCTGCCGCCGTGAGGAATGGCGCGGAACCACCGACGGCATCCAAACCGAGCCACATCAACACATCTACTCGTTCGGGCACCCCACCCAATAAGCTCGTCAGCAATGCGTCAAAACCAGCAATGCGTCGATTTTATGATAATTAATTAACCATTAATTATTCAACTGGCGACTATGCCTCCCCGCGACACTCAATCAGAAGAAGACGCGGTCGCCGACGCGATTAGATACTCGGAATTAAATCCTCATATTAAATTGACCCAGATTACACGCGAAAGGCAGGTCAAATACCACTAGAAGGCTAGCATCCCATACGCGGGGTGGTAAGAATAAAAAGCTATCAGAGCCCGCTGATGACGCTCTTTAGGATTATTTACTACTCCTATATCATGCTAGGACGCCTACAAATATCGACGTTCTTATACAATCTACGGAGAGGTTTTTATGGGTACACAAGAGGTGTCAAAGGTGGACTTCTTCCGTTGTTTGTAAGCCTTTTGGGATAAGACTTATAAGCTTAAAACAATTCGCTCTACCTTCCGGAAAACTAGCCTAATTCCACTCGACCCTTCAGTTATATTAAATCAACTAAAGGCTTATCAAGCTCGCCAGCAATTACAGGACTCTTCAACTACCACTGCCTAGGAGGAGGATTCCGACGATTCCGACGACGCCTTTGCAACCCCCCCACCCCGTACCCCCTCACCAACCTTTGTAGACTAGTCAACTCCATTAACAATGCGTACAAGGACGAAAGGATCAGAGTTTGTCCAAAGGCGTATACAATCCTCTATTCAATGTGGACGCCATTAACCCCTTCCGTCTCGAGAGTATAAGACAAGCTAGAGAAGTCGGCTTAGCGTTCTATACTCTCCGGGGCGCTCTCCAAAAATCGCCTCCACGACCTCTCCTTAGCTACCGAAAGACGTCAAGTTAGTACCGATAGGGGTAAAATTGTCTGGAAATATGAGAAGATATATAGTAATACGGTATTACGGTAAATAGAACTCGATAGAGTCGAAGAGACTCTAATGGTAAATATAAGAGACCGACGTATATAGAAGCAATAGCGCCGAAAATGGAAGGTAGTAATGACCGAAGTCTATTAGAAGGTACCTTATTAGGGTGCTACATAGTTTCCTATTCTTAGATTAATTTTTCATATGTGTTATGGCTAGTTATAGGAGGAAGAGTTGATTAATTATCATAAAATTGACGCATTGCTGGTTTTGACGCATTGCTGGTTTTGACGCATTGCTGACCCCTCACCCAATTACGTAAACAATTGGGTGAGACTAACCGAACGAGTACTTGTATGGCCCACGCTCCTGGAGGAACGAACGGGTCGCTCGCTCATGGGAGGAAGGGGGAAAGGTGGCCAAGGGGCGGCAAGGGGGAGGGGGTTCGGTTAAATGCTAAATGCCAAATGCCAAATGACCTTTATTTAGCGAGAACCCCGCCCCCGCATGAAGAATACGTAGTACTTACTTGTCCTGTACTTGTTCTTGTGCTCCCTCCGTAGACACACATCCGAAATCACTTCCCACACCAGCCGCCTCCCCCAGCACTGTATGGGAAGCATCGGCGATAAGGGGTGGCGTGGCGTGGCGTGGTCGAGAAACCGACCCGACATAACTCATTCGTCAAGGTCCAAGGAAGCGCTCGAGTGCTGCTGGATTTTGTCATTGCGACATGGACGAGGTTGGGCTCCAATGTCGTGCCAGGTGGCAACGGTCATCGCGAGCGTAGTGGTCACAGAAAAGAGTACTTTGATAGGTATACATTCACTAACCCACAACCCTATCCTAGCCATCAGCCCACCCACAACAGCCAAGCTATTATCGCCCACTGCACCAATTATCCTAACCCTCTCTCGACACCTCCAAAAAATACTGGTTCGTCACGAAGATCTAAACATGCATCCGTCTCATTCATAACATCTAAACCTGGCCCATCAAGCCTCCCTCTCCCATGACCTTTTGGCCTCTCAGGCCCGAGAGTCTCCTCCCTCTCTCCCTCCCCTCTGCCGCTTGCAGGATACCAGAATGGTTTATATAGAAAGAAAAATGTGTGTAGTGCTGTCTGTACACTGTGAAGTCCGAAAGGTCCCAGTCGTGGAAGATTGTTGGGTATCCGTCGGTAATATATAATATTATTAGAGCTGACCCTCAGACGGTGCATAAACCGGAGGCTTTACTTTCGATATTCAGCTTTGTTCGAGAATGCAAATCATGCAATGCTGTGCAAATCGTGCCTATAGAACAAGAGCTCGTCGTCGAAAACAAATGTGAGGGGTAGAGACAAGGTGAAGGTTTATGGTATCAAGCGCATGTGATGTGGAGTGTAGAAGGGTTAAAAGGGTGAATCCGAAACTCCTAGACCAAAAAAGAACACCGTCGTAAGCCGTGGAATGATAAAGCAAAAGGACGTTAATGCGATTCGTTATGGGTTGCCACCATGAGGGGCGGTTGAGCCGGTCTCGGTCGAGCCATCGCCGTCTATAGTCTTCCTCCAATGATCCGGTAGGCATACACACACAAGTGGGAATGCCTTGATTTCACCACTGACATTTGGTGAATCTTCTCGAGGTCCTGAAGTATTAGAAACCCCACTATCTCGTTGAGCCTTGCGTTTGGCATCCCAATCCTCGGCGTTCTCATCAATTAAGGTACCCGTTGCCCAGCCATCATCCCAGATGCCGACAACCTTGAGCATGTCACCTCGTTCAAGTGCAAACTCGTCGCCAGCCCTCGGCTGATACGCCCACAATGTGGCAACCTTGTCTCCAGGATGAATCTCGTCTGACGAATAATAGTCCTTGAAGAACGGTAGCTGCTCGGATTGTTGACTGGCCATTCCTTGTGGTGAAGACATATCACCACCACTTCCTGAATGCGGTGACTGCGGGTCGTCAAATCCCAGAGCCGAACTGCTGGACAGGGATCCATTACGCCTAGCGGTTGGCGGAGGCCTCAAAACACCTCCGTTATTATTCGAAATCGGGCTATACTCGTCGGAGGATGATTCGTGCCTCCTCGTACGCCCAGCACCACTCGCTGCAGACACGACGGCAACATCACGGGGAGGGGATTCGGTGTGACCCTCCAATGCTGACATTCTAGCAATTCGTCCTCCTGGGAGCACTTCATATCCTTCGGGAGTCGTGTTGGTGCCGACTGGGTTGTAAGCCATGCTCTGACCCTTTCTTGCTGGTGACGGCTGATTGAATACACTTCCACCTTGACTTCCATGACGACGACGGCGACGTAGACACGTTATTAAAAGGAAGATTAAAGCCCCAAGCAGCAATGCCCCTGCGACAGCCCCGATTACGATCCCAGCGATAGCACCCCCCGAGAGGCCACGGTTTGTCGCGGTGACCGCGGCACCCGTTCCCGTCGCCGATGCTGCGGAGGTCGACGATGATGTACCGGTAGGTGTTGAGGTTGATGAGCTCGTCGCGAAGGTCATGAAAGCCGTAATGGTGGGCAACGTCACGCCGACACATCTCGACTCTGCTCGCGAATTGTAACAGCACGTGTCGGTGCTGTTCTGCCCCCCCGAGCCGCAATACTGGCATAGTCCAATGGTGCTGTTTCCGAATCCACAATTGTTTGGTTCGTTTACGGCACCGTCAATGCAGGTACCACTCAATGAATTGGCTGGTAAGGCGCAATTGGTGAAATCCGCTCGAATCTGTGTATCGGCATCCGAACTTGGGTTTGTGCACAAGGCACTATTGGCGATGATGATAGCCTCGCTTTCTGCTTGATCGGCCTGTTTCATGTTAATATCCGCCGGATTAAGCTTAAAGGGATCAACATACACATGTCGCGGCACAGAGAGGCCGAGAATTGGCGTTCGACAAGGCACATGGCGTCCTGGAATTCTGTACTATTGCATTACATATTACACTAGTGGTGAAACGAGCGTAGAGGTCGGTCGTGTTTGATAGATCCACGCTGTCGCATCCGAGAAGCTGTTGGTATCTGCCATTCGATTAGCATTGGTGCACGAACGGGAGCTTGCGGGATCACATACTTCAATTGTGCGTAGCCGGTCGACACGTAGGAGCGCAATTGCTGGTCGAAGGTTGCTGTGCTCGAGACGAACCGTAGGAACGGGCTAGAACGAGTTGACATTAGTGAGAGGTCTCCCATTGGGACAATCGAGGCCACGGAGACAGAGACGAGCCAACATACAAATATCCTGTCACCGTAGTGTCGGTCGTCGATATCGAAGCTGCACTGAAGGCCGGACATTCGGTGGAACCTGACAACGATATACAACTCTGGGCCATCGCGGTTGGGGCCGTCGCTAGAATTGACAGCAGCGCAACTGTTTTGGTGTTGAGTCCGACCCCCCAGGGCCCGTTTTTCCGTTTGCTCGATCGCGAACCATCCTTCCTCCGCCTCGCACCACCGGACGGGGAATTATAGTGCAATTGGGATTCGACGTCGTCGAAGGAGTGCGCATGGTCGACGGTTGAGAGGTGCGAGCTCCTGTCGAGGTCTCTACGCAGGGTCTCCCTCATTATTTCGTTTTGGCGTCGTTTCCTCCAATGTTTCTTCTCCCTCTCATCGACGCGCCCCGATTCGTCTGCTCCTGTGGTGGCTGCAGGTGGGTGACAACAATAGCGATTGGGGGAGGGGGAGTCGATGAACCGGCGTCACTATTAAAAAGGGCTCATTCAGGTAGGGCGACGTGAACGGGCGACGACGAAGACGAAGAGAAAATGCAAACGAATGACTTGAGGTCGTATCCAAAGGAGTGTGGTGGTTGGTGGTGGTGGTGGTGAAATTAGAGTGAAATGATAGGGAAAAGAAGAAGGCCGGGGGGGAACGACCGAGTGAACGGGGGGTTGCCTCGAAGTTAACGGGTTGAGAGCTTCGTACTCCGTACGGAGGAGGGAAGAGTTGAGACTTGGGGGGCGGGGAGGATCGCTCTTGTCCGTTTGGACTAGGAGGACTGTTTGTAGGCGGCCAGAAGCGAGCAAAGCGACTTCAGCAAGAGCTAGCTTGCTAGGGTAGAGAAGGGTCAGTGCTTGCTTCATTTTAAAAATAGGCTCACGTGCAGGAAGGTCACGTGGGAGGCACCCGCCTTCTGCAGAGGGACGGACATTCATTCATGCTTGTTGGACGGTGTGTACGTCTGTACTACGTAGAGTAGACTGTGTTCACTGCGGTCCGTCTGCTCGTACGCCGTTCCGCCCCGTGCCAACGTCTGTACTCCGTCGCCTCTCCAGACGAGACTCCGAGGTAGGGTTCCTACTCAGGAGCATCTCCTGGTACGCATGAAGGTCCCGATTTAGGACAAAACAAGTCGGCCCAACATGTGAGATTGCAAGCACAGCAAATCATCGGAACGACCCAGATGGTCGCCTACAGGCCGGTGGGATTTGAGTCTTGACGCCCGAGGACTTGCTCTGGATTGTTCCTCCATTGATGCCATGGCCATGTTTCTTTCATCTTTACCGAGAGGACGGAGGACAGATTCTCTTGTGCGGAGTACGGAGGACGGCAAGACGAGGCGTGAGCCTGTGAGGTGTGAGGTGAGGTGGCACGGCGCACGTGCCTCGGATCGGCCCTTTAATCGCCGGACGCCACGGAGGTGCTCTGTACGCGGCGGTACTTTGTACGGTGGACGGAGACCACCAACTGTGCCTTCGTACTCACAATACGGAGGAGGCACTGTATGGACTATGGAGGTAGGAGGGAGTATACTTACGAGGTCACGAGGGAGCGACCTGGACTCCTTGAATTTGACTGAATATCACCACTGATATCGACGAAGCGAAAATCATTCCGCCTCTCAAAGGCTCTCCTTGCGCCGGAAACACCATGGTTCCCGTCCGTCGGTCAGCCGTGCCAGACTGGCAATCTGCTGAATGGTCCTGAATGGTCCTGTTCAGCTTCCCTGATCGATCATGTCTCTCCTGTCTCGGTCCCTGTTCTCTTGTCTCGGTGGTCTCTTGAGTCTTGTCTCTTGTCTCCCGCGCGCCCGCGCTCTCTCTCTCGCTGGTCTCTCCTGTCTGCCCTCCTCGAGCCATTGCCCTCGAGCCATTGCCCTCGAGACAAAGTCCTTGCGGACATCCTCTCCCCTCGGACGACTCTCCACCACAAGAACACGGCGCAAGTGCCACCATTCCTCTTCTGCTCGCATATTGATCGTGGCGCACGAGAACTCTCCCATCCTCTTTCATCTCACCGCCCTTGCGGGACGACGGCCGACGGTCGCCAGTCGTTCGTGCGTGGACTCGGTGGTGGAGGGAGGTGGAAGTGGAGGTGGAGGTGTTGTCTGCTGCGTTGTCTGAGTCGTGGTCGACTGCGTCGAATCCGTGCGGGCACGACTCCACTATCCCAAGCAATCTCTCTGGCGGCCCCTGAATCCACCGCCCAGCCAACAATTCGCAATAATCTTTTGGTCGCGTACGAGACCCATTTCCCTTCCCTTTCACCACCCACGATCATTCACCACATTTACACCGCGCCCGCAATTCATACGTGATAGATCGACGCCCGCCTCTTCCTCCACAACGACCTGGTTCTTCCGCAAGCCCGCTTAAACTTCAAATCGCCCATCATTCAAGCCTTTACCCCTCCGCCCGCCGTGGACGTCTGAGACCGTAACGCGGTTCACCATTATATATTTATGCTTCCTGGTTCGAACGCATGAATTCCAATTAGTCGACTGACACCACGTTCGCCATGGGCCTTTTTTCGAGGAAGAAGAACAAAGATGGTCCCTCGAAGGTCAACAAGAAGAAGGGATTCCCTGCTCAGGAGGTCGATGTAGCGCCACCAAAACCACGATGGGAAGATGCCTGGACACGAACGACCGTGGAGCCCGAGGAGGTACAGGAGTTACTTCGAGGCTGCACACTCGAATTAAAGTCAAGAGGTACGATAAGGATCATGAGCCTCCCGTGCTCGATTATGCATGGCGCGATTGTCGTGTTTGCCATGTTACACAGACTGATAGATCATGAACAGCTCTGGACGTACCCTTGCTCCTCCTCCCTTTCCGACCTACCTCCGATCCCAGCGCAGCGCGAAACTTTATTCGACATTTCTTTGATCGCAGTGTGCCACTATATGGAGAGGCTTTAGCACATGAATTGAGGCTGACGGAGCCAATGGTGAGTTGCGATGGGTCAGAAGAAGTCATGGACCTGCTAATACGCGAATAGGTCCTCTGCAGTGTTGTCAAATGGTGCTGGAGTAGATTGCCCGGCGGCGTGGTCAGACAGGAGACATACGATACCTTTCAAGCTGGCGAAGTTGGTTCGTGAAAGTGAGAAAACTCGGAACGTTCAATGACTGACTGGAATCAGATTCGGGCATGGCGAGAGATTCCTTTGCGACTTTTATACCCCTGCTTGAGACAGAAGCCCGCACCAAGATCATCTTCGATTTCTTCGATCTGCTTTCAGCGATTGCGGCACATTCAAAGGTCAACGGCTTCGGAGGAAGAAAATTATCACGACTTGCGGGTTGGTGGATTTTTGAGCATCACGATGGGGCCAATGGATTCGAAGGCGGATACAAAGGCTGGGCAGCGTACCACGATCCCGCTCAAAGTCTCCATGGTATCATACTAACTTACACCTAGTGCCGCAGACGCTGCCAGTCATATGTTCTTCGGATATCTGAGATCTCTGTCGCCAGGGTCCGTTCAAGGGTTGAATGGCATCTCTAACTTACCTATGTCTCTGCAAAAATTGGTTCAGGAAACCGAGTATCCACCTCAAAGACCGGATTTATTGCAGACATCAACCACCAAAGTAGTCATGATAGTAGATTCAGTATCACCAACCCCATTCGCCCTTTTGCGCCGAGCGAATCACTTCCAGTATCGAGATGACGATCGCGCCTTGCAAGATTTCGCTGAATACGAGGATCCTGTCATGGCCCTTACAGATGAATGCCGCCGCGTCTTGAAGTCCATCTCTTCCGCAAATGCATCGCAAGCTTCGAGCTCCAAGCAATCGACCGGTTTGCGAGATGCCTCATGGTCTAGGTTTGAGGATCTTGGATTTTCCGGTGGGATGGACGAGGAGAACGAGGACGACGACGAAAGTAGTTTCCTCAAGAAGTCTCGACAGCAGGGTGGATTAAGGACTACGCCTCACCCAAGAAACATGGGTTTAGCCAGACCCACCACCCCTTCATGGGCGGATTTTCTCTCGGCCGGATTTGTTGACGAGGCCCAAAACGGACCAGCACCTCTGTTACTCCCGCCAGACAAGATTCTTCCTCCGATCAACACAAGGGGACACAGCTCACAGTCCCATGCACCAAGATTAGAATCGAACAAAAATCTCGAACCAGGAGAACTAGCCAGTATCAACAGGTTTGACCTGGACGATTCATTTTGGTGGGTCTGGATTACTAGTTTGGCAGGGGAGGAAACCCCCGCAAGGAAATCTGCCTTTGGCCGCTGTGCATTGATCGAGACTGTCATTCGAAATGGTCGATGGCTGGTGATGGAGGAAATGGTCAAGGGAGCCGCCCCCGAGCCGGAAGAAGGCGCTTACATCGCCGAGAAGAAGAGTTTCTGGGGCCGAAGCAGAAAGACCAAGGCGGCGAGGAGAAAGTCAACCGGGAAAGAATCGTTGGACCAGATTCCAGGATTGAGACCACCGATGATGAATCAGAGCCAGGGAGTGAGCACGAGCAGTATCGGACCGGATCAACATGCTCGAATTCAGGCAGCGGCCATCCAATTACAGCAGAGGCAAAGGCAGATGGAAGCAGAACAGCATAAGGGGGGTCGACGCGGCCGTAATGATATCGACATGACGTCGCAGAAGACTAGTAGCGTGTTCACTCTCCAGCCGGTTATTGTGTCCGAGGCTTCGCCTGCGATGAAATGGGCCAATAAGTACGACAAGGATGCCATTCGTGAGGCGTACCTCAAGAACAGTCATCATGGACGAGGTCTAGCCGATGCGACAGTTCATCGAAATGGCCCAAGCACCAAGAGTGATGATACTCTCAGGGCAACTCAAAATGCTACACCGTTGGGCGAACGCGAGCTTCCCGCCGTACCAACGTCCTCTCAAGGTCCTGCTGTGCCTTTGAAGACACGTACACCATCGCCAGATGCATCTTTCCCACCTACACCACGAGCCCATGACGAGGAAAGCATGCCACCTCCAAGGCAACCCGAAATCGCCCTACCAACAGTAAGCCAGTCCGCGTTCGGAAACTCGGCTTCCGTCGACGCTTCGCCAGCCCCTTCTCCAGAACCTCGTATGGAGGCAAGCATGGATCTTGCCAGGCCCTCTGAAGATCATAGCGGATCGAGTCCGGAAAGCAAGAAGCATAACAAGCTCAAGAAGAAGGATGTTGGCACCGGTAATGGCGGTTTCAGAAAGATCTTTGGTCGCAAGAATCGTGATTCTACCGTGCCCGAAAGCATGCCTCCATCGGTATCTCAAAATGGAAACAAGGCCGGACTAGCACCACCAGCCTCTGGGGGTCTTGGAAGACGACTATCGAACCTTCGTAAGAAGCCTGTGGCCGCCGCCCCTCCAGCCCAGCCAAGCCCAGTGAGTCGGCCAATTTCAGAGGATGAGGTTACCCCAGTGGCGACTCCCCATGAGGCTCATGAACGTTCCTACAATCCTTCGGTGCAAGAAAGTCTATCTCGAGTTGACACCAATGATGCTCACGAAGCTCAACAGGCTTTCTCTAGCTTCGATCAAGGTCCACTGGAAGACGTGCCCGCATTTGTGCCCGAAGACTCGCCACGACAGAGCGAGGACTCCGCTGCTCCTCCGCCAATTTCCATGTCTCGTGCTTCGGAGGATCATGGTTCTTCATTGACCAAGGAAGTCTCGCCTCCACATGACAGATGGGCCCAGATCCGAAAGAATGCCGCGGATCGAGCTGCCGCTTCACGCCAGAGCGGGGAGCAGAGTCGTGGAGGTTACAGCCAGAAGACCGATGGAGACGATGGCGAGACCAGTGGTGAAGAGAGTAAGTTTGACCTATCCTTGTACTTGAAGCATGCACTAATTGGCGCAGCGATTGAATCTCGAGTTGCAAGAATCAAGGCCCGCGTAGCTGAGCTAACCGGCAACATGGAGGGCAATGGCAGCCCTACCTCGAGATCTCCGGTTGTGAGCCCAGTCTCCAGCAGACGATAGACTGGGTACTCCTTCCTGATCACTAGCGCTCTCCCAACCTGAGCTCGCTGGGGGCGCGCTCATGACCTCGTCACCCGATCTCGACACACCTCGTTCACCACTTAATTCCTCGCCCGTCTGCTTCTCGTCTCGCACTGTGTTACGCTTGTTTGTTCTTTTTGCCATCACCATCTGCTTTTCTGAGCGCCAACGGGATGCGCCAGCTTCTAATTTTCGCACGTACAAATATCACGAGCTACTTTTTGGTGTTTTTTCCTCTTCCTTTCTTGAGATACCAAAATCAGATTGCTAGCGATCTTTCTTCTTTGGCTTTTATGTCCTGTTTTCGATATGGCAGCCGCCTTGTATCTTGTTCTACCCGCTGACGAGGGAAGGAAACAGGGGAGGACGATCTCTTGTGGGTGCTGGGTCCAGGTTCTCTAGGCCGATGGGAGAGCGGGAACGAAAGATTTCTATTGTAGCAATGAACACCGAGGATGTTATTTCGAGGGAGTGATGAGAGCGGGATGAGATACCAAATGCCTTGTCGTTAGTTAGTCGTTAGAGCGGTAATACGGAGATCTATGTTGATTGTAGATCTTGCTTCGAGAAACCTCGACTCTTATGTCTCTGCCTTTCCTCGCCTTCGACCAACATTTTCACTTCGGTCACGGCGTAGAGGAGTGAAAATCATGCATTGTGAAGAGCCAGGTAAACATTTTCAAAGGGTGGGACGTCGACACAATGCCAAGCCGACGTAATTCTTCTTCACGGACGTCCATCCTCCACTTTCCACCCTCGAGATCTGCTTCCAGATTTTCGAATCATGGGAACACGGGAACTTTTGAATCCCGGCGTGCGGATGGGTGAGTGATCGATCCGGCGGGCTGGACTGGGAGGGGTTCTTTTGGCGGGAAGGATGGGGATGGGACGATGGGATTTGTGAGTGTTGCTCCACGGCTTCGCTTCTCACGCGCTTCGAAGGCGAGCGAGCGAGAAGTCCTCGTCGGCGTCCCGGTCTGCCCCATCCTCCCTCCTCCCTTCACATATCCCCACGGCTCTCGGCGGAGGAGGAGAAGGAGACGCGTGGTCCCTCCTTCCTCCGACACGCGTAGCTCTCTCCTCCTCGACCAAGGCCTGCGGCCCTAGTCGAGGAAGAAAGAGACGGAATCCACGTACTGTACGCCGCCGAGTGAGCCGTTCCTGTTGAACCTACCCGGGGAGAGTGGATGGCCGGGGGCGGTTCGTAGGTTCGATGGTTTCCAGGTGATGGGGATGGGGATGCGGATGCGATCCATCTACACTCTCCCAACACCCCCTCCCCAATCTCTTCTCGAAATCAGGCACAGTGCTAACGAACAATCGGAAACATTCCGGCGCATCTTCTGAGCTTGGAACCACCTCCACGCACGCGAGCTCGCCCTCCGAAGCCAATGCTTCCACACCGACACCCTTCCCCCGGCCAATCGGTGCGTGGTGAATAGAAGATAGACCTCGATGCCTCGCCCGGCAACCCCGTCTTCTACCATCATCATATTTACCTCGGCCGCCTGTCATGGCCGTGGCAACAGCTCCATCTGAGCGTGAGACTGGATTTGCTCGCGGTATGACGTTTATAGTATAGCCGATACCATACTACCCTACATCCTTCGATAACCTCCACCGATATTTCGATGGGGGACACTACAATCCATGAGCCGCTGACGGGCTGGGAAATCCTTGCTATGGAAGCTGAGTTGAGTATGTGCGGCTAGTGCCGAATGTTACGGTGGGGGGGTGTTGAAGGTCGGGGGGGAGGGGTTGTGTGATGCGTTTGAGCATTGAGAAATAGGGAGAAGGGAGAGATAGGAGCAGAGGGGCCTGGGAAGGGGCAGGTGGGGCGTTGGTGTGTATATATCGGATATAGTAGATAGAAAGCGAGGGCGAGAGGTGGGGGGAGCAAGATTGTATATAAAGCGTAGACCTTTTAGATTAGACCATAGTACATTCACCAGTAGAATTCATTCCCGCAAACGAACGCCGTCAGTCTCGAAGAAGAGAATAACACAAGTCCTCTCTGCGCATCCCATGCGCCTGCCTAGCTTCGCAGACGCTTCCACAACCCCCCCAGAGCTGGCCCACCTTGGCAGCGCTCCTCGCATAGTACCATCCTAACCCACCCCCCGCTCTCCCCTCTCTGCAGCTCCGCAACGCCAACAAGTCGGTCGGTCCGTCGTCCGGCAACCACCCGTACCAGATAGATCCCACTGCGCGGAGATAGATAGATAGATAGATAGATAGATAGATAGATAGATCGATCTACGGGACCCGTAGCGAAGAAACCCCGAGGATGGATTTCTTCTTCTTCTTCATCATCATCATCATCATCTCCATCTCTTCTCATGGTGCGCGGGATCGATGGAGGGAAACAAGAATGCCTCCCCAGCCAGAAATCGCGCCGTTCGTCTCGCTGGCCTCGACGTCGCGCGCGGGGGGTGTGAGGCTGCGCTCCCGTCGGGTAATCGGCTCAAGTGCTCTCAGGAGGCGGCGCTTGCGCCGTGCGCGACAGGACAGGGACAGGAGGGAGCCGCGAGCCCGCCGCAGGTCTGGAGGCGCAGGATGCTGCACGAGCGGTCTTGGAAAGAGGGAGGGGGTGCTGGAAGAGCAGATTCTGACCTCGGTGCCCAACCGAAGTTGCCCGAAGGCGGGATGGAATGGATGCGTTCGGGCTATATATGACGCGGGGTGTACAGGACGCGCCTGCTCTGGAGCCACGACGTACGACGACGGCAGCTCGCCGCACGTCAACCGCGGGCGTCCCGGAGGCTTCCAAGGGAGGATCGGCGGATGGGGGATGGGGGGTTGTCGGGTCCGGGCTCGACGCAAGTGGTAGCGGCGTTGCGGGCGTGAGCAAGCTCAACCGCCGCCGCCTACGGGATGCCGATGCCGATGCCGATGGTGATGGCGTCGACGACAAGCACGGCCATTCCCAGCGCCGCGGCGGTCGGCGCGAAGCTTGGTGGCTGGCGGAAGAAAGGGACTTGCGTCTCCGATTTCTTGCCTCAAAACACCCCCCCCCCCCCCCCTACTTTCCTTTGAAGCCGGACAACCCTCCACGCAACACGCGCGTATCTTTTGTTTCGTAGCAAAGACAAGCCATGGTTTGGGCCTCCACGTTTCAACCTCGTTGTTCCGAGGAATGAAAGCCGGCATGAGGTAGGAGGAAGGAAGGGTACAGTCTCTTTTCTACTTTTCTACGCGGATAGTGCTCTCCCTCCCACTCCCCCCCCCCCCGCGCTTCACCGTCAGGAAATCACACAGATCCTCGCCCCTGGCGCATTCCGCCTCACTCCCCTTCCATCCTTCCTACGGAAGTATATCCTCAAAACTCCCACGACCAGTAGAACCCGACTCCTGGTCAAGTATTCACGTCATCGTCCGGCGTTCACGTTATTTCGTGACGCGCTTAGGACTGTGTCCGAGGGAGTAGTGTGCGTGACTTGGTGGTAAATCCATGGTCGAAGCCCTTCGAAAATGGCCGGTCTTCGTCGAGAGGATGTGGAGAAGGGATGATGGGAGGGGGTATTCAAAGTCCAGTAGGGGGCAGGTCGCTAGAACGGTAAAACTCAACAAGTGCCACAAACCATGCGAGCACGCAAATAAAACAATCCTAATTTTGCATGTTGATCACTTGTATTCATCCACTGCATCACCCCCTATCTACCACACCAAATATCTACGTCCTCCACGCCCTGAATCAGCCCTTTTGCCACCCCCAAGCTCCAGGTTTCCCCTCAAATCCAAAAAAGAGAATGAAACAAAAACAATCCCGAGCACCAGGGCGAAAGTAAACGGGTATCCACATAAACAACATAACTCATTCATGTGTAAAGCCATCCTAAGCAAAGCTGGAAGTAATAAAACGGAGCTATTCCAGCGCTGGCAGGCAAGTGCCCACCGCAAAGTGGGTTCAGATCCACACCCTCATGCAAGATCCCCCCCTATTTTCATTCGGTACCGAAGCCGACCGTCCAAGCGCCACCGGCCATTAGAAGAGGAAAGGAGAAGTACACCAAAAACGACCCCCAATGCAAGTGTGGGGGAAAAAAAGGGGGGGGGATCAACCACCATTGAATGAAAAGCCCCGTATCTAGAGGAAGAAAAAGATATTATGTACTCGGTCGAGGGTTTGACGAAGTGGAAATATTCGACATCAAATCGGTTCAACCGTCGTGCTTCGGCCGTTTCTGGTCTCCACCTCCATCGCTGCCATCAGCATCTGGTGTCTTTCTCTTGCCGTTGCTGGTGTTCGCCCGATCACCCGAGTCTTCCCTCAAGAAACTAGGTCCCGTGCCGACTACTGGAGTCGCAAAGTTTAGAGGGCTTGGCAGTGTATTGCTGTCGTTGCCTCGAAAGTTCCATTCTGGATAGAAGCTACTCGGGCTAGGAAGGAATTCGTTGGTCATGAAGCGACTTGGCAATGCGGACACGGGCGTGTCAATCATGTTATTGCTCGCATTCGAAGTCTGTGAGGGCTGAGGAACCGGATGTGGTCGGGCAAATGGATTCGGAGGTCCTGACGCTCCAGCGGAGAGAAGTGCAGATGCAGATGGCGAAGGCGGCGGTAACACCACCCCTGACGCATGCGAGTCTGAGCTACGACCATTTGGTCGAGGGTTGGACCCGGCCGCGTTCGTAGACGATCGCGGGCTCGAATTGGAATCAGCCGCGTTACTCTCATGCTCCGAGTCTCCTTCCGGGATCTGAACCTTCAAAACGGGTCGCTTAGCACCGCCTAATTGAGCCGAGTTCGTCCTCGGTGGAGGGGTGAAACCATCCATGGAATTGATGGAAACCTGATTCTTGTTGTGCGTATTCGCACGAACTGGAGGCGGGGGGGAATCATTCAATTTCACGCGACCAACATCCAATGATTGCGAACGGGTGTTGGAGATGGGCGCCGGTTCACTCCGTGATGGCTCAGCATTCGACGTCGAGGAGGCCCAATGTTGAGACAATATTGATCGTGATTCGTCGATGGGAGTGAAGATACTCCTAGACTTCACCGATAAGCGCTTCACGGGCTGGAGCATCTGCTGTTGCGGAGCCTGCGGTTGTTGCTCTTGTTGCCGCTCCAGTTCCTGTTGTAGTGGTTGCGGCTGAGGTGGTGGGGGTGGCGGATGTTGGGGGATCTGCTGTGGCTGCGGTTGTGGAGGAGAAATACTTGGGCGAGACGGGGGCCTTTCTTGTTGTGGTTGTGGAGGAAAGTTTGGAGGCGGGGCGGAGGCTCTGCGTTGCTCTTCCATATACATCTGAGCGATTTGTTGCTGCTGAGGATGCTGCTGCTGCTGCTGCTGTTGCTGTTGCTGTTGCTGTTGCTGTTGCTGTTGCTGTTGCTGTTGCTGTTGCTGTTGCTGTTGCTGTTGCTGCTGCTGAGGTGGGGGTGGGCCGTAGTTGGGATACTGCGGCGGAGGTCCTTGGGGTGGGATTCCTTGAGGACCTTGCATAGGCGGGCTTTGCATTGGCGCACCTGGATGCATGTGGTGAGGAAGGCCATGGTGAGGTCCGCCTGGAGGAGGGTTTTGGGGATTGTAGATAGCAGGTTGCGGCATGAATGCGAAGCCATTTTGTTGGTGCTGTGGATGTTGGTGCTGTGGATGTTGCTGCTGTTGTTGCGTGGGCACGAGATTAGAGCTTTGTCTTCTTGGTAAGTTTCCGTTTCTGGAAGAAGGGCGCGAGCCAGGGTGTGGCCCAGGAGTGTGCTGGCGCTGTTGTGGAGGGAGGTGTTGGAAGGCACCATTTGGAATTGGCGGGGACGCATTAGGAGTTTGATGTCTGATTTGGTGGAAGGGTTGATTTGGGAATGGGTGAGGAGGCATCATCTGCGGCTCAACTGATCCATGGATTGAAGGGCCAGAACCATCCTCATCCTCGTCATCGTCCATGTCTTTGCCCTTGCCTGTGAAATCGGCCGGCCCTTTGTGCTCGTTGGCACCTCCATACTAGGAAGCGGTTAGTTGGGCATGCTTCGGGCGAAGCGCAGGGGAGACGAACGTATTGGTATCTGGTGAGGATCTCTCCGATATCACCACTCGAGTACTCGTACAGCTTCTTGTTGCTGCCGAAGATGATGACCGCGACATCGACGGAGCAGAGGACGGAAAGCTCATGCGCCTTCTTGAAGAGACCGCCTTTGCGCTTGAGAAATGTTCTATGGATCGCATCGCGTTAGCTCGTCTTGCTTGCAGTTCGCCGGAGGGAGAGAGGCCACCTACACCGAGCGGTTTCGGTCGTCTTTGATCGCTTTGATCTCGATCTTTCGTCTACCCATTGCGGCGACGCGCCGAGTCTGCGGAAGCTGTTCTGTTTCTGTGAATGGATCCAGCTCCTCGGACGTTACTGTAAAACGGGGGAGAGAAGGAGGAGGATGTGGAGTCGAGAACAGGCTGAAATTGGATTTGGCTGGGTGGTCGGCTCAATGCTGGCACAAGATGAACGTCGAGCTGAGCGGAGGGTTGGACAATGAAACTAGAATACAGCGTGGGGCGCGAGAAACACGGGAGGATAGATATAATGAGGAGATGTCGAAGACCGAGTCGACGTGCGTACACTTCGTCACTAGTGATGGGTGAGGCTGAGCGAGAAGACGATGGATGAGGGGGAGCGATGTTGCGACCGAGGGTCTTCTCTGGAAGACCGAGAAGAGAGGAATTTGCGGTGGTGAAGGAACGATGAAACGTAAGCAAAATGGTGATACAGCGAGATGCGAGATACGGGGTTGCGGGACGCGGGATCTTTGGCGGCGACAATTGAGCGTGAGCTTGGGGAGGGGGCGACAGTAGATATAGCAAAAGTCGAGGATGTCCGTATGTTCATCGGTACCTGGGATCTGGAAGATTTGGTGGAGGTTTCGATAAACTGATAGAGGATCAGATCTAGATGCTAAATATAGAGAGCAGTGGGTGGGTGTTGGGTTTGGGGGACTGGGACTTTGACTTGGAGGGGGTGGTGCACGCACTGGTGGCCGGGTGGGTGATGTGGAACAAAGGCGGCGGACGGGAGAAACAGCAGACGAGGAGCGAGGAGCGAGGAGCGAGGAAGACGGAGGAGCGTACGGCGGCCGGAGTAGGGCGGGGGTGCAAAGAGGTGGAGGGGGCAGAGAGGTGTGTGGACGGGTAGCAGAAGCGCATGGGCGACCGTAGTCGAGGGGATTTGAGCCCATCATCCATTCCAATGGAGGAGGGAGGCGAGGAGTCGAGGACAAGGGGAGGGCGGGCGACCGTAGTCGAGGGGGGATTTGGAGTGGATGATGCGCTCAATGGAGGAGGGGAGGAGTCGGGGACGAGGGGAGCGCGGGCGACCGTAGTGATGATGCGCTCAAGTGGAGTGCCGTCAGCGCAAAGGGGATGGGCGACCGTAGTCGAGGGTGGATGACGGGCTCAATGGAGGAGGGCGAGGAGTCGAGGACAAGGGGAGTGCGGGCGACCGTAATCGAGCGAGGATCTAGAGTGGATGAAGCGCTCAATGGAGGCGGGCGAGAGTGCAGTCCGACGCGCAAAGGGGGAGGGGCACCGTAGTCGAGCCGGGGTTGGGAGTGGACGGAGGACCGGTGGGGGAATGAGGTGCAGCCAGAAGCGGAGGGGCGACCGTAGTCGGACAGCCATTCATCATGGAGGAGGAAGCGGAGTGCAGCCAGCGACCGTCGTCGAGCCATCCAAGGGGCATGGTCGGTGCAGCCAATGAGAGGAGGAGCCGGCCCACCCTGCGTCTCGCCTGCACGCGGTCCGTACGGGTGCGCGTCGCACCGCGAGCGCAGTCCGGGTGCACCTCGTCGTCTCTCGAGTCTCGAGTCTCGAATGAGCAGATGTCGCCGCCGAGGTCGCGGGCGCAATCACGTCGACCACGAAGAGGCTCCGACTCGCGAACTGCTCGCCGCAGGAAGCCTCTGCCCCGAGCACCACCCCCAGGAACCCCAAGAACCTCGCTCGTGGCTTTAGCCTACGAAGTACGACGCCTCGTACGGAGTCCTGTACGTGGTAAGCCCAGCCGACGAGGCGAGCGGCTCCGTGCCGTGCTCCACTCGCAAGCCATCCCAATGCGGCCAAGGACTGCACGGATGCGCATGCTCGTCGTGGTGCCTTCGTATGGTCCTCCGTAGGGGCCCTCTCTCGCCGTACCACGCCGGCACTCCACCGCGAAGTCCACACTCGTGACTCGACTTGGGCTCTCGAGTCCCCCATCCGATCTTCTCGCGGATGTGGACGTGCATGCCTCCAGGGGGTGACTTGAGGAGGTCTAGTTTCAGGAGGTCCAGTGGGAGGAGGCCCAGTGTGAGGAGGCCCAGTGTGAGGAGGTCCAGTGTGAGGAGGTCCAGTATGAGGATGCCTCAGTTGACGAACCTGTCGGTGGGAGTCTGACCTCCGCCTCTCGTGTCCGTCGACGGCCTCTTGTCATGGTCGCCGAGGCTACGGTGAACGAGGCGGGGGATGTCTGCACCGCTGTCCACCTCTCACTCACCGCCGCAGCGGACCCAGCTCCCCTACTCGGTAGTAAGCGCCCAAGTTCGGTCGAGGAAGGCCTTGCACTGCCATGATTGGCCGTCGCACTGCGGCCCCGGGGTTCGTTTGCTGACAACACGTCCACCCACGACGGTACCGTACCCGTACCGTACATACCGTACGAAGTACAGTCGTACCGTCGAGTCACCTCACCTCACCACCAGGCGTGCAAGGGGGCCGTGGTGGCCGAAATTGTCCCATAAATAGCCCAGATCAGGGTCAATTAGGCAACATCTCCCTTTCGACCGTTAATTGTCTGGAAAGGGCTCTTATTACCAACAATTTGCTCAGCCTTGGCATCGCTTCCCCTTTTCCCCCTTTCCCCTTTTCCCCAGATCGGCTTCGCTAAGGCATGTCTCGCCCGGCCATGCGAGCCTCTTCAGCCCAGGTGTGCTTCTGTTCGCCATCAGATGGGGGACTTGGGAGAGGAGGTCTCGGTTCTATTTTGGCACACACCCCTCCCAGGCGAAATGCAGGTCCCTCCGTCCGCTTCGGCAGTCCTGTATCAACAACCTCCCCCGTGGGACAGCATCGATGGAGGTGATCGCCGGAGGTGACGCAAGCAATCGGCACGCGCCAGAACGTGGGGAGAGCCAATCCCTGGACGACGTACGAGACCGCGGTTGACCTCCATGGGGGCGCCATGAGGAGAAGGCCAAAATCTCGAACTCGGTCTCGACTCCAGTCTCGAATCCAGCCTCGAATCCAGTCTCCAATCCAGTCTCCAATCCAGTCTCCAATCTAGCCTCGAATTTAGTCTACCTTTTCCATGAGAACACGGGATACGAAATACATGAAACCGAAAGGATTGACCGTATGCGCCGTAGCGCGCTCTGCTTCAGGAACCACAATCTACATGGCACGGAGGACGAACGACAGGACGGGACTGTAGAGGACTATAGACGAGGAGCGCTGCACCGTTCGCACCTCTGAACAATGCGATCCGAATCTTGGGGCTCTCGGGTTGCCCCCGCGCCAAGTTCGAGAGAGAAAGTCACCGGTGATCACGGACCAGAATCCGTCCTCAGTGGCCTGTACAGTACCCTCGTTACGCCCTCGTACGTCCTCGAAGATGGGACACAAGGAAGCACTGGACTCGCACGTACTCGGTGCGGTACTCGAGTCCCTGGAAATGCGGAGGGGGTGCGGTCAACCAGTCAGATCAAGGCCGGCTCCGCCTGGCCCCTTCGAATCGATGATCGTCGTCCCGACCTCACCTGGAGCCCAAGTCGGACCCATCACCCCAAGCAGGCCCTGCCGAACGTCATGTGGAATGCTCGATGGCGCGAACGGCCAAGCTCACATCATCTCTCCTCGTGCCCATGGACCGACCCATGGAGTCATTGGGAGGTTCTTGTGGAATGCCCCTATGGAATCTCTCGTGATGCCGGCCGGGATGACGACGGTGACAGCGACGATCCACGTCCCGTCACGACTCACTTGTCCCGTCGCAGTGTTGACCGGGCCTGATGGTGCGGTTGCCCGCCGTGAACCCACGATGCGGGAAAGCGAGAAGTGCTTGGCGCTCTCACGCAAGGGACACTTCCCCCCCTAATTAAATGTCACTGCTCCAGGGCTGCACGTGCCAATTTGCTATCATTTTCTGTCGGTGCCAGCCTGGCCAGTTACATTTAATTAGGGGGGGGAGCACCGTCGTTGACGGCGACTACTCGTCCTCGAAGCGGGTGGACCCTCGCTGGTCTTGAAGCACGTCCCATCGAGAGGCTCCGACGTCTGCCATCGGCGCATCACCCGCATGCGCGCTCATGCAGCACATTCTAAAAATATCTATTAATAGGACCTCGGTACCTGACGTCGACCCCACCCACGCCCGCTGATATTCTGCACAGTGCACCCATCACCACCATACCTGCGCGGCCTCTTCATCATTCTCAACACACATCGCTCGCCGTAGTCAGAGAGCTGAAGAGACCGCTGCACTCTCTGCGCCCATGAGCGTCGCCCACCATGGAGCGCTCCTTCAAGCGGGCTCGTCCACAACTGGCTGCGGTCGATCCTCGTAGGGCCAGGACGACGCACGTGACCCAGCACCGGTCCAGACGCGAACCGACGCGAACCGGCGCGAACCGGCGCGAACCGGCGCGAACCGAATCCGTGGTCCCGGCACTTGAGTATCTTGTGAGTACTCTACTTGGTCCTCTGTGTTCCTCTGCTCTCGGCTACTCTGCACCTCTGCTCCTCTGCTCTCTGCTCCCTGCTCTCTGCTCCCTGCTCTCTGCTCTCTGCTCCCCTGCCCCCCTGCTCCTCCCGTTGAACGGCCAAAGTTCAGCTCGGCCTTGTTGAAGTTTTCACCCTTTCACTCGACCGTTGCAATCGTTGCACAGTCACCTTACGGAGTCCGTACATACGCAGCCCTCCGTACATGAAGCGAGCGCCTGTCAACCCGACATTCGACCGTCCCCACATGGCGGTCCTGCCTCTGATCGCGCTTCGACGGCGCCTCATAACCTTATGATCCATGCAAGTATCCTCCCATCTGTCGAGCTAACCTGATGTGGCTGTTCCCCATTTAGAATTCAACCTCCTCGAGTGACAGCTCCTGTCCTCGTCCATGACCCCGTTCGGTTCATCATGATGACTTCACGTCGTTGCGATCCCATTCGCTCCCACTGGTCCAGCCCGATCGCATACCTGACGCTCCAATCTTCAACATGCACGAACAGATTGAGAGAGACAGAGCGAGAGAGAGCGAGAGATGTTCTAAATCCGTCTTGGTCATCGTCAACTTGCACAAACCACAAAACCCAGAGATCAACTCGGCCCTCGACCCGGCGCGTCGTGCCGTGCTTCTTCAGCAATCCGTCATCAGATTGATCTTCAGCTATGTTCTGCGTCCTTGACCATGCTCACTTTCGGGTCCCTATCCTCAGATACACAAAACGTGGCAAGTGCACCTCCCCACAAGGAGGTATTTTCAGTAATGGTCTTTCCCCTCGCTATCCAACCATCGGCTTCGATTTCACGCGCACGACACTCTCCTAGTGCCCCTTCTCCTTGAAATGGTCCGCGTACCTGCGTCGTGGAGTATTTTTGTCGTGCATCTCCATCGCGATGTGCGTAAGCTTGGTACACACTCGGGCAATTCTCCCGTCTCCCATGCTGGGGAACCGTGAGGATCTTCCTGTCGTGGTCCAGGTCGCCCGACGGTGCGGCAATGGTTCACTCCATACCAACTTCAAACAAACGGCCTGCCGTGCAAGCGCGGTTGGGGGCCAGAGAGACGATATGCGTGCCCCTTTTCACTCCCTGATTCGCTTAAGGGCTCCTTGTTCGAGACTTCGTGGTAATAGTCGCCATCTTTTCTTGGACACCGAGTCGATGAGGCGTGCCAAGCCAGAGACTCCCTCTTCACTTGAGAATCCATGATGGCGTTGCTCTTATCCTGATAGGGAGTTCGCCGCGACGAATGGTCTCTCGTTGGCATCACGAAGTCGTCGATGTTGCAGATCGAGGAGAAAATAGATCAAGCTTCTGACCGATGCTGCACTGGCGTCGGCATTCCCAGGAGCATGGGGTCACCTCCCCGATCGCCGAGGGACGCTCCAACGAGGGATTTCTTTTCATATTCGGAATGATGATGTCGTATTTCATCTCCGTGGAGCTCATCTATCTTTCATGACAAAGAACACTAAGCACCAAATCAACCCAATTCGGCCCCCCTGTCCTCTCAGTATCTGTCCCCTTTGAGCAATTCGGACCACCTACCGTCATACCTCAATGATTGGGGTGTGACCTCCCTACGCACGGCAGAGACCTTCTGTAATGCGGATGCTGTTTCAAACTCTATCTTGAAGAAGTTCACATCGGGAGCTCGTATCTCTAGTATAGGGTGCAGAAGCGCAGGTAACTGCCGCCTGTGCATGGTCGACGATGCTGTCACCAGTCCGGGCGTTGCTTGCTCTTCAATATCTAGGTATGAGAGTGTTAGGCACCATACTGGCCTCTACCTTTTCCGTTTCGGAGTACCTGCAGTTCCCCTATTTGCGACGTATCTCTACCTAGTAGCCCAAGCAACTCGAGGACACCCTTCTGATTCTGAGACGGCCATGCCTACCTGGCACCGCCATCGCCTACAGTCGCCAGACGGTAGGGCCGTCCACTTCAGCATCTCGATCAACACCATGTTGCTCCTGCATATGCTTCTACATTGACTGAAGCGGCATCGATCGGGCACCTCCCCACGCATTTACCCAACCGCCACTTGCTCGCCGCCCCTTTCAACCTTGTTGCATACTGTCTCCCACGAGGCCACGGAGATTTACGCTGACTCGTGAGGCTGTGGACGCTATCTTCGCGTACCTCGAACTGCAAGTGCGACTCGTAAAACACAAGGCTCGGCGTGTCAGCTTTGCACAGCATGAAACGATGGTCACGGTGTAGGGTTGAGGTACTCCCTACTGCAAGTATCGGATACTGCAAGCACGATATCATCTGCCTCGGCACTTCGATGTACCCTTGGTACCATGGGAGCAAAGATCAAGATAGCACCCTGCATACTCTCAAGTCTCATGGCCCGAACAAGGACAGAGGCTTCTTCGCCAGGAGAGAAGAATGGCCTCATCTTCTGTTCTTGATATGAAGGCAGCGGGAGTGAGCACCTTGTTCGGGCTACCGAGCCGCGTGGTTGACGGGTCAGGGGTTGTGGCGGAAGAGTGACTTTCGTTGTGGGACGTGGGGTTGGGAGGGAGGGAGGGAGGGAGGGAGGCGAGGGAGGCGAGGGAGGGGTGTACGAGACGAGCCTAGGTTGAAGATTCTACGTCCGAGGGATTCTACGAGATGCTGTAGGATAGGAAGCCTGAATTTCCTAAATGGAGTCCTAAATGGAATGGGAGAAAGAATGGACTTGGATTTTCTCGGAGAGTAGATGAGATGATAGGTTATGGTGAGCGAGTGTATCTCACGAGAGCCTGTGCTAATGATGAGAGGCTTCCACCAGAGGCACTAGCCAAGGGACCTGGCATCGATGGCCTGGGGGTTGTTTCTTGATGAGTAATGGGAGGCTACGACAATTCGACGAGAGCAAATGAGAAGAGGGGGTGCCATCACTATAGGGGATATAGTAGCCAAAGCGCAACCTTACCTCGGGAAAGAGAAGTAATCATTTGGGCATGGATGAACAAAACCGGTTCTCGACAATGAATAAGCTCTGCAGAACGAAAGTGCGACTTTACAAACTCCGCACGATACTGAACAACCGCCCCGCTTCATTTCCCAATAAACGGATTCATACACGCACAGGACATGGTTTGGCAGATATACCAACCACACTAGCCACACAAAGTCCTCATATGTAACCTCTCCTCTCACTAAATATTAACACCCCCACCCCCCATCTGATATTTCCTACCAACCACCCCCTTCCCCTTGGCCGCGAGCGAGAGCTGGTGATACCATGCTGTCAAATATCCAACATCGTCCCCATCCCCGAGATCAGAATCGACGAAGCCACTGGACATGATGGACGGCAACTCCCTCGCCGAAGATAAGTTCCAGAACGTGTATCCCCCCTCCGAAGACCCCCACAGGCAAGCGGAGGGAACGGTGGAGCTGCCCCGTTGGATGCTCCGTCGCAGCTCGGGGGTTCTCCCCGCCACGCCACGACGGCAAATGCTCGCGCGGCCCGTCGAGGTTTCCGGGGCAACGCAACGCAACGCAACGCATGCCAAGCGTGGGGTGGTGGTGGTGGTGGACTTGGGGTTCGACCGTGTGGATGTTGGCTCCCCCAGGCTAGGCGCTGGTGATCGATCGGGGTCGTGCGAATGGAGGCTACGAGGGAGGGGGTGGGCGTCGTCGGGGCGGCGGTACTCGTAACCTTCGGGGCGATGTGGGTGGGGTTGTACGAAGTAATAAGTCCAAGCCGCCACGACGTGGGGGTGTCGTGCCTACAGTGCGTGTAGACTCCTGGGCCGTGAGTGAAAAGGCACTTGCATGTTCGTTGAACGCATCGCGACGGGGAGCGAGACGAGGAATAATCGCCGCCTTGGTGTTTTCACATAGTCGCCATTACAGTACCGTAGCACAGCGCGCTACGGTAGCGAGCGGTGCGGCGAAGACCCCTGTTCCTATCGCCTGGAGATGAGGCTCCATGTTCATCGTCGCATTCGCTAATTCTCGCTTAAATCCCACCCCTCCCGTATCCACTGATGTCAAGTTGAGATCCATCCCAAGACCCGTCGTCCCAACGTCACGGAACCCTCCGTAGCCGGCATCGCGCACCTCTCGAGCCGCCTCCCACGATGAAAAGAAGCCGCCGGCGTTCAGACCGCACAATCAACCCAGGAAATCAACCCGGCCACCTAGGAATCGGGGTCGATCAGGTGCCTAGGATGCTGGATCTTTCGTCTGCTGAATGCGAGTATGTATCTACACCTGCAGTTAATCCATCCGCTGACTTACCGATCGTGTGAACCCCGCCACCGAGATCCGGGTCCATTCCCGCCGTCGGTACGACGCGTGTGTACATGCATGCGTATGTACAGCTAGCTACGACTGTTCATGAGTTCCCTCCGCAGGGCCGAGGGACGTCGCGGATCCGGTGACATCCGCCATCCGTCGGCGGGATCGTGGGCTGCGCGGCGAGGGCTGGCTTGCCTTGCATCCAGGTCCGGGATGGAACTTGACTTGACGCTTGCCATTATTATCTCGCCTCGGGGGCTAGAGGGGACGGGGGGGCGGGACTTTCTCAGAGAGAGAGGGAGAGCCTGAGAGGCGCTTTGCTGCTAGGGTTTGGTTCTTCTTTCCCCGGTGGAGGGAGCGTTGGATGGCATGGTGGATTAGCGATATAGCATCGCCTGCCATCATGAAGCGGACAGCCCGCCAAAGAAAACAAGCTTGCCGAGTGCCGGAGAGGTTGGGCTCTCTGAGCCTTCGTCGGGGCGTTGACGACCGTTATAGAGCACGCGGTTCAACTTCATCCCAAACCTCAATACACGGATATCGCTGTAGGTGAATTGAACATCGTCACTTGCGAGGAAGTCTCCAGAATTAAACAAAGCTCCCCGCTTCACAACCGACGGAGGAAACCGCCAAGTGATCGAAACAGAGGCTCGTCTGCATCGGTTACTACCGCGGCTAGATTCTCAGAGAAGAGTTATCGTCCGAGGTGCTTCTGGTGGGACGGTTCTTAGATCGGGTTGTACAGTACAGTGTACTGTACTTTTCTTCGCTGGCGGCATGAGCTCAGATCAAGTGCTGGCCATGCACGCAGCAGCAAAGACGGCACTGTATGTCACCGTCATGAGCTCAGATCAAGTGCTTGCCATGCATGCAGCAGCAAAGACGGTACTAGTACTGTATGGCGCCGTCATGCGACGGCAATATGCTCCGCAGAAAACCCCCAAAAAGCCTCAAGGCTCGGCGCGGATGGGGTGCTTGACTACACCTCTGAGGAAGTGGCAGTCTCTCTTAGTGCAAGAAATGCTGCCGCAAAACGAGATTACGCTTTATTGGCGGACCGTATCGGAGGGGCAGACCTTCTCGCAATCTATGCAAGTGTCCATAGGGCAAAACGGCTTCCGAAGTAAAATGGCTTGTTTCGGCGACGGCTCCGGATATGATTTTTATACCAGAATCACTCGACTAAAATCATACTAAATGCTAACGTTTGGTAAGGAAGAATTAAATTTAATAGAATCCTATAAAGGTCGACTATTCCGTGATCTTAAGATTCCTCCTGTCATCTATAAGGGTATTATATCCGAGGCTAAGCCGAAACAAGCTATCTTACCCAGGAAGCTATCTTGCTTATCCCGAGTATACAACAAGGCTTACTATTCACGAGGTAAACTACGGATATAAAAAACAAAAAACAAAAGCCCCAACCCCCATCACCATCCATCGCCTAGAGGCCAGCGGCTGGCGTTATTAGATTTCCAACGTGGCAACTCGGAACTCCTACCACCACGCCACGCCCGCGCTTACAGGACTATATAAATTCTCTCACTCACTATTTCCCCCACTCAGAACCGCTGATCGGGATATGAATCGGATCACCCCCGCGGACGGTACGCTCTCGCAGCCTATCGTCATCCGACCGCCAGGGAACGGAACGGAGGGACCCACGATCGACGTGGGGCTAACCCGACCTGTGGCCCCAGGTAACAGGCTGATAATAAGACGTAGGGCCGAAAGGTCCAAACTTTTTGCGTTTTCCTTGGGGATTTTTGCTCTCCCCCCCGAATGAAGGCACGCGGCAACGAAGGGGTCGATATCATAATAATAAAAATCAGACAGTAGTGCTCGGGAGAAGTAAAGCGGCTTCCTGTTTCGGCGACAGCTTAGATATAATACACATATAGTTCATAGTAATCATCTCGGCATCACGAAATAGTCGAGCTTTATAGGATTCCATTAAATTTAACTATCCCTTGCTAAATGTTAGAATCTAGTATGGTTTCAGTCGAGTGATTCTGGTATAAAGTTAGATCCGAAGCTATCGCCGAAACAAGTCATTTTACGTGGGAAGCCGTCTTGCTTCTCCCGAGTACATGATAAAGCCCATATCACGAGGCGAACCGAGTATTATTAATCTTTCATCTTTCCCCAGCCGCAAATACGAAATTCAAAAGGACCATGCGGAACGATCGTGGGTGACAGGACGGATGTCAAGAGAATGGCCGGACCTATAACTTACCTCCCCCGTCCCAGTCAGGTGATCCGCCACGTCAAAGGCTGGATTTGGGGGCTAGGATAAGGCTATGTCTGTGTTTCACTCTCTTCTAAATCGACATCTCTAGAACATGTGACTAAGCTCACCGATCGAGCGAAGGTCAAGGCAGGAGTTGAAGAAGAGAACGAAGGCGCCTCCGACGAAAGTAGTTCAGCTAATGGAAGGCGGCCGGCCGTGTGAGAGGTACAGTGATCCTTGCCATCCCATGACCGTCTATTCTCATGTATCGCCACAGTGGAATGATCACGCAACCAAGGATTTGATATTGCTGAGTATGGACGTACCATATCGAGGTGTGCCTTGGATTTATAATCACGGTGATGGTTAGTCAACCATATGATCTCCGCCACAAGCGAGATCTTGTGCAACCACGGACAAGACCGAGGCGTGGCATGTTTTCACAACTCCATGGAGAAGCAAGCTGCTCAGGAAATCCGGGGCTCCATCAAGAATCGTGGAGGCCATGCAGGCGCAGCGGAGGCCTTCCAACGGCTTTTCATTGCAGCTTGCAGCATCTGTGGAGCTAGGGGAGTGCTCCAGTAGACGAATCCAGTGGATGTTGGCTGGATGTGGGATCAGGACTTGTCTACAGGAAAGGGTTCCTCGCGCAGGAAGACTTCAATCCCGGCTTTCACTGTCCTGATTGATCGAACGTCGTTGGGTGCCATCACCGCATGGCCCGAGGGTATAGGGTGCCTGCGGTGGACCTCAATTGTTGTTATCTTGATGCACGACGGTGAGCTTGCCTTGGGTCACATTTGTAACGAAGCCGAAACAAGCTCGAGGTGATGAACAGGATGGAGTGTTATAAAGACTGGACCCCTAAGCTGATAGTCTGGATCATCCTGCACAAGGACTTATTGGATCTCTACGAAGTACTCGTAAGTCGTTTCACCCCTTTCTCGGATTGGGACCTGCTTTACGACAAAGCCACCACGGCCTTGTTCTAGAATGCCCCCAAGGAGGGACGGTCCATGGATCTTTAACTGACAAGAGACAGTGCCATGGCAACGAAATCTTACTGGCTGACCCACCGGCTGTTGAGTCTCTCGCGTTGGATGATTATACCGTACACTTCCAAGGCAACCTTAACACGGCAGTTCAGCTTTCGATCCAAGTAACCCAAGGGAAGCATCTCCCAGACTAGCTACTAGCTAGGCATCGACTTCTGCATCATGACAGGTAACATCACACCCAGGAGTCCACCAGAGCTATGTCAACTGTCGAAACGAGCAGTTCCGCACCCACACAGGACCCAACCAAGAGCGCCCGAACCCTGACCCATCGCAGGAGTTGAACATCCGTTGCTCCTCGCACGTCTCACCCTGGGGAGCAGAGAAACAGCTGAAGCCACGGGTAAATCCCCAGGCGAGCACACTCAGGGGGGCTCGCTCAGGGGAACCTCCCCAGGATAGGATCGACCAAGGCTTCATTTCGATCACTCGAGACAACATCGCTCCCACCTCCCTCATTCGTCGAAAGATCGGTGATCACTCGTCAATCACACCGGCGCTTGGAGCCAAATCTCCACAAACACGAATCCCAAATCACGGCGATCGAGGCCGAGGACGAAAGAGCTTTGGGAAAGACAAGCCACCACCCACGAGCGCCCGCCTGGGCAGAAGGGCAGTGAGGAAGAAAACGATTCTGTCTTCAGTCTCTATCCATGGATGAGGGCCCGTGATACTGTGTCCAGTCCATATCATCATCATACGGTACGAAGGGGGAAAACGGCACATCCCCCACCCGCTCCAAGACAACCCCCGATATCCCCCTCGCTACTCGTACCATCGCACTCGAAACCCCAATCACAAACCCATCACGAATCCCTCCCGTCGTCGCCAGCCAACCTACCTTTCGGCCGAACCCTCCCTCCTCGCATCACCGCAGCTGACCTCCCATCATCCCCACGAGTCCCAGATTGCGGATCTCCCACCCGCGACCGTCCCATCCATCCTCAGTGCTCGCCGCCTGACTGCCGTTTCACACCATCGAAGGAATAGCCAACGCCCAGCATCTGACGCCAGCCGCGGACACGCCATATTGCCAGCTCCCGCACCGCACCCCCCTCCAGGAGTCCCACCATGCCTCCTCTCCCGCTCGTGAACCGTGGCCTAGCCACACGTTGGTTCCACCGCAGGGAAGCTCGGTCCCAAACGGGAAAATGGCGGGCGGCGGCTCGCGGGCGAGGGCAGAGAGTCACTCGGGGGTTGGCTGGAGGGGGTGGAGGAGTGTGGATTATAAATCCACGGGTGCGGGTGCCGTTCTGGGGCAGGGCTGATGGCTACGAGCAGGAGGATGGAAACGTGGCTCGGTGCCACGCCAGAGGTTTTGGAGATCCGAGGGATCGGGCGAGATGGAGGGGAGGCCATGTTGACCGATTCGGTTCTCAACTTCTGATCGGGGGTCTTGCGGCCGGGTTGAGGCTGCTGGTGGTGGTGGGTGAGCTTGGGATATGTCCATGGATGAAGGCAGTGTCACGAAACGAATCGTAGGGTTTGGCGATCTATCTGGTAGGAGGAAGAAACCGTTGAGAATTGCGACTGAAGAATGACGAATGTTGGGAATCTCTCGAGTTCTCATCTTTTTCTATTGGCAAAGTGAGGAAGATCTCTACTCGAATTTGCCCAAGATGATTTCCCCAAGCACTTGCCTCCAAATCCGAATGCTTAAAAGTGCATACACCACTAGAATCGCAATGACCCTAAAACGCCCAGCGGCTTGCGTGTTCCTCGCATCGCCTTTCCTAATTCTGAGATCCGACCAACTCCAAACCCACCTAGAGAACTACAAGATGACTCTAATTCCGAGTCATCGATGCGGAAAGAAAAGAACATCCAATGCTTAAACAAACACCCCCTCCCTACTAGCTCCAATATTCGCCATCATGCCATCCGTTTCGATAAGTCCAAAGTACGTCCTCCTCCAGCTCTCAGCGAGCACTCCGTCAGGCTCGCTATCCGCGAAAGTCAGATCGTTCATGCCGAGTTCTACTGCCATATAGATAGCTCTATCGAGAACGCCCCTGGCCTCTTGCACCCGGTCTTCCAATAATAGTGCCAACGATAATAATAATAGAGTTTGGACCGTGAAGCCCGTCGGTGGTAGAGTGGGAAGAACGAGAATGTTGACCGCAGCTGAGCGGTAGGGCGAGGTAGGGATCGAAGCGTCGTAAAGTGTTCCAATGTAACTTATGACGGTAACGAGATGGGTGAGGGAAGATGGGGAGGCGGAAAAGTGGCTTAGGAGATAATAACGTGGTAGAACGAAGGGATGCGCCTTGTAGAAAAATCTGAGAGCTGTCAACAAATTATTTGAGACGGGACCGGAGTGGAATACGTACGTATAGAATAGATCAATCAATTTCCTCGTACTAGCAGGTCGGTCACCTCTCTCGCTACCAGGACTTTGGCTTCCAAAATTACCAACCGCTGAGCCACTTCCACTTCCACCAAGAAGTCCCCATGGGTCGTTACTCGGGGCGTAGCCATTCATACTGAACGCATCTCGGGTTTCAAATTCAGGATTAGGCGAAACTTTTCTACTGTTCGAGGGCGACACCTTGTTCTTTTTTGGCGCATTGCGATCACGCATTCCTCTTCGAGATTTGGCGTAAAAACATGGTTTGTCGTCGGTCGTACACCGAGAACAGCTCGGCATCTCAGCACCACATTTGACATGACGTGAGCGACACTTTTGAGACCAGTCGGTCCATGATCAGGAGGATGATAAGAGAAAACGAGGGTGGTGGAATATCAGGTGAGATTCTAAAAAGAAGGGAATAAGCTTACAGGTATACATGCCAATGAGACTCTGATACCACCTCTGGGCGTTGCGGCTGTCGTTTCTGAGCTGGATTTCGAAGTAGCCTTGGAAGAGGATTCTGGTTCCGCTGGAGGAGATGGTGCTTCTGCCGCTGGCGAAAGAGAAAACCCGTTCATTGATGGTGGTGAGGATTCAAAATCAAAGAACATAGATATAGATTCCGCTTGATCACGTCCCGCTACTGTATCAAATGTTGATTCGAATATTGTGCTCCCCGAGCGGTTCATATCGTAGTAGTGATTAAATTCAGACGACGGGACGTGAGATTCCTTGCTTCTGTACCGTCCTAAACTGTAGGTGTTGATTCTTTGTTCGATCAAAGGGCGAAGCGCTCAGACTTTGATCGGTGTACGGAGTACGAGTACTTAGTGAATGAGTCGAAGTTGACGGCGAATGGCGTTATTAATGAGTCTAGACGATCCGTATTAATACTGTTGCAGGAGATATGTAGGTACACATATCTACCTATGAGCATTGGCCTCCGCTCAATGTCCGCCTAGGCGGCCAGGGGGTGGGCGGCGAGAAACCTTGCAAATTTGAGTGCATTTGAGTAAGGTTATGTGAAGCCACCATGAACCGGGTTTATCAGCCCCTCGTCAGTGGCGACTAATAGTAATACTGTAGACTATACGGAGAACAAGCTGAAGCTTCCAAATTCTTCGATACCCCCCTTCTGGGGGCGAAAAGATTCCCACGACTTCCCTGGAGCCGACGCCTCCCGAAGCACCGGACCTGACACGACCCATCTGTTAGGCGCGTGAACTTTAAGGTTAGGTACCGGGTAGATTTCAGCCTTGTGATGACCCAAATGAGAAGTGGAAACCCACAACTTCCCCAACTTCTATTCCAGCCACAGTGAAACGGTTTCCGTCGTTCAACCTTGCACGACGGACGGCTCTTCATAGCCCGGACATTAGAATGAGGTCTCCTCTGTCAACCCCTTCTGCAGAATTCACCGGAGTCGGCGGAATACGGGGTAAAATCCAAGATACAGATGATTTCAAATCATTAGCAAAATTTGAATAAGCCAACCACTGCTCGAGCACGAATTTCATGAAAGGAACTCCCTTCTAAGTCTACGACTTTACGACTCGCTGTCCAGGTCGGGGGTGGGGACGCGCCTAGACGCCAGAATACGACAAGCGAGAAGCATAACACTCGACTTGTGCTTCTTTCTCATGAAATTTCTGGGACAAGATCGTTCCGATGTGCCATAACTCAGATGAGAGACAGCGGCAGCTCACTATGGTGACAGGACCACCATGGCCAAGAGAGACAGAACAATGCCCAAAACGTGACTAGGCAAAACACCACTGTTCCATTCGACCTCTTTACGACAGCCTGAAGTTCGGCACTCTGGAAACAAACGAATCGAGTAAATGGATTCAGGTCAGGACATAAGCAGATTTTAGGAGGTAAGAGTATACGGGTGACAGACAGTCTGCATAAGGAAATTTTAGCTGTCTATGAATCAGCGATTCAGACCAGAATGGAATTTAACATTTATTAACAAATCAGCCACAAAAGACCAGTGCTTAGACTAGTAAATATGAGCATGCGTTGTGCTCGGAGCTCCGAGATCACCTGCTGGAGCCTTGGTCGACGGTACGAGGTACCTGCATGAAGGCTGGTTTGTGACACTTATTACCGGATTTGTCCATTTTCCCAAAAGGGACATTGTGAAGTATCAACTTGATGCCTACAGTAGCGAACCCATTCTGCTTCCTTGTTTATTACTGTATTAAGTTCGGATCTAACACGGGTGCTCGTAAACATGCATGCGATGTATTTGAGGGATAGATTCTTGGGGAAGGGAACAAGCTCCCGAGGCGACAGCGAGTGGGATGAATCTTCCGCCACCAGTAGGATTTCGAAAGGTGTTAAAGACGATAAGTAATGGGCACTTCAGAGCAGAAACAAAATTAAACAAATAATCGCAAATGCACCGATGAACGGCCGACGGAGCATAAGATCGTCATTCCCACAGAAACCTTACAGAATTGTGTATCACTTGCAGACTGTCAATGCAACTTACACGAGATCAAGTGTTGCCATTGCTGCGTTAGCCGTCCTGGGATACCAGAAATATTCTGGAGTGGGCCATTGGCGGCCGACAATGTCTGGCTTGTGATTCGCTGATGACAAGAGACTGGGGGAGATTGGAAATAATGGGGTCAGAACGAAAATGCTAGACGAACAGACGAGGAGATCCGCGCGAGTCGACTGCATCTTCGAGCCTCTAGACGCCGTTCGCGGTGATGCCAACACGTCACATCCTCGCATCCTCGCATGCCACGATGACCCTTGGTTCATAGGCGGCAGTCTTCTGTGCTTTGAATGGCTGGCGGAAATGGGGAAAAGCGGTCAAAAGCGTGGAGTAGAGAGGGAGCATTGCAGAGGAGGATCAGGGACTCGAGGGCGCAGAGCACGAATACTTCGCAGTGCCCAATGAGTTTCTGGTCCAGTGGTCGCTGGCTCACCGCATCGACGCCACCAACGGGTACGGAATACAAAGTCTCTTTGAGGCAACTCTGCAGACCACCGTGAGGGCACGCTTGTCATCTTGCCCCCGCGAAATCGAGCTCATGATGCTGACGATGATCTGTTATCGCCAAGCGAGACCAACAAGAGCCGTCGAACCGTCGAACCGTCGAACGTGTTCGAGTTGCGCAACGTGTGAACAAGCATTGCAGAGGTCCATCGGGCAGACCGAAGCTAATTGGATAAAAATGGATAGTGCTGCAGGAAGCCATGCACTGGCTTGCCTCGGAAGATGCTAGGTGCAGGTCAGCATGAAGCACAGGCTTTACTCATCTCGAGACACATTAATAATGAGCAACTTCTCTTCCACGTCTTTCCAGGTTGGAGGAGGGCCAGGGCCTAGGGGACTTCGGAGGGCTCGATACGATGCGGCTGACATGGCATGAAGCGCAGGAAGATTAAGAGGGGTAGCAGGATGCTCGGTTGTTAGAGCCGGCTCTTGAGAATGGAGGTTAGAGAGAGTAGGAGATGTTACACCGTTCGCACGGAAAAGTTATATTATCAGAGGGAGAGAGTGAAAGAGGTATAAAGTCGATGTTCGTGTCGATTACTGTAAGGAAGGTCAAGAAGAGCCTCGCCTCGCCAAGCGAAAATCCGCATTAATGTTAATCCGGGCCGAAGGATGTTTGCCTTGACACCTAAGGCTAGTCGGTGTTCTCAGGCCGAGGCTGCGAGCAAGTGTTTGTTCCTTGCCGACTCCGGCCGGATGGCATTCTCGAAGCACGACTTCCCCAAAACCTATTTCTCCGCAGATGAATAGTCTCGCTTCTATCTGCAAAGCCTTTCCAATGCCGCCTCGATAGCATGGTGTCCAACGACTTTGCTCTTGCCCAACAGCGGCTTGCGGTACGACGAGAAGCTCGAGAGCGCGAGGCGCAAGCGCGAATAGCCGTACAGCATGAGGCTTCACGAGCTGCACAACAGCTAGATCGGCTTCCTTTCCCATTTTCACGTCTCGGACATTCGGGTTTATCGTTATGGGATGGCATTCGGGGGCGAGAAGGAACGCGAACGGCTTTTAGAGTGGGACAGGTCGATGCCGAATTGTTGGATGAAGAGCTGCTAGATCTTCTGAAGGGGCAGGTTGGCCATGCCTTGAAATACTTTGGATCACATATTCAGGACGACTGGTCTGCGGAAATCATGCTTGCTCTCAGAGCGGTATTGTTTAAGGTCACGATATGGGATCATGATGCTACATATGGTGCTGCGTTGCAAAATCTCAAATACACAGACGCCCGGAGTCATGGTCTAGTACTTGTGTCACCTTCAAGGTTACAGAAAACTCTGTACGGGTTATTCACAGTTGGAGGCAAATATGCCTGGACAAGGTGGGAGGATTGGCTAGTCGATAATAGCAATGGGTATGAGGAACACAACCCTAGGATCCAGAAACTTTCCCGCCTGTCAGACGCGATTGCAAGTGTACACTCCACAGCAGCGTTCGCTTCTTTTCTGGTCTTTCTAGTCAACGGGAGATACCGGACGATACTCGACAGGATTTTGAGACTACGATTGGCGCCTCCAACAAGTCAAGTCAGCCGTGAGGTATCATTCGAGTACCTAAACCGACAACTCGTTTGGCATGCCTTCACTGAATTCCTTCTATTTGTCCTGCCTCTTGTTGGCATTAGCAGATGGCGAAGATGGCTCGCAAGGGTCTGGAGAAAGACCAAGTCAATCATGACAAGCGGAAGCGAAGAGGAAGAACATATCAAAGCCGGCGAATTCGCATTCTTGCCTGAACGAACTTGTGCAATATGCTATCAGGACCAGAACTCTACGTCTTCCTCCGAAGCACAGATAACCGCAGCATCTGGAGCTTCTGGCGTTATTGGTTCTGCTCAAACCGATATTACCAGCCCTTATGAAACAATTCCTTGCGGCTGTGTATATTGCTTCGTTTGCCTCGCTAGTCGACTCGAGGCAGAAGAAGGTGAAGGGTGGACCTGCCTGCGGTGTGGGGAGGAAGTCAAAGAATGTAAGCCATGGAACGGAGACGTTGTTGAAGAAGTCAGCAAACCAGCAGGAACATCAAAGTCTGTTGGCTTCAAAGACGAGCCCAAAAGGATGGTCGAGGTTGAACCGAGGCCTGAAGATAGAGATGTAGATGAAGAAATCAAAGGCCGATCCGGTGAAAGTTCCTCGTCATCCGATGCATCGGAACTCGGTGACGAGGAGGCCTTTGATGAAGAAATTGAAGGAGAAATGGAATTTGAGGAAGACGATTAGTGTGAAAAATGGACCTTGTCCTCTTACAATTTCACATTACCATTTGTTGAGGCATTTACATCTGCGTACGGTTGTCAAAATGGCTACACTAGCTACATCTCACAACTGGGCACCTTTGGCGGGCATTTGGACTTCTAACTTCTTTCATGAACTAGTAAATGAAGGGTCACTTAAACATCTGCAATATCAATTATTCGACGTATAAGTCAGCAGGATTGTCACAACGAGAAGTCAGGCCTGTCAGTTAACGAGATAACTACGTCATCGACATCCACACTTTTAGCGGGGCGCTAAAATGTGGCACATTTATTCCTTACTTAGAATTATATCTGAGTAACCATCGAGACGGCAGAGACAATCGCTTCAACAAACGTACCAAATCATATTCATTGTGGTCTCGCAAAATCTAGTACTACTTCTAACGGTCTCACTAAACTCTCCCTACGACTGTTACCCAGACAAGATGGCGTGGGACCAACTCGAGTTAACAGGACCTCATGTCGCCTACATCACATTTTCTGGCTTCTTAATAACATACGCCCTTTTTTCGCAATTCATACGAAACCACCTCCACATCTCCGAGCCCCCTCTAGCTATTCTATTTGGTATCCTTCTAGGCCCATACGTGTTGGGATGGATTACACCTAGGAAATGGGGTATGGACGATGGGACTATGCAAGAAGTCACCCGAATCATTGTTGGTATCCAATGTTTTGCTGTCGGGATCGAACTTCCCAAGTTCTACTTCAAAGCATCAAATCACTGGAAATCAATACTTCTCTTCCTCGGGCCAGTCATGACATTCTCATGGGCTGTATCAGCTCTTTTTGCCTATTTCATCTTCAAGACTAGCGTTGCAACAGCTCTCATCATAGGAGCATGCCTCTCGCCCACCGACCCTGTTCTAGCAGCAAGTGTTCTAGCCTCCTCTCACTTCAGCAACCGAGTGCCCAAACGACTCAGACACCTCCTATCTGCAGAATCAGCTTGCAACGATGGGGTCTCATTCCCATTTCTTTACATAGGCATTATGTCCTTCAAGTATGCTTCTGCAGGGAAGTCAATTAAACAGTGGTTCCTCATTACCGTGCTCTGGCAATGCGGATTTGGTATCACAGTTGGCCTCATCATAGGAAGAATCGCCAATCGACTTCTCCGTTTGTCACAAAGGAAAAAATACATCTCCGAACCTGCATTCGTAGTCTTCTACCTGCTTCTCGCCCTCCTCTCCATAGGAGTCGGAAGTACCCTAGGTTCAGACGACTTCCTCGTCGCCTTCGGAGCCGGCGTCGGATTTGCTCAGGATGGCTTGGTTTCCAAAAAGCTAGCCTCAGTACCATTCCCGTTCATCATAGACATGATTCTCAACAGCGGAATGTTCGTCTTCTTCGGTTCCATCATCCCTTTCCGAGAGTTCCTCCCAAGCAAACTCACACCCGACATCGGCATCTGGCAGCTCTCCGTCTTCCTCCTCCTCCTCCTCCTCTTCCGCCGCCTCCCCATCGTCCTAGCACTCAAAGGGATCATCCCCGACCTGCAGACCTACCGCGAAGCTCTCTTCTGCGGGCACTTCGGCCCCATGGGCGTCGGCGCACTCTTCCTTGCCCTGGAAGCGAGCGCGCAACTCGAAAACGGCACTTCCATCCCAGAGAAGAAACCAGACCCCAACAAGCCCCTGGATGATAAGCAGAAAGCTATCTTTTTGATCTGGCCTGTGATTTGCTTTGTAGTCTTGGGGAGTACGATTGTTCATGGCATGAGCACGTTGGGGATTAGTATAGCGGGGCATTATTTGAGACCCGAGGGGGAGAGGGCGCTGCTGCTAGGTCAGGAGGAGGATGGGTTGGATGATATGGTTTACGAGAATTTAGAGGAAGAGGATTAGACTATGTGTTTAGGAGGGAGGTCTTATGTGATGTTATAATTCCATTCGAGCTAGAATGATGTGCTATAGTGTCATGTCAACTAGTGGATTTAAAATTAGGAGCGAGAATCAGTCATTTGTGTCCGGTATTTGATTTCGTAGACAATATATATACTTTACTGGATTTCTCTCTTAATTAAACCTTCAGTTTCAAACTATGATTAGAACGGGGTGCTTAATTCTCGCAAGGGGTTTTCGGCACGATTCTTATATCCCAGAAACCTGTCGTCAGACACTAATAGTTTGTTCCGAGCCCTAATAACCAAAGTCTTGAGGTAGAATTATCCAGCAATTCGACGCGCATTCATACTGATCCAACGTGAATTTCCGAATTCCAGACGATTCCTGACCCCTGTTAGGGATTTTCCAATCTATATGTCCCTCTCTCCCTCCCTCACATCCCCCTTAATCAACCGAGCCCGCGAATCAGCAGCATCCACCTCGCATCAGATTAGACTGATGTCGTGAGGTCACGAAAGCTTTTACCGAGATGCAAAGTGGGCTTGCAGACTTATGGCAATGCATTGCCCCATTCGCAGACGTGGAATTCTCGCGGAATGGTACGGTAGGTCTTCCTCTTGGCTGGTGAAGCTGCCAGGGAATGTTTTGTTGTTGAGGGGCTATTTGCTGTCGATTATAACTTCCCTTCACCTGATATTTACCCTTGTATGTTTGATGCGGCCCGCCCACTGTAATATATTAGATCGTGCTTAACAAAAACTGCTTGCCGTCTATCGTAAAATCTTCAGTGTGGTCCTCGCCCTAGGTCATTCGGCGAATCATTGATTTTGATTTTGGGGTTTTGCGGTCTCACAGCAGATGGATGAAAGTGGTTAGGACTGGAATGTGATCATAGATTCGGTCTCATCCTATTGTGGCGGGATCGGATAAAGCCCTTAGAATGACAGACAGTCGGTGATAAAGTTCGAGGACTTATACATGACATACGCATACAAGTAGGAGGCTCATGCCTACAAAACCCCACTCCCGCTAAAATTCTCGAATCTATTGCCCCCCATCCTGGTGTTCATTAAATCGTCTCCTAGTCATCATGGGCTCGTGTGTAACCACTCCCGAATACATATCCACCTCCCCAGACAATCACCCCATGGGCGAAGAGGAAGGCCAAAGCGATGTGTGCATGGAAGTAGAGATGGTTGTTCAATGCCTTAGTGCGAGTCGTGAAGTAAGCTTTGTTGACAGAGTCTTCTTGGTAGGTGATGAACCAATTCGATGACCCAAACATCAGGAACAGGAGGATGACCATGGGTTGGTAGGTAATGGTTTCCTACAAACTCATGATCCAGGGGCCATATTGATCAACCCAGAATGACTTGTGCCAGTGTCATTTTGGATGTATTTCATCAATGAGAGGGAAGGTCCTTTTTATCTCCAAAGTTTCAACGCAAAGTTTCAACGTCGAACTTTAGAAGTGCGATGGTGCTGACCAGTGCTGCCAATATGATGAGGTTTTAGAAGGCGGACGGACAATGGTATTGGGGGTGAGGTAGGATTGGGCGGAAGCACCACTTGTTAAAAAGGGTTAGCTCGCTGGCATCTCATACAGAGCAAAACCGACAAAGGAGTAGTTGAAGAAGAATTCATCACCAGGAAATCGTGGACAGTTTTCAGATAGTAATATCTTGTGCTGTAAAGGTAGAGATAACCGCGGGGAAAGCAGAAACAGGAAGCGTGAAAGAAAGAAAGAGATTGATTGACATCAGAAATCGACAACAAATGACAGATCGACATCAAAACTATCAGACTGCAATGCCATGAAATACCACGACATAATCGCGATTCACCAATCAACAAAAGCAAAGATACGTACTTGTTCGTCTCCTGCATGACTTCTTTCTTACGAGCATATACTGCTGACCGAGCAGCAAAGCACATGCCAAAACCAAACCCCTGGATTTCTGCTTCTGCCTTCCACTGATGAGCTGCGCGAGTATTTATTTATTCGGGTGGTGGTTAAGTGTGCCTGTTGGAAGTTTGCGTTCATTAATTAGCGTGAATGATAGTGAGAGTGTTGGCGGTTCGTGAATTAGGAGAGAGAAAGTTAAAGAAACTTTCTTCTGGTAGAAAATATGGAAGAAATATAAGCGAGATATTTCCGATCTATCGTCAATATACCTGGCTAAAATGAAATTCTTGTGATTGATCAAGCCACTCTACAGACTGCATTCGACACAATTGCCCAGGGAACTTCGAAACAGCTAGACAGCATGCATCTAACCTGATCAAAATAGCAACAATTTAATGAATAAAGGTGCAAGCATCAACTAGAAATGAAGTCATACGGAATGATAATCGAAGGTGGCTTGGAAAATACGCGAGACATGGGGGACATTTGCCTCTATTTACGGTCACATCTTACCCAATTAAAAATCTATAACTTGCTCTCATTTCCTTGAGGCACCTTCACAACCACCTTACCCCAAGTCCCTCTACTGCCCAAACTTTGCAGCGCCTCGCCAACACTTTCCAACCCTACGAACTCCTTGTCAGTGAACACCGTACCCCTGAATTTGCCCTCGTCAATAAGCTTGAATATTCCATCCCATACTGGCCCAATCATCTCAGGCTCATTGATGGTATAAGCGCCCCAATGTAAGCCCACGATACTGATGTTCTTCAGAAGAACCTTGTTTAGAGCCAATTTCTCGATATTGCCCGCCGCGAAACCAATAACCAATAATCTGCCGTTCCATCGTATGCATTTCGTTGAGAGGTCAATTAAGCCTACAGGATCGTAGACGATATCGACACCTCGGCCATTTGGCGTAAGTTTCTTGACCTGCTGCGGCCAATCTTTATCATTATAGTTGATGCCATGGTCTGCACCGAACGATTTCGCAACATCAAGTTTGTGTTTGGTTCCGGCAGTTGCGATCACGGTGGCTCCGAATGCCTTAGCAATCTGTACAGCAGCTAGTCCCACCCCACCAGCAGCAGCGTGGACAAGCACCACATCCCCCTCTTTGACGCCCGCTCTCGTAACGAGAGCACCATAACTTGTAGGAGCTGTAACGAACAATCCTGCAGCCTCGAAGAAACTCCAGCCTCTGGGTACAGGCCTTAGCCCTTCCTCTTTCGCCGCAACTTTCGTGGCATAGCCTCCTTGTGAAGCACCAAACACCTTATCACCAACCTTGAATTTGGGATTCGAGTTGGCAGATGGAGTTCGAAGGACTACGCCGGCAAACTCGGAGCCTGATACCCAAGGAAGGGGGGGTTGGTGCTGGTACTTCCCCCGGATTTGGAGGAGATCGAAGAAATTGGTCGCGGAAGCATGGATGGCAATGAGGTATTGGTCTTTCGCAGGGGTTGGATCCGGGAGGTCTGAGACTACAAGGTCTTGAGGTCCCTGGAGTTTGTTAACGATGAAGTGAGTTTGGGGTATGGGAAGCTTACCTTGACGTATTCCTTGATCTGTATTCCACGCATCTTCGATTGACTTTGTTTTCGGCAGCCTGTAGATTCAGTTGCTTCGAATTAAACGCGGCACAATAGAGGTACGACTTGATTTGATTTGGTTGTTGAGATGCAAGAAGAAAAGAAAGTTTAGAGAAGGAGAGAGTATGTTATTGCTATCGGCTTTAGAACCCTGACGGCTCCCCTCTCGTTAATCGCGGGGAGCCGAGCCGAGGTCCGCGAGGATATTATTCAGTCACGTGAATCTGTCGATATTGACAGGGGTTCTGGCTATACTGTACGTGCGGTACACCGTACCTCCGTACGTCGTGTTGCCGTATGGAACGGAATGTACTCTTTTATATACTCCGTACAATACCTTGGTCCTCCTGCGTAGATGAAATGAGTGGTAAGCGTTGTAGACTTGTACCTACGTTATATACAACGTTGTACGTCGTATGCATGGACGGCCTTATTTCCACTAAAAGCCGGGTTTCACCGTTTCGGGTGGAAAGAGACAATGTTCTTTAGCACTGGCTTGAGAAAGCCATGGATGTGAATGGAATCAGGCGCCATACCACCAGTACGTGTTCAGTTGCATACTGTACCCCATGCCTCCGTACGTCGTACGTCTTTCTCTCTCACAATTACAAAATACTTGAACTACAAGAACGAAAGTTGCCGTCCAACTGCCAATACTCTTTCAAACTCGGCCTACAGTTGTACACAGCTTCGACAGCTCGAGCAGGAGCACCCTGCTCGTACGAAGTAGCGGTACAGAAGTGACCAGGGCCTGCAACGTCATATAGCCGCCTCGTCTTTGTCTTGACCAACAGCAACAGCCAACAGCCGCAGCAACCACGAGCAAACAAATACGGCCTCTTCTTAGACAACTCTTCCCGATCTGAATCACCTCCTCCCGGTCGCAAGCCCATCACCAGCCTCATTCGATCGATTTTCGAATCGTCAGGATGGCTTCAGAAGAGACAACCGCTCCCGAGTCCGATCCTCAACTCACCTTTAAAGTCAAGACATCGAGCGATGGCAATCACACCATCAACATGCCGGCGGCAGCTTTGGTGTCTGACCTGAAGACAAAGTTATCTGGAGACGATTACGAGAAGATTCCAATCGAGAGACAGCGCCTCATCTATTCCGGACGAGTGATGAAGAACGAGGATCCTTTGAGCAAATACAACATCAAGGCGGGAAACACAATACACATGGTCAAGAGCGCTGCGAGTAATGCCGCGCAGACTCCAGCTGCGGGAGTGACTGGAGGCGCACCTGGGGCTGTTCCTACGAACATGGCAGCCGGCACTGCGAACAATCCTTTGGCTGGGCTGACTGGAGCTCGTTATGCCGGACACCTGGCACTCCCAGGTGCTGAAATGTTCGGCGCAGATGGAGGTGTAAGTTGCCAGAACCCGTCTTCGTTGGGAAAAAATCTAATCACTTCCAGATGGGAGCTCCCCCGACTGAGGATGCTATGCTTCGATTGCTAGAAGACCCAAACTATCAACAGCAGATGAACGAAGCTCTGCAAAACCCCGCCATGATCGACATGATGATGCAGTCCGTTCCAGGTCTTCGTGACAACCCTCAAGCCCGACAAATGCTCCAATCTCCGGAATTTAGACGCATGCTTACCAATCCTGAAGCCATGAGACAAGCAGCGAGATTGCGACAAATGATGGGCGGAGGTGGCGCAGGAGGTGGAGGTAGCTCGTTTCCAGCTCCTGGTGTTACTGATACGACTCCAGCGGGAGCAGTTGGCAATAATGCAGATGCAACAAATCCATTCGCGGCGATGGGGGCTGGCGGAGCAGCTGGCAATCCGTTCGCTGCGCTGTTGGGCAACAGAGGAGCAGGACCTGTTGGCGCAACACCACTCGCTCCCACTTCAGCAAGTCAGGGTACACCATCCACAAACACAGCCAACCCCGCTGCTGCGAACCCCTTTGCGTCTCTCTTTGGTGGTGGTGGTGCTCCAGGAGCAGGAGGAGCCGCTGGCAATCCCTTTGGCATGCAAAACGTTACACCTGAAATGATGCAAGAAGCAATGCAAATGTTGGGCAATGGCGGTGGTGCTGGTGGAAATATATTCGGTGGTATGGGTGGCCTAGGAGGTGCGGGAAGTCCACCACCACCTGCGGATACAAGACCACCAGAGGAACAGTACGCCGATCAGCTACGGCAGTTGAACGATATGGGGTTCTTCGATTTTGACCGTAACGTACAGGCCTTGAGACGGAGCGGTGGAAGCGTGCAAGGCGCTATTGAGCAATTGCTTTCATGAAATGAGTAATCCTCATCTCCTGTGCCCAGGAATTTTGGGGAGATAAGTTATGATTCATTGAACGGTATTTCACGTTATATTGAAGCGGAAGGGGCTATTACGCAATTTCAAATACAGCACCGTGACGATGGGTGGGAGGATGAGATGACGATATCGAGCGCAGGTGGCGACGGACGAAAACATTTTCTGTTAACGGCATGAAACGAGGCGAGACCTCGAGTTAGTCGAAGGACCGCCTACTATTAGGTAGTCTTTCGCCTGTTGGCGCCGAATACATATGATCCTTGAATCAATAGGTAGCTTCCGCACGTATTAGGTGGCATACTAATGATATATCTCTGCTCTGAATTCCGCGGCTGAAATATCGGAAGCTGCAAGGCAACCCACCTTGTCTCAAAACTTGTGCCCTTGGGCCTTCAAGCGGAGCCCACGTTGCAACCACGGTGTGTCAATTTCAATAAGCTATTCACCTCTACCTCACGGAGTCCGTGGAGTCATGGAGTCAGAACCCCTCCTTGCCTGGGAGATCACCTCCTTTTCGCTTAAATGTCACAGCGGCAGTCTCTCGCGGCGTGCCACAACGAGATCTAGTCCCACGAGTTCCGGCGCCCCCCCCCCAGGGGAAAGAAACCAAGCAAGTCGACGTTGACTCGACGAGCAAGCCAGCCAGACGACTCGCCCAACGGCCAGCGAGCACTTGCGACGGTACAACGACGAGATGCGCACTCCGCGACGTGTACAGGGAGACGGCCGACCCACACGCTGCGCTGCGGTGGATCGATCGAGAGGCTATCGATGCCTCGCCACTGCGCTTCAGCACAAGGAGCGCTCGGCGCCGTCCTTATAAAGCTCCCCTTGCCGCACGGAGTTACATATATAGTACATGTCGCCTCGTCATCGAAGGCCTCCTCCCGAGCCCCCCACGCCCCTTTTCGAGATCGGGATCCCGACGCCTCCTTGCTCGGACCGGTTCCTCGATGTGGATTGGGCCGCGCCAAGGATGATCGCCGAGGAAGGATGTTTCGGTGCCGATAAAGTCTTCCTGTACTGTAGGCCGTATATCTCATACACAGGACCACAGATTGGGAGATGCGGACGCGCCAAGGGAAAGTCGGCAGATGTGTGGGATCGTGGCGACGTTTCGACCTACAACATATGCCTCATTTGAATATCTGCTCGTGCAGTGGGATGCCTTCGGGATCTCAGGCGGCATACGATACTCACGGGATGGGCGGCGAACATAGGTGCTCACTCATGATTCACGAAGGGATCATGGAACTGCTCGAGGCCTGAAATGAAAACAGGCTCTATCTATTCAAAAACTCTAGACGCCTAGCTAACGCCTCGCTGAAGCCTCGCTAACGCCTCGCTATACGAATCCCAGCATAAACGGCACCACATATTATATACACCTCTACCGCCATTTTGAAGACTCCTATTAACAAAGCATCCAAGGCCAGAACACCCAAAGCTTCATCCGCTACGAGTACAAGTGACACGCCCTATATCACAGCATTCCAATAAACCCTCCATCATTCATACATAGGCATATAAGGAAACATGTTGTGCTTTCAAGTACGAAAGTAGTGAGATGGGTCGTGGAATACCCCACGCGCCGGTGACGACGGGTACGACGGCCACATCTCAAACGTAGTTACGGACCGTCCAGTCATATGAACACCAAGCCTTTCCGAGGGCCTGGAGTCTTGATCGTAGGTCTCGTAGCGAATGTCGAGATGAGCGGGTTGGCGGTTGTGGAAGTGCTCGAGGTTGGCTTCCTTGTTGCAGAGACTGAGATAGTCAACGCCGACCCAACTGTGGACCCAGTCATTGATGATCTTGGCTATCCTGTGCCAGCCTTTGGTGTGGCCGCCATCAATTCGAGCATCGAAGCCGCATCGGATGAAGAGGTAACAATGGATAAGCTCGTGAAGAAAAGCAGAAAGGAGTAGTCGTCGATCGTATCTAGAGTTCCGCAAGATTGGCTCCGACAATATGATCAAGGTCTCGAATCCCTGCCCATCAGCCCGTCTTCGAAACGCCGTCGTCCCGATCAGCTCTTCTCGGTACCGCTCCAACGACGACCATTCCCATTCCACGCGGCCGGCTAGATCTCCAGCGAAGAAGATGGTGTCACAGGCCGTGAGAATTCCAAGCAGAGATTTGTCATCAAGCCAGCCAGGATCTTTAGGATCGTGTAACTTGATCAATTTCCGCAAGCGTCGTTCGTGTTCTTCTCGCTTTTGCTTCAACTCTTTCGGGACTCGTCTAAAATGATCTTCTACTCTTTTCGCGGCAGCAGCATCTGTGTCGATTGATGAACCATTGTATGGTACTTGCTCGTAAGGCGTATCTGACACAATAGAGTTGCCAGACCTCGTCCTTTCCATGGTGATGCCCTGCGATTGCTCGTACGGCAGCTGAAACGACGAGACGGAACTGCTCTGGGGAGCGAGACTGCTCGAGAGCGAGACCGGTGCTGACCAGTGCTGCACTTGTCGTGGTGTGGAAAATCGCCGCGAAGGCAGAGACCGCGGGGAACCGTTTCTGGGACTTCGACGTGCATTCAGTTGTCTTGGTCTAGATCTCCGGTACGACGTGCTTCTTTCCACTTTGAAGCAATCTTGTGCAGAAGCCGCCATTGGGAAAGGAGGTGACTTGAAAATGCCGCATGCGATCGTAGCATAGAACAATATGGGGAAACCGAAGTAAATAGATGAGCTCCAGCTCGATCAGCGAGCATTTCGAGAAGTCATTGTGTTTAGTGGAAGTAGCTAAGAGAAACGCCAACCATGCCTGATAGCAAAAAGTGAGGCTGTCAAACGAAGACGCAGGGCCCTAGACCTTGCCCTAGTGGACGGTCTAGCACTGTCCATAAATTCGAAAATTAGAAGGGCAAAGCCGTAAAGAGGCACTGCATTGCACTGCAATGCGACTTTGCCTTTAGGATCAGCCGGACCAGGAATCGGGACCTATCCAGCACGGCGAGGCTGACCTCTCTCCACAGACGTCTCCAGATTACTAGGACTAGCACTGCTAGTCTAGCAGTCTAGCAGTCTAGCACGGAGGATCAATGCGGAGGAATGGCATATCGTCTGCATGGCAGTGGTGCACGATCAGGAATGACGGGTAGTTGGGATATTCGAGTCCTTGTCGAGCTTGTTCGCAGGAGCGGTGAGGCAAAAAGGAGGTCTCGCCTGTGAGTCGCCTCTCGAGTATGTTCGAGTAGCGAAGAACTTTAAAAGTGGTTGGCGCTCGGTTGTGCATCTGACCCGCCTCCGCCTCGTGTGGACGATTGGTTGGTGTGTCATGCACCAGGAAAATTAACCTCTTCACCTCTTCTCTTCTTCTCTTCACCTCTTCACCATGTCCCTTTCCACTGCACTTCTGGTTCGTCTTTGGGTGTTCTTGGCCCATTGTCTAGGATGTGCCCGGGATGTCTGGGACGTGCCCGGGAATTGCCACGTTATTAAAGGCGGTTGAATTTCCGTGGAGTTGTAGGTTATAAGAAGAGGCGCTGATCGTTGCCGGAGAAATGAAGGCCTTCCCACTCTGCAAGGCGTTGGCTAGAAACATCAGAACCCATCCATCATGTCATCGACAATCGACCAACGGCTAGCGTGGAGCTTTCACATAAATATCCCCACTTCGCCCACCAGCTCTCCAGCCAAACCCCTTGTGTTCCCGACGACGACGTTGCTCGACATAAGAGGCCACTTCAGGGGCATCGTGTTTCTTCATTGAGTCACCCTCAGTCGTGGAGAGAGACTCGCCAGAGATTCCTCAGGGCGACGGCAGAGACTCGGGGTGATCTCCAAGACTTCATTTGATATCTTCAAACCCAGCCGAGGTGTAATATGAAGCGTGTTCCACGTGTGCGAGAGCGCCCTATGGTTTGTTTGTATAATGATGTGTACGGAAGAGGTTTCTTGGAAATGAGGCATCTGAAAGTCTCGAAAAAGCAACATCATGATGCCCTTTTACATATTTACGGGAGCCTACTCCCTCCGAGCCCTAAGCCTCTCATAAATCTGACCTCGTCGGCGTTTTTCTCCAATGCCCGACGCATCGTCTGAGAATAATCGTGCTCTTCTTTCTCAATGCGAGCCTCCTCTTCTGTACGCCGTCCTTTCTCCTCGAAGCTATCAGCCGTGAATCCTGCTTCCCTGGAGAAACTCAGCAGCCCTATCTTCTCGCCAGTCCACATGACGAGATCATCTTCATTTACAGGCCGCTCACTCCGCCCGTTGTGCGTGTTCGACAGCTTGATAATTACGTCGCCCGCTTGAGGATCCACGAAGGAGGCCTCCGTGCTGCTAAAAAGGCCCCCAGGACCATCAACAGGTTCACGAGCAGAATTCCATTTCCGGGCTTCAGTAAAACCGTCTCGCTCCAGCCACTTCAGATTGCCACTTCCATCTGATATTACGACACGGGTTCCATGGTTAGCAACTGATAATAGCTTTGAACTGGAAGATGTCTGGCGGTTCTTCATCACAGAGTTCTGTAAGCTTCCCGCCATGGGGTTGGTAGAAATCGTGGACAGGTACGGGTCTGGAGATAGGCCATACATCTCTAATGATCCTTTCGAGTTATATTCGCCTGCAGCAATCAACGTTTTACCAGGTCTTGTTTTCGCTTCCCATACTTGCTCCACGGATAGTTCGCCTCGCCGTGTTAGATCCTTCTCTGTCGATGCAAATGGGTACGGAAGTGAGGTCATGCTGCACAGACGAGCTCCAGAATGGATAGTACCTCGCAATTTTGGGAAGTACCTTCGATCATAATTCAAGATACTGGGGAAGCGACCTGCAACGTATATTTCGCCGTTTCCATCCCATTCCCCGGCAGAACTTGGCAAGTGTAAAATGCTGAGCGGCCCTGCGTGATTCAAATGTGTGTAAACAGGACTTGGATTAGGATTAAGAAGACTGCGAAAATCGGGCGTCTTGATGCTGGACCTAGTCGTGAAACTTGCTGCATTCGAGTCAAGGCGGTCACTGTCGCCCAACCTATGCCCTGATGATGCCTTTGTTCGAGGATCATGGAGATGGAGTGAAAGATTGGTGCCAACAGTTAGGGGAACGGGATGCTTGGCCTCGGACAAAGCAGTGATCGTGAATGGGAACTTTTCACGACTGACCGGAGAAAGTGTTTGCAGGTCCACCTCAACGAGATCTGTAGCATTTTTAGTTGCTGAAATCCATTACAAGGCAACCAAACGATGAAGACTTAAATCGCATATTTACAGAGGGCATGGGTCTCCGTCAGTATGGCTGCGAAGATCTCATAAAGAACCTTCGACGTTTCATACGGCCACTGGACCTCGATCGTTCCAGCAACCTTGGGGTTGCTTGCTACACACCTTTTATTTTTCAAGAACAATACATCATCATGTTCGCAGACCAGACCATTGACCTGTCCCATCGGACGATCCACAAATCAAGCAGGCAGGAAAGGTGGAAAGAATAGAAAAACATACCGTCCTGGACTGCAATGTATGCTCTTTGGCGGGTATTGTCTATGCTAACGCACTCAGTTACTCCTGCACTGATCAATTTTGGGTAGTTGGGCCGTCCATCGGTGGGAGAATCATCAAGAAACAACATTGCCGATTTACTTCTCGCGATAATGCTTCCTTTTTGGCCCTTTGTACCTTCAATATCCCAGATGCACAAACTACCATCATCCAATGGTCCAACGACCAATGTTGAGTCAGAGTCACCTGGTTCTGTATAGAGACCCATTCCTCGGATCTCCAGATGTTCATGCCGAGGGTTCTCGCGATGGCGAGGCTGTTGTAGCCAGTTTGTGGAGATTGGCGCGTTCCGGGCGATATACTCGTCATACCATCGAACCTTTTCGTCTGGATAACTCGGGTCCCAGTTCGCCAAGATCCGTATCTTTTCATCGGAGGGAGCCTTTAGTTCTGGGGCCTCTCCTCGCGACTCCACAAGCCTCGAATGACCAAGGCCATTTCCATTTGCTAGAGCTCGGGCGAGCTCTCGGAATTGAGGCTCTTGGACGGGTTCGCTCGACAGCAGATCTCGCGTGCGACGAAGTCGTTCGAGAAATGATGATGTTTGGAAGCATTGCCCTCGCCATAACCCGTCGTCTCGGCCGATGAGAAGGAACCTTTTACAGACGTGCTGCAGCCTGATGATTTCGAGAGGATCGAGGACTAGAAGGCGGTGGTTAGTTCTTGTGAATAGGACTGTGACAGAAGGATTTTACATTTGCAGCAATTCAGTATGATCTCAGCAGGAAGCCTGTCCATTTTCATCGAGTAGTTTTCGAAATACTGAGAAACAAATCTAATATCGCGTTCGAGGCTCAAGAGTCGAGGCTGGCAGGGTAAGCAACCCCTTCGTCTCCGTATGGACTTGTACTGTACTGTACATGTAGGACTTGCGATAACGGAGCACCGCAAGCTTAGACCACCCTGGTATTCGTGCGTTTGCGGGGCAGGTGAAAGTAGCGAGGTCCTTTTTCCAACGACAACCGAACACCTCCATCTAGAAGACTGAAACAATCAATTGAATTCTCGTTCTATTTCATAACCGTGATTGCACGGGTGTATGGATACTCCAACGGGTGAATGATATCGATTCAATTCCTTCCACTAGATCCGGCTAGTCAGCTCGGCTTTCTAGGAAGGAATATGGTTAGAGAATGAAGGGAAAGAAAGGACATTGTGGTTACAACTTATGTTGATTCATGCATTCGTTTGTTAAACGGCTAAATTCCATGCCATGTATGAGAATTGTCTCTTTTATTGAGCCTTGGACTGTCGGTCCTTTTGGTTCTAGAAAGAAATTGCCTGTTAGCGAAAGCAAGCTATTGTCAAGAGCATTGAGTGTTACAAGCGGATGCTAACAATTGCAGGACTTCAACCGCCGATTTACAGAAATTCCTAGGGCTATTCCTAGCTGAAGAATTACCCTCTATGATTTCAATGGACTGAAATCAATCCTTTGTCCCCCTCTAAAATAATCGATGGGAACATTTTAGATTAGGGCAAAGGCTTGACCAGATCTTAAAAGAGCGAAGGTAGTATTAAGAATACACTTTCCCCCAGGTCGTAGCCGTATAACAAATCCTCGTTAAGCGATGTAGCACATGTAGATTTCAAAGGACTGTCACTCCCGAGAATGCTCATTTGGTCCTCTTCTGTCTAGAGAACGTTCTAGTCACGTTCTCTAGGTATAATAAGAAGATGAGAAATTCCTCTTAGCAGTATCAGTGGCTAGTGTCGGGCCGGACTCATTCCATTCTTTAGGAACTACTCGAGAAGAATCAAAGTGCCAACTTGGCGCATTTTCCTTGTCGAATCTTGTTTGAAGCGGCAACTCTTCCTATATCTTAGTATATAATTAGTGTCTAGCCATGGAGATCATAATGTGATACACATTGAGACCTCTAGATTGCGGATTCATTGTGGTGATGTTGACGAGATGCCTCGATCCATTCGTACAGTGCAGCTGGCGAGATAATTTAAACGTTCTACCTATACCTCCTTTCAGAAGCTTCAAATCGCAGAGCACTGCCGAGAATATATGTTGGAGATCGAGGGAGCTCAGCTTGAAGGCGCCATAGAAAAGTAGCCTTCTTGATCCTCCTATCGCCGAGATCAGTTCCCCACAGCTAGTAAATGCATGCATTCCATTTCTTCCTCACTTCCTACAATCTTTAGTATTGATAGTTCATAGCGTGGAACTGGTCATACCATCTCTAGACATCAACACTTCGTCAAAATGATGCTGCCGTTGGCGAAGGAAAGATGTGAATCCAGAGAAAGGGTAAGAACAAACATAGGACAGCTCAACGACACAATACTACCTGAAGCCGCTTTTACAAGAGGATGGTTTCTCCTCAGTTGTCTTGCTTGCCGCCTTTCTGTTCCGGCGCTAAACCCGTTTAACTCAGGCGCTATGGGACCAAAGGTCAAATGCACAAATCCTCAAGTTCACCCTCAACGCGACCATATCATATCATCTACTTCCATCCAAAGTCCACCATCTTGTCCCATCAGATTTTCCGTCCTCCGACTGTCTCACAGTCATCCCCACACTCACCGGGATCTCCATGGCTTCTTTCATGACATTTCAGGCATCATCACAAATTTGAGGTGATAGATCGAAACTCCATGGGGACTTCCAAGATGAACGAACATCATGAGGAGCCCACAGGTGGCGCCACTAAAGGATTATCTCGGAGCGAAAGAGATGATAGCAGTGCAAGTATCAATGAGAGTTCGACATATCACAAGGCATTGCAAAATAAAGATGACTTCTCGCGCAGCGCAAGTCCATTCATTCAAAGTCTATCAACACAATTGAGTTCACAGTCGCTCAGACAGGATAATGAGCGCCCGGTGGCACTTCAGCAACTACCAATTCGTGCAGTTTTCGACGACCTGCAGACTGCCCACAATTTGATCACTACTGGCTCGGCGAGAAATGTAAGTTGTTTTCGCTACCGCGTACCTTCCAACGACGAAGCATCTTCCTTCAATGAGGACGAAATCTCTACTGCCCACCACGATGATGTCGAGCCAGAAGACGACAATTCCTTTGATCTGCACCCAGTTCACCCAGTTCGACCTTCCTCGGCTGCCGTTTCCGCCTTGTGCCACGGAAGTATTCCAGCAGACTTTGAAGGGGGATGCCTCAGACCTGGCTCATGGCTCGCGCAAACTCCTGGCGTTATTGAATCCCTCGATCGCGTCGTGAGTATTCTCTCAACGCGACATGCATAGCGTACTAACATCGCGAACGTAGGTGGCTATAGCATCGTTACTGATTACACCTATAGATCACCAGCTTCCTCGCGCTCTGCGACCATCCAGCACTTTAGGCTCGGTAGATTCGGTGACACCATCAGACTCCTGCTCTCAATCACCTGCAATGGACAACCCTGATGCGAAAGCCACTCGAGGAGCCAACAACTCGTCGTACTACCATTCTGTTTTTGGCGCACCGCCCTCGCTCACATTGCCAACAGACTCTCCTCGCTACACGCATGCTAATAGCTCCACTTCCTACCCTCCACGGGCAAACGACGGGTCTTCCCTGCGAAATGGAAGCACGGTCGGAAACATATACAAACACTACATCGGCAGTGAGGATTGCGATGGTCAGAGTGAAGGTAGCGCAGAGAGTCAAGAACTACCACCACACAAACCGCTTTCCAAAAAACAACCTAACCACCGCCTGAATGTCCAACAAGTCCCGACAAGCAGCTCTCAGGGTGTCCGTTATGCATCTTCTTGTGACGACACACGGGAGCCAGTTGAGGTCACCAAAGGATCAAAGACAGCACAAAGCAAATTTCCGAACTTTGACAGATATGGCAACCATATCAACGACAACGGACCTTCATCAGCCATCGATTCAATCCCTGCACATGGCAAAGGTCTGGGGAAGACTAGCAATGAAAATCTCCAAGGATTACAGGTCGTTGTCTACCCAGCAGGTGACGACAACTCTGCACATGGTGATCACGCTGTTGAAAAGGCTAGAGGCCAGGATAGATCCCCTCTAGAGAAAGATGTTAGCAGAGCTTTGCGAAGAGCGAGTGGCTACAGTGCCTACAGTGCTGGAAGCATCTCTACCAATCCCCAAGAGCGTTTCGTTGACCATCCGAGCGAAGCATCGACCTGCAGAGCTATCAAGTCATTGTTGAGGTACAATGTCGATATCCGTTCTTCACCTGACACGGGCGGCTTGGGAAACAATGCCAATCACGCCGGTCAACAAGCTCGAGGTTTTTATGATCAAAGTGCTATTGCGTCAAATCATATTTTTACACAACAAAGGACTGAGGTCCGAGTTCCCGTAAACCAGCTCGCTCTACCGGCCTCACCCCCATACTCCCCGGCATACGATGGTGATACGCCATTCCATAGAAAAAATGTCGCTCCAACGGATGACCCGAACGATTGGGAGACAGTCGGAGAAAGCGCGCTAGGCCAATCGATCCCAGACTTCCTTGGAGGAACTGTTAGACAAGCAGGCAGTAGCATTGCGAACTTGTCTGACGAGGATGTCCGTGAGCTTCGTTCTTTCAGCTCAACCGACAGAATTGCTCAACATCCAGGTAATATTCAGTATTCCGGTGATTATAGACGAAGAGATCTCAAAAAGAATCATATCCCTATTTTCCTTCCGGTGTTCAAAGAGCATAAAGTCAATGGCTACCTTGCAGATTCGAACAGAATTCGTCTTCCACCAATCCCGTTTTACAAAACGCCACCTCCACTTGAAAGCCCGCACGAAAACCCCTTTCAAACCCCCCCTCCCCAGCTGCCAAGCCAACGCCGCCGAAACGCAAATCGTTTTCCTCCAGCGGCTCGTCCAAGTGCTCAACGAGATTTTGTGGGTTCTGATAACGAAGTCTACGATGGCAAAGCCAAAGAATATTTTGCTGAGGGTTCATTCCAAAATCCAAATTGGATGGATGAGTATGGCGAACCAGGCCCAGTTTTAACCAACCAAGTCTTGAGAGCCGCGACACCAGAATACTCAAATGCGGGCATTCTTGTTCTTCCCTACGACAGTGAGCATGGAAAGAGCCAAGACTACCGCTTATTCAGTTCTTCCAGTAGGTGCGACTCACAAATCGTCGAATGGAGAACTAGACAAAGGCGCCAAACAGAAGGGTCTGTCGAACTGAAGGCCTATGGTGGTGATTCCAACACAAAGAATCAGCTGGAGCGCAAGCCATTTGTCAAAGGTCCACCAGGAGCTTTCTATCGAGGCTTATGTGCCGTGTCTACTGGTGAAGGCAGAGGCGCTAGAGGGACTACGCTACGAGAGTGTCATGATCGAGCACCAACCCGAACTGGTACTCGCAAAGGAAGTGTGAACGATCTCCCAACCAATACCCTACGTCCACTTTCATTGCTAGCAGACCGCCGACCCCAAACACCCACTGACCAAATCACACCAAGCCCCGATGAGTCGATGGAGAATGACTTTGTCTATCGTTCCCCACTTGCTCCACCCGTGAGAATCAGTTGGCAAGAATTGTATAGCAAAAGTCAGATGAACGATATTCGTGAAGCCGCCAAGGCCGATGGTTATTTCAGTTTTCATTCTAGTATTCCAGGCGTTGCAAGACAATCAGGCAAGAATACGTCTATGCAGAAACGTCTCTTCGAGGCACCCCGCCTGGCCGCCTTCTCCCGTCACTCATCTAACCAGACTGGCCTTATCTACCAAAAGAGAAAGGTATCGATTGCCATGCTCTGCCTTTGTGCTTTATTTCCGCCATTACTGCTACTCTACGCGATTGGAGCTCTTGACAGTCTGATGGTTTGGTGGACTAGGGGGCAATGCTCAACATTCGGCAAGTCACAAAAGAAAGTGGCACTCATCATGGTATGGATCTGGGGCTTAATTCTCTTCTTGATGCTGATTGCCTTCCTTGTGGTTTGGTTTGTTGTACTTCACCGGGGGTAGTCATGGTCGGCATGTAAAAGTGAAGGGGTGAAGGTTGTGCCGTGGATATTTCGACTTTTCGGATTCCCTTGATGCCTTGCAGGCTCATCAAGACGATTTTGTCATCTTTGATGGAGGATATTTTAGGAGATTTCAGTTCACCAAACCTTGAGTTTGGACATGGATGGAAAGTTGAATGAGGACATGTATCGGTTGCTATGAGGTTTATGAACTAACGTTGATATCATGAGTTCTGGTAAGGCGTAACTTTCAAAATGGGAGCATACAAGAACTTCTGAGGTGCACAGACTACAGAAGCATGGCTTGTATTTGAGATTGACAGATTAGAATAAAAGTTGCCCGAATATGTGCTGTTTTCGTCACGAGCGGTGAAAGTACAGATTGCCTTGAACTTGGTAGCATTAAGAAATGAGTGCAGCGTGTCAAATGAGTACAAGCCCTACAAGACTTGTTAAGGTCTTTGATCTCGGAATAGAGAATAGAATGAGACCATTAGAAAGTTTATCTTGGTAAGCGAGATACTTTTATAACCTCGAAGGCACGGACAGAATCGGGCCATTCTGACTCACGTGATTGCCAAGCAAGTGGCTAAAGACCTCTTCCACTCTCGCGCTCGACATCAACCTTGGATCTTCCCAACCTCCCACCGATCACCACCTAATAATCCACGACGCAACCTTTGCTACCTGTGAGCAAGGAATGTTCTCTTCATCAGCCAGGCGGGTGGCCTCCGTTGCCCCCTCAATACCCATCGCCACTCCATTGGCATGCTCTGCATCGCGGGCTGCAACGACGCAAGCGCTTTCCTACCGAAGTCACCAGAGACGATACTCCTCCTCGAAACCCTCCAGTCCGGCGGATGGATCGAAAGGCGTAAGCCAAGTGCCTGCGCCTGTATTGTCCAAGCGAGTTGGCAAAAGGAAGGCCAAGGATGGAGTTTCGGGAGGAAAAGCTAAAGAAGAATCTTTGCATAATGTTCCCAGCGTACCGAGTACACAGCATATCGCCCATCCCCGTGAGTCTTCTGTTCTTGGAGGTTTAAATTCCCATTCTAACGTCTTCACAGATATGGCTACCTCCGATTTTTTCTCACTCTACCGCCCACTCTCCCTCACACAAAGTTTCCCCCAGATAGTGACAGACGAAGCATTCGCGGCTATATTTGCACCTCGGACAAGATCAAATAAGTCTTCGGAAGTAATCTCGACGTTATCACACACATTGGATGCAGTTACGGGTCGAATGAGGAATCTAAAAGTGGGACCTCGACAGCCTGAGTGGACCGAGGAAGAAGACGAGCTGCGGGCTGCGATAACTGCACTAAAACCCTATCAGGGAGCGCAGGTTCATCATCTCGACGCTTCGCCCGACCAAGTCAGCATGGTAGAGGCCATGGCTCGGGAATATCGACCTTTCCACCCACCTGCACCACCCATCCCCATGAACACCGCGGACTCTTTGGCGGCAGGAGCTGAGGCGGCTGGTGAGGCGCAAGAGACTCAGCATATAACTTACAAGACCGTTCTTACTATCGAGGAGTCAACTGATAAGAATGGCGACGTCACATACCAAGCACACATCGACCGTCTTGTGCCCCAGAACCCAGCCACAAACGCAAGGTTCTTAGAACGCATGCGGGCACGACAGGAACGTTACCGAATACAACAAGGGGCAGAAACGAATGGCATGTTCGCGATTAGCGTAAAGAGGCAACGGAAGTTGAAGATGAAAAAACACAAGTACAAGAAGCTTATGCGGAAAACGAGGAATCTGAGAAGAAGACTGGATCGTAATTAGACGGGGATTGCATTGCATTTGCATTCTGTTTGGTCCCTTGGGTGTACATGCATTTCATTTTTTGGTTTCAAGGGGTTTTAGGCTGTCTCCTGGAGCCTTCGAGCAGAGCATCGCCTCTCAATGAGAGGCCCGCTCCCTGGTTATGACCTTGAGGCTTCATTTGTGATGTTAATGTTGTCTCCTCTACATTTGCGTGTTGCCCATCCTCGTTGCGCTCTTATACTGTACATTTCCCTGCTTCGAGAACAAACTTGGTATTTTAGAAAGAACCGTGAGAATGGAATTTACTCTCAGGCGCTACCTTAGAAAATCCTTCCGCATTATTGGGACATCTATTGCGAATGTGTGGTTATCTTCATGGGAATGGATTTCACTTGCAGATCTTCGAGTGGCAGGTGAAATGTTGGGCTGCCACTATACCTATCTCACCAAAGGTGGAATTCACTGGTTGCAACACAATACAGCAGAGCAAGTTTTGCCGTCCACAAGCAATCGCATAGTTGTACAGATCCCACAACATAGCATCGTGGAACAATACTCGCGTATTGGTCCACCAGCACGCTACGGCACAGTCTGCTGGCCACGCAAATGTGCATATTGTCTACCATCATACTTGTTACACAGTTGATAATATGCCACCAAAGAGTCCAAAAGTCAATCTACAATTACTCGGGCCAACAATTGAACAGTTTCACCGCTTAAGATTTTCGACTTGCGAGGGTGTCGTTGCTGCCTCGTGTCCGGATGGCGACCTTCAAGTTAACTCCTGTTGCTCTTTCCTGATAAAGTTCTCCTGTGTGTAACGGCGTCTTCGATGGGAGACAAGCTACTTCGAGTTTTGTTGATGTGGTGATTCTGTGTCTCCATACTGGTTGTTAAAATTGCCTATCCATTTTTACCTATATGTTACTCTCTTTTCTTCTGAGTATTCATCTTCCCCCCCCCCTCCCCCCCAATAAATTGTTGTAGCTCACGCTCAGCCTTTTCCGAAACGTTAGGTACTCGTTCGAATGATGTTTATTCCGTCGCTATCCTCTATTATGCTCTACCAGCTCACGCTTTCAACTGTCAACATCCAAGCTCGAGTTGTTGAAACTCGAGCCAGTGAAATTGTAGCGGAACATGTCTTTCCACTGACAAGGAGAGCTTCAGGTCAAGCCAGCAGACTCGGTAGCCTTGGAATCGCACCACTCAGCATCTTGGGAGGGGGAGTAGGCTTCAGCTGCCCTATTACGCTTGGAACAGTGGCAAGAGATCTTGAATTCAATTAGTGTAATACTAAGAGACTAACGACCGTAGACGTTTGACTTGATTGTTGATACAGGTTCCTCCGATACTTGGGTAGCGTCAACCACATTTGCATGTCGAGATCCCAGAACTGGTGAACCTGCAGACCAATCCGCATGTGCGTTTGGACCTCTGTATGACAGGCAGGATTTCCAGGAGATACCCGACCAGAACTTCCAGATCTCTTATGGCGACGGCTCATCGGTCTCGGGAGTCATGGGGTATGCTCAGGTCACTCTTGGTGGTATTCAGGTCAATTCAGAAATCGCTGCTGTGAACCAAGCAAGGCTGTGGCGTGGGGACCATCAAAGTTCGGGGCTGTTTGGATTGTCATATTCTGGGTTGTAAGTGATTTATTTGAAGCAACACATGTATACCCAACATTCCTTTCATTTACCAGATAATCTCTGGGAGCTAGGCTGACAGCAAGGAAGAACGTCAGCTTTCAATGGCACCGATCTAATGCAAGACTCAGGCAGGACTCGCATCAATTACGATCCCATCTTCGCGACAATGTATAAAGCCGGTAAGCTGAAGGACAACGTCTTCAGTCTCGCAATCGAACGTGGTCACGTAAACCAACAGGCTGGTGTCCTTGCATTAGGAGGACTCCCTCACGTTCACACTACAAAACCCTACGTCACCACTCCAATTGTCAAGACGAACTATACACTTGAAAGGGTGATGGATAAGAATGTCGATCCGACATACCAATTCTACAGCATTCAGCCAGACGCTTATATTTATGGACTAGGTAACTCGACCTCCAACTCCACTCTAACAACAGAGCCCGCCCAGACACTCGCCATAGTCGATTCTGGCACAACTCTCAACTACCTCCCTGCACAAATCGCACGCGCAGTCGCAGCAGCGTTTGATCCACCTGGAATATTTCTATTTCGGGAGTCGGTTGTTCTATGTGATGCCGTCGCTCCAAAATTCGGCATCAAGATCCAAGACCAGGTTTTCTATCTCAATCCTAAAGATATGATCTTCAAGGATGAATCGACCGGTAGATGCTATATGTCAATCGTTGCGACACATAGGGGGTTGAATATTCTGGGTGATGCGTTTATGAAGAATGTTATTGCTGTGTTTGATGTTGGGAAGGGAGAGATGAGGTTTGCTGAGCATATCTATAAATGATTAGTTTGGGAGGGGTAGGAAGAATGTTATTGCTGTGTTTGATGTTGGGAAGAGAGAGATGAGGTTTGCTGAGCGTATCTATAAATGATTTGTTTGGGAAGGGTAGAAGTTACCGAGATCCAAAGAATGGAATAAGTCCTTCGTCTGCCATGCGGATGGAGAAACCCTGTTCCACGATCATAGCTTCAATTCATGTTGCTCTTCATGAGGACACATCAGGGAAAGTCATAGCTAGGGATGCATGTTCCCGCTAGCAGTGGTACAGTACACTAGTAAACTAAGACCACGGGTATTCTCTGTGTACACCATGTGCTATTGTGTTCTTCGTGGCTCTCTACGGACCTAGTAAGTTCTTATAGCACACGGAGAACAATTTTATCAAAAGCCCTCCTTGCCTTCTGTCCCACATCGTTGAGGAAAGCCGAACAAGTCATTTGCCGATGTTTCTCCAACCAGTGGGAAGGGAACCCACTAAAGTTCCGGGAAGAGGGATATATGGATCTCATCCGTAGGCCTCCACACGATTCGGTAGCAGATGCCCTCGACCCCCTCGAGGACCAAGATCGAGGGGTCTTCCCCTGATGGAGAAATGTTTCCCTTTCGCCATGTGCTTGTGAAAGACAGATTTGTCTCAGTGGGAGGAGCTTTTAAACCGCACGTCTGGCAAGATGGACGGGATAACCCGAGCGTTGGCTTCGAAAACGTATCTGACTTCATCGGTAGTCACGTTTGCATCCTGGCATATAATTGGCACGGGGGCGGTGGTATTTTCGGCTCCGCGGTAGAATCCACGAGTCTTCAAGCGCCGCCAGAGAGAGCTTTGGATTTCGTCAATTCTGAGGTCGATAACACCCACGTGCCGTCGAATTTCCCCACGCGCGGCCCCCCCTCCCGAGATTTGTAGGATGTCCTGGTAGGTAGGGTAGCGGGAGCAAGATCTAGAAATGCTGCGAGCCGAAGTTCAAGTCCCCGACTTCGCCTCTCAAGAAGCTGGGCTGGAGAAGCACCTTGATGGTACACGGAGGCGAGGAGGGTGGCACTTCTTCGAATAGGAGGAAGGATATGTTTACACCTTTGATGCGTCCGAAACACTGATAGACTCGCGGACGGTCTTCTTTAGACGTAAAGGTTCAATAACCCAAGATGCATGCGAGCCAAATGATGAGTTATATATGGACATATTCTTCATTCAGATCATATAACTGCACACAGTATATACAACACCCTTCTCTAACGTTCATATACAAAGCTCACTCATAGCTCATTCCCGTTCCGTCCTTTCCAATCATTCATTTCTTTCCAAACTGCACAAAAGAAAACTAGACGACGAACAAAATCCTCCATCTTATGCAATGCTAGACCGAAAACTTACTCAAAAAGTCAAAAACAGATAAGAGGCAAATGAAAATAGCAACAGAGCTTCAATTCTATACATGCTCTAAGTTACTCAGAGGAACGTAGCCCTCTTCCTCATTCTTCTTCCTGCCAGAAATCGACGCGAAAGCATCCGTGACCTTGCCAACAAGACCACCTATGCCCCATCCCTTACCGCGACGACGAAGTTGACCCTTCTCCTCGACAAGAGCGTCATCCATCCAGCGTGGTCGCTTCCAGGATTTAAGGAGGAGAGAACTAGCGACGACGCTAACGGAACTGCAAGCCATTGCAGCACCGGCAGCCATGGGGTGGAGATGGTAACCGAAGGGGAGGAAGATGCCCATGGCAAATGGGAGTCCGATGATGTTGTAGCCGCATGCCCAGCTGAGGTTGAGCTTGATGCGGTTGAAGATGGATCGTGCGAGTTGGAGGGAGGCCGGGATGTCCATGAGATCGTTGGGGCGCATGAGGACGACGTCGGCTGCTTCCATGGCTACATCTGTGCCAGAGGACATAGCGATTCCAACGTCTGCTGTGGCGAGAGCTGGGGAATCGTTGATTCCATCACCGACCATTGCCACACAATACCCTTGGCTTTGGAACCGTCGGATGAGGTCCTGCTTCTGGTCTGGAGTTACACCTGCGTGAACGTCCTCGAGACATATGCCGACAAGACGCGCGACTGCAACGGCGGTGGAGAGTTGATCTCCAGTGACGATGGCAGTCTTGATCTTCATTCTGTGAAGAGCCGCTATCGCCGCTCGGGCGCTGTCTTTAACGGAATCTGACAGGCAGAGATGACCAGCGAAAGCGCCATCAATGCCAATGAAAATGCTGGTAGTTCCTGCAGATGGTGTCTTCGATGGGCGGGCAGCCTTCTTATTCGCCTCCTCGGAGGAATCAATAGCCTCTTGTGGCACAGAAATTTTGTTGTCGCGTAAGTACCTGGCGCTTCCGATCAGAACATTATAACGAGCTCTTCCAGTGCAAGTAGCAGGCTCAACATAAGCGTTGACACCTTTACCAACAGCAACTCCAAAATCACCAACGCTTCCATCAATTGTGCCCTCGGTGCCAAGTCCAAGCTCCTCTTTAGTCGCGGCAAGGATGGCCTTCCCAATAGGATGTTCACTACCCATCTCCGCAAGACCGACGATAGACCACCAGAGTTTCTTCTTCTGGCCGTTATCCCACAACGAGACAATCTTAGCCTCAGCGACGCTCATTTTACCGAGCGTCAATGTACCAGTCTTATCCAAAACAACTTTTGTAATCTTGGTGGCTGTCTCCAATGCAGCTCCACCTTTCACCAAAATCCCGTTTTCAGCACCAACACCAGTTCCGACCATGACCGCAGTAGGCGTGGCAAGCCCAAGAGCGCATGGGCATGCAAAGACAATGACAGAAATACATAGCTTCACACAGACCATGAACTTTCCGCCACTGGCCTCGTTAATGAATATTTTAGGTGGATTGGGTAGAACGTGGCTGAGAATCATCCAGGTCGAGAAAGTCAAGAATCCCAAGAGTAGAATGAGAGGCACAAAGTACCCAGCGATGGTGTCAGCAAGTCTCTGGATTGGTGCTCTGGTTGTTTGGGCCTCTTGAACAAGCTTGACAATTTGACTCAATTGGGTGTCCCTGCCGGCTCTAGTGACACGGAAGTCCACTCGACCAGCACCATTGACAGTTCCTCCAATAAGTAAACTGCCTTTCCGCTTTTGTACTGGCATAGCCTCTCCAGTTACCATACTCTCATCGACGTATGTCTCGCCTCGTGTAACAGTACCGTCGGCGGGGATCTTGTCACCTGGTCGGAGAATAACAACATCTCCAACTTGGATGAGTTCGGTTGGGATGACGGTTTCCTCCGCAGCATTGCCTTCATGGCTGGGTTCCTTTGAATCATTTCCCGAACCAATAGCAATTTCCCAACCCTCTGCTACTTTGTCGGCAGCGATAGGATCCGCATAGATCGTAGCCATTGATGGGGCAAGAGACATGAGTCTCGAGAGCGCTTTTGAGGTCTGACCTTTGGCGCGATTCTCGAGGAATCGACCGAGTGTGATGAATGTAATAAGCATACTACTTGTATCGAAGATCGTGCTTGGGCGTGTATGAGGCGGCATAGTAATAGAAACGAACATCGCAGCAATGCTGAAAAAGAAAGCCGCTGAGGTTCCAAGTACAACAAGAACATCCATAGTTGGAGAACCATGCTTCATTGATTTGTACGCCGAAATGTAGAATCGCTTGCCAATTCCGAATTGGACGGGTATCGTGAGAACTAAACAGATAATGTCGCCAAGGTATAAACCAGGAATGAACACCACTAAGCTACCAAAATCGATCGCCGGGATGAACATAGGAATGATCATGCTAATAAGCATGACGGTTATCGCGAAACATAGTGAAGTCTTGAAAGCGTTCCGCCACTCTGTTATTTCCCTTGTCTTTGCAAGAGATTCGAGCTGAGCATTGTTGTCATCGTTGTCGGAAACCAGAGCGTTGTATCCGAGACTTTCGATGAGTTCGACGAGAGCACGGAGACCAGCAATGTGAGGTTGATGGGTAATAGTCAACCTCGAAGTGCTTAAGCTGACTTTTGCGGAGTTGACTCCAGGCAGGGACTGTAACCTAGCTTCTAACGCATCAGCAGCAGCAGCATCCTTGACGCCGAAGACTTTAAATTGAGCTGTGGACGATGAGGAAGACTGATTTGAGGAGCCGAGTTGTGTAGATAGGACCTTGGCATCGAATCCTCTATCTTCGATGATTTCGGCAATCTGATCTGACGATAGCTTTGTCGGGTCATGGACAATGATCGCTCGTTCCGCCAATAGGGAAATGTTGAACTGTATGAGACCTGGGAGATCTTGGAACCCTCCTTCTACCGCGGATGTGCAAGCACCGCAAGTCATTCCCTCGATTGCCACCGTAGTTGTCGCAACTATTTCTTTCGATGCATTGCTGCCCCTTCTCCCCTTCTCGCTTTGACTTCCGGCCGATTTTTGTGATTCCACAATCGTTGCGTCAAACCCTCTATCCTCGATTATTTCTGCGATTTGTTCCGCGCTCAGGATTGAAGCATCGTGCTCGACCACAGCTCTTTCTGACAATAACGAAATACTGAAATTCTTGACGCCCGCAACATCCGTAAACCCGCCTTCAACAGCTGAAGTACACGCTCCACAAGTCATACCCCCAACCGCGAGTGTCGTCGTCGTAGTCGCAGTATCGGTCTCCTCTTCTCCATCCTCGCCCTCGTCGTATAGATAGCCATTTCGATTAAACACCGGCGACTGTAAGTCGGTTGCGAGAACTTCCGCATCGAATCCCCGGTCCTCGATAGTCTCCTGAATCCTCTCTGCCGATATCTTCTGCGGATCGTGCATGATCACCGCCCGTTCCATTACCAAGCTCACAGACACATTCCCAATCCCATCTACATCTTTGAAGCCGGATTCCACCGCAGAAGTACATGCGCCGCAGGTCATGCCTCCGACCTTGAGGGTTGTAGTCGCCATATGTGCAGGAGTTCGCAGCGAAGAACTGCCGGACGAGACCTTCAAATATGAAGGCGACATCTTCAATGTCCTCTCCCTCGATATTCACAACACCTCTCTCTTGCGGAAAAACCAACGGCGGCGTAGAAATGTACAGTGCGCCCTCGTCTTGCTTTATCGGGTTTCGGGAGTCTGACTGCCAGTGACTGTCGCGTCAGCCAAAGTGCTCGGAAACTTCTTACGGCTCGGACTCTTCATACGGCATCGTAAGCAGGGATTCTTCGCATGAAAGTAGAAGGTGGTAAAGACAACGTACAATAGCAGAAGACCAGCTCCCGCATCGGTCGGACGATGCCTTTGGTATAAGTAATTATTGTGGGTGGCTCCTTCAATGCGAAAGGTGAATGGGTGCGCCGGCTGAATTGGCCTGATGAATTGACCAGGTGGACCGTGGATAAAGCAAAGCCACCAAGGCTTACGGATCGTGACCTTCTGTAAATGCCGAAGAGTCAAATCGGCGAATCAAATCCGGAGAACCAAGAGACGTATAGTAATTATATACAAGAAGGATATTTAGGAAGAGGAGTCGCGGTCGCAAACAGAAGGAATAAAGACTTTGCCCACGCGAGAGAAACAAGTTTAGCGAAGTTTCGTCGCCATTCGCAGATGCGGAAATGAGGGCCACTTTGTACCTTTGTACGAAGTACTCGTTGAGAGTCGGAGTACTCATACAGTACATGGCTTTCGGAGTTACCGATCTTGGAAAGAGTTCATTGATCATTGATTTGTCACAGGGGTACGTCTCAAGAGATGGGCCACCCAGGGGTAGGTACGGGTGTTCAGCCACTCCGAATGACAGTGCGTTTATCGAATATCGATTGACAGGACAGAGCGTTGTTTCGATGTAGTTGGACTAGAAAAATCTTGCGAGTCCTTCTTTGGGTCACACCTCCACCTCCACAGGAATAGGTGTCACCAACTTCACCTAAAAGAGAATCTACAAAGGAAACTATTGCACACCACTACTCGTTCGGTTAGTACACAGTACACCCAATAAGCGACTATTACGTAAGCAATTGGGTGGACTACAGCTTAGCCGAACGAGTACGGAGGTGCCCCTATTTTGCCCTATTCTGGTACTACTACTATGGTAGTTACAACACCACCACCTCCACCTCCACCTACTTCGTACACGCTTGCAGCTTCCCTTGAGCCTGCGGTCCGAAGCGTTCCATCCTCGCCCTTTCTTCATCGCATGGAATAGACAGAGACTAGCTCTGTACCGAGGTAGAAAGAAACAATGTTCGCCCTTCTCCGTTCAGTCCGATTGTTTGATTCCCGATATCGAGGATCGCCAGTCGCCATACAGACGTATGCAAGACCTCCGAGAGTTGGGAAGCCTAAAACTGTCCTCCGTCCAGTCACGGGAACATGACTGGCTAGAAATTGTCGCTTAGCCTGGGTGTGACAACTCTCAGACAGGAGTCAGACATTTTCCGCTGAGTTGTTTGAACCATGTTTCGTGCTAAAGGACGACAAGCCTTTTCGTTTTGCAGATCATAAACCAGCTCCTGAGTCCCGAGTCCTGAGTCCTGAGTCCTGGGCATCCTATCGGTGATTGTTGCAATGGTTGGCTGATGCCTTCAGTTGTAAACAAATGGTATGAGAGCATCTCTCTTGGATCATGAATTTCAACCCTCACTCACCCATCCCTTTACACGAGAGATCTCAGCAGAAATGATTTGTTACCGAGCAGAGGTGAATTTTGACATGTGAGATATCCCTTAGCACATCGGTGAAGTGTCTTCAGAAGCATAGTGGTGGTACATGAGGTCATTTCGAAGAGAGCAAAAAGAGTTGAGTTTTATTGTCTTGCCGTCAATCTAGAGAGTGAATTATCTGATGCCCTGAAATATGTGGATATAACTTGTACCAGGCCACCAACTGATAAACACCGTCTAAACTTTGATGTATGTCGGTTTTCGCCCTCGTTTAACGGGCTATGTCAACAATCGCAAGGTAAGGAGGGTACCGCGAGTTAAGCCGAGCCACTCCCGTCAACGCTTCTACCAAGCTCATCCCCGCAAGGCAACCCAACTTTCAGCCTTCCCGACCAAAAAACAACTGCCAACACCAAAATGGAGCAAACGAAAGCCCTCAACGCTCTCGAGGTCACTCCACCCTCCCCTTCACCCCCAAGCACATCACTAACATCCTCTAGCCCTTCCTAGCCCTCACTAAATCCGCCTCCTCCCCCAGGGCCGCCGCCGACCTCATCGCTCGCGCAACCTCCGCCCCAAACACATTCATCTTTAGCGAACTCCTCGACTGCCCACAAATCCAATCCCTCTCCACCTCCACAGAATACAGCTCGCACCTCACGCTCCTCGAGATCTTCAGCCACGGAACCTACGCTAGCTACCAGTCCACCACGCCCGCTCTCCCGACCTTGAACGACGCACAACTGCTCAAGCTGCGCCAACTCTCCTTCCTCTCTTTGGCGAAGAATCCGGCAGATCTGAGCTACTCGAACCTGCTCTCCGCTTTGGGCCTCGGCTCGCCGCGCGAGTTGGAGGACCTGGTGATCTCGGCGATTTACGCAGGCCTTCTGACGGCGACGTTGGATCCCTACAACCAACTCATAGCAATCTCCTCCGTCTCGCCCCTCCGCGACCTACGACCCAACTCTATCCCCTCCATGCTCAGCACGCTCGACACCTGGTCCGCACGCTGCAGCTCCACGCTCGCGGATCTGGAGGCGCAGATGGCCGCTTTGAAAACTGAAGCTGCGAGACGACATAAAGCGGAGCAGGAGTGGAGTGCAGAAGTGGAGGTGTTGCTTGAGAAGGCAGGGAAGGATGCGGAGAAGAACCAAGGCGGTGGTTTGGGATTTGGAAATCTGCCTTCGTCGCAGGGAATGGGTGAAAGATTGGGAGGTGGTGGAGGAGGCGGCGGAGCGCCGAAGAGAGGGGTTGGTATGATGGGTGCGAATGATACTGATGAGGATGATATGGATATTGATGACGACGAGGAGGATACGAGCAATCAAAGATCTACGAGATCTGCGAAGAAGAGAGGCTTCGGCACATTGGGAGGAAAATAGATACTGGTTGTAGCTCCCACTCTAGATCCATCGGTAATTTCACGGCGCTAGGGGGGATACATGGCCACGGCGACATAAGCAAGCATTGCAGGGAAGTTAGAAAATCTGTTTATTCAATGAAGCAGTGAAGGGTATTGAAATTAACTAGAAGGCATTAAGAAAATAAGATAGTCATGACCTGTCCCTCAGTCGGCATTGACAAGCATATTGCCGCCCTGCGCCTGAATATACCGCCCTGACTTTATATATATGGTGTCGAGGTTCCATTAACGCCATAATTCCCATGTTCATAGTCCCAAACCAAGGCCGTTAAACGCTCTCTGCTGTTTTACAATCTCTTTCCGGGCACAAATACAAATAATACCACCAGAGAGGCATCGATTAATATTGTGACACCCAAAACCATCAAAGCTCGTTTGTTGAGTAGTTTTCGAACATACGGTTCTTTGATCTTGGAGAAACTCATGAAAGTGTACTCGCTAAATCCTACTAGTGCTAGTAAAGGATCAAGTGCGTATTGATGAGAACAGAGGACATAAACACCAATGGAGAATGGGAGAATTAACTGTGTTCATGTTAGTACTTGATCATCCTATCATCAAGCGAGAAAGAGAACTTACCCAAAGCCTGGTATGGCGGGAGTAATCAAGGAAGATGAAGATGAAGGCGACCCAGAATGCTGCAAACATTGAGAGAAGACCAATGATTAATCTTAATAGCAAAGACGGTGGCACAAGATTGCCCAATGCTTTCATTCGAAGAAATCCAGGGAATGCATCTCGTTCCATAGCCTGAAACACGTAATCTTTGGCCGCATCAAATACCTCGGGGTCGTCTCGGTTTCGTTCTTCGATAGATAGGGTGATGTCGTGGGTGATAGCGTGCGGTAAAATGATTTCACGTTCAGCACCCGGTAGAAGGAAGGTGTATAGAATCTTCTCCGCCGAAGCTTTGATATCTGCTCGCGCAACAGTGTGGGCTGGGGAATTTGAGTCTGATGTCGGATCCATTGGACTGCTCATGAAACTTGGCCTGGGCCTATCATTTGACGTCGTCTGGCGATTTTGCGATCCAAGGCTGTTGGAGGGGGAGTGTCCATTGTTGAAGCCGTTGTTGAAACCATTGGCGGACTCTTCTCGAAGGTAGGCGGACATTTGAGCATCCTGATTCCTCTCCTTCTCTGACATCAATATTGATGGTCCTGCCGCAGGATGATTCATTTCTCCTAGGGTTTCTAGTATCTGCGACGACCGTTTCGAACCTGATTTATCGCCATCGGGAGTACCTATCATCACCGAACGCCGTAGTTCTCGTACATAGTGTCGACATAATGACATATGTTGCGCAACATCGAGCCTGTAATTACGTTAGTCCTCCCTAGCAAAATATATCGATTGCCTCCCCAATCGTACCAAAAGTCAAGATAGTCCACCGATCTTTGTTGATCTCGCATATAAATGTAGAAGGAGAATAGATCAACCGGAGGTAGAGTCCTCCTGCTGAGAACCTCGAAGAGGGTTGGGAGTCGATTTCGCTCCATGTCGGGTGACGGTGATGGGGTGTTGATGTTGTCCATTTTGAAGGGGATCGAGGAAGAATTTGAAGCTAGGCAATGTCTATCGGTGGCGGCGGCGGTATTCGAGATAAAGGTGAGGTCGTAAATTGGTGACGGTCGAGGTCGAGGAAAGGAGTGGCTGGGGGCCCGACGCCGCGAAAGTTGTTGCGAGCAAGGGATACGAGTATGTTTTAAACGAGTGTGTTGCCTCCAGTGGCATCGATTGTTATCAATTCGAGAGGGAGCAGTGTTACAGCCCGAATAACGCGCCGGGCGCAAATAGTGTTGATGTCGTGAGGTTATTGGTGATCTTCACTCGGTCTCATTTCACCAGGAATAGCCGCCCCAGGCAATAAGGCAGAAACATCGCTAAGGCGCTAGTGGAACTTGGCATCCCACAAACCACACGGATTTTCTGAATTTGATGGCTGACTCGATAACGAACTTTTACGACAACTCGCGACACAACTCTTCCAGTACGTCCAGCATTGTGGAATTGCACACCAATATACTCTCGATCTTGCGATTCTAACTATCTGTAGAAATGTCGACAAAAACCAAGAAGCCAGCCGGCAAGACCCAGCGATCCGCCATCGCCGATGTCGTCGCACGTGAATACACCATCCACCTTCACAAGAGAGTACGTCGGATTGAGGAGAATATAGATTGGGGCATAATCGAGTGCTGATCAAAATTTGCAGCTCCACGGCGTCACCTTCAAGAAGCGAGCACCAAAAGCCATCAAGGAGATCAAGGCATTCGCAACAAAGTCAATGGTATGCTACGACGGGGCAGAAGCATTTGGCAGTGGGAGAACAATATCTGACGAATTTCTAGGGTACCTCTGATGTCCGTCTCGATCCCCAATTGAACAAGAAGGTCTGGGAAGCTGGTATCAAGGGTGTTCCATATAGACTGCGCGTCCGCATCTCGAGAAAGCGAAACGACGAAGAGGGTGCCAAAGACCGTTTGTACAGCTACGTCCAAGCAGTCAATGTCAAGAACGCGAAGGGTTTACAGACTGCTGTGGTTGAGGAATAGAAACTTTTTTTGCACGATACGGCACGGGACGGTTGGAGTTGAATGCATTCTGCTGGCTAGCTTCTGAATGAAAAGGTCAACATCACCCCATCCAAAATCTTGTGGTACTTGAGCGTCGTCATGCGAAGCCTTTTCGACCGGAATATTGGCACAATGACCCTTCCGATCCGGGCATCTCAGTGGGCATCAGCTCTGTATGGCACAGCGGAGAACAAGACGGCATAGCAGAGAACCCCTAGTCACCAAAAATACAGCACTATAAATCTAACAGAAGTCCGTCTAGAAGGGTGTTGTAATATTAGTGCATCTCCACATTCTATGACCTAGGCTCGAATCCTCACTTGCCGCCCTACTGCTTTTCTGGAGAATGGATGATCTATCGCCGTAGAACCCCTTGAAGTTACAGAACTCATCTGGAAGGCATGTAAGTTCCCCTTTCTTGTTTGGTGTTTACTTTGTTCTTCAGGTCATTTCTCTTGCTTCTACTTTTACCTACTTAGACGAATCTTGGGCTATTAAGCGAGACAAGGACAATTGCGGACCCATGCGTTCTTTCGAATATGTCTCTCACTATCTTGTTACAACCTTTAAAACCACAGCTCTTTCTCGTCTCCATAAGCACTTCCCAAGTTCATATCAATTCTACTACAGCTACAAGTCACTACTAGACCCCTAGGGTTCTAGATAAAATAAAATAATAACCCCAAAAATGGAGGCTCGATTCTCAGTGAAGAGATTCCAGATAAGCACTCTGGGATATCAGTGCATGATTGTTTTCTATTCTCCATTCCAATTAGATATCTAGCCCAATCGCTCAATATCTAGATACAAGACGTTTCCGATGGAATGTTCATCCTCAATTTCGCCGAGGATCGAACGCAGACTGGCATCCGAGCCCTAACGATGTCGCAGACCGACCACATGTTACAACCTACAGGTAGAAACAAATGTAAAATTAAGGTCATATCACCTGATTTTCGGAAGTTCCACCACCAATCACCTGATTAGGATAACTCTTTACGGTCTGCCATTGGTTAAATACTATCGCGTCATTTTACATTTGTTCGCCCCTGTACGTTGTATGCAACCAGAAGACAGAGCAGATCATTAGAACCTAGCTCTTTCTTGCTCCACGAGAATCCCCACCTCAAATCCGGCAACTTCATCGATTGTGGGACTCGACTTATGCGAGTATGATCTAGACAATCAGGTCTCTGGGAACCATGCTCTTCTATACGCATTCTCTCTCTATGTAACCGCCTCGCAGGTTAAAGACGTTTAAGATCAGTCAGCAATGGCAAATCAAATACATCTTTTTCCATTCTGTCATTAGCCAGGAGGACAGCCCATGAGACGGAGCTAACAACCACCGGTACCTCGGTTATGAAGCCAATCATGAATGCGCCCACGTATATTTTGATTTAGGGACTCGAAGAAGAGTTTTGCCCAGACTCTTCTGGCGGAGATGGCTCTTCTGTTCTTGGGTGGTTAAGATGCATTGAACTTTCTTCAGGTTGTTTATTACATTTCATTTGTCGACTTGGCTTTGCCTAGCACTTGCTTGTTTCTTTATTCTTGCCAGGCCAAGGCATCGCTTCCCCTAGCGCCTTTGGCTCGAATGAAGGTTTCGGCAGATTCACAGCTATGAGGATGTGAGAAGATATCACTTCTTGTTCTCGTTTTGGAAGCGTCTCTTTAGCCTTATTCGCATTCTCATTCTCATTCTCATTCTACCTTGAGCTGGTACCGGTAGTTCGTCTCTCCCTGTCGGGCTGGACGTGCGCTCACTCACTCAATCGAACGATCCCATCTACCCCTGACCGCCGGCCCCTTCTAACTCCATACACAATTTTTTACTCGAGTAGAGCCGACAGTATCCCCAAGTCTAGAACGCGCCAGTTCCGATTCAATCTCCTTCCAAAGAGCTCGATCCTCTTCTCCCTACAGTGGAATATAATGTCTATGTCAAAGTCCTCATAAGAATTGATTCGAGCTCATTGTCCGATCTCTCTGTACTCTCCCGAAAAACCCCTTCCCTCTCGGCTGCCTGCCGCCGGACGACCCGCGAACATGACAAGTACCACCACCTCAACATCCATATCCGTCTCTCAGCAACCAGACAAAGTTTTCTTTACACCTGCAGACAATGTCGTTCTCGAGGTGCTCTACGCAGACATCCACAATGCTCAATTCAAAGGCACCAAGGATGGCGACGAAGCGCCTTCAGAGCAGCATACGGCAGCCTTAAAACGTTTGGCAGGTCTCAATGACGCCAAACATCCTAGTTTTCAGCCGACAATCTTTTGTGCTTGGGATTACGACCTGAATGATCTTCAAAATTCACGTACAGTTCAAGAATTCATTCTACAGCGATATGTGAAATGGGCACGGACAGTGGTTCGTCACGAGACTGACGTGGTATTTCTATCACATATCTTGTTATACTTCACAACAGCTTTGCCAAGTGCAACATATCTGTTCTACGACTTTCACTTCCTCCATGCCTTCGCCCATATTGTGTACATTGTCTGGTGCTCTGGTGCATTTACTCTGATGATGCACAATCATATTCACAACAATGGTGTTCTATCCAAGAAGTATGCCGCATTCGATTGGACTTTCCCATACATCCTAGAACCTCTCATGGGCCATACATGGGACTCGTACTATTATCATCATGTCAAGGCCCACCATGTCGAGGGCAACGGACCTGACGACTTATCAACGACCATTTGCTATCAGCGAGACTCGTGGCGTGCATTTTTGCATTACGAGGGCAGATTCTTGTTGCTCTGTTGGTTCGACTTGCCTCGTTATTTCATCAAGAAAAACAAATACAATATAGCTGCCCGAGTAGCAGTGACGGAACTATCATCATATGCCATGATGGCTTTCCTTGCACGGGTCAACTTCAGGCCAGCCTTCTTCGTCTTCATCCTGCCATTCATTGTGCTCCGCATAGGTCTGATGATTGGAAACTGGGGGCAGCATGCTCTTGTTGACGATGTGGACCCGGATTCGGACTTTCGGTCTAGCATTACTCTTATCGATGTACCAGTAAGTGTAATTTGAGTCGCAGATAAAAGCCTTGTCACTAACGATTAGCGAAGTCTAACAGGTTTTGTTTCAATGATGGCTACCATACGTCACACCATCTGAATCCACTTCGTCACTGGAGAGACCACCCAAATGCTTTCCTAACCGCCAAGGAGAGGTATTCAGAAGAAGGGGCTCTTGTCTTCCAAGGGATTGATTATCTGGAGATCACTTTCCGACTTCTGACCAAGAATTACATGTATCTGGCCAAGAAGCTCGTCCCAATGGGATCGCAGATTGGCATGACTGAACAAGAGCTTGCTGCGATGCTGAAGCTGAAGACTCGCAAGTTTAGTGAGAAGGAGATTGCTGCAAAGTTTAAATGAAAGACCCATCTAAGTTGGAAAAGGCGTAGGACGTTTCTACTCTAGCGAAGAATTGTGGGTTATTACCAATTGAAACTTGTAGAAATATTCAAACTAATTGTGTCCAGTGTTTAGATTCCAACCATTAGAGCCTGAGATGTTGTTTAGACGACTAAGCAATCCCAATACCACCACGAAGAGCCTCTCCTTTCTCTTAGTCAGGATCATCGTGTAGGCGCAGGTACCTAGGTAATTATAATTCACGTGATTGACCAATTATGCCTTAGTTTGCAAAACAACACATTCTTGCTCTAGTAAGTATCTCTATTTCAATTTTAGATTTTCCGTCTCACTTTTATATCCTATGTCAGTCGATGTGTGTTTCCAGTTTAACGCATCTAAAAGCTCATGTCACGAGACCGCCTTTAGGGGTTAACGGCATCAGAAGTACTGTACAGTACATGCACTTTTAGCCTGTCACAACATGGGCATATGTGCTGGCCTGCACGCGTGACAGTTGTGAGCCTTGTAGCTAGCCTGTGGGGATGTCCATTGCGATGCAACGTTTACTTTCCCACTCTATGTGCATTGTCTCAATATCTGGAGATAGGAAGATCTCCCATATGCATCGCTCGCAGATATGTGCATTTGCAGGATAGAGAGGCTGCAACTCTCGACCCAAGTGGGGTAAAGAGGGCCTTGGATCTCAATATGTCCTGTCTTTTTGCACCTCGTTGTCTTTCACCTCAAATATTTTCTTAAATCAACCGATTGCTGTACGTTCACGGAATCATCTCGCTATGGAGAAATCCAAAGAAGAGTTCGACGTAGAGGCAGTCGCCCGAGATGTCTCTCTCAAGGGAGACAGTCATCATGTCTCTCAGGCAGATGCAATTGAACATCAATTGACATTCACGCAAGCTCTTAAGCTTTACCCTGCTGCTATCGGATGGTCTGCTTTCTTTTCTCTTGGTATAATAATGGCAGCGTTTGATCCTCAGCTTCTTGGAAGTCTATACGCCACGCCAGCCTTCCAGAAGGACTTTGGATACTTGTTCGAAGATGGGTATATTATCAGTGCACCGTGGCAGACCGGTCTAGGAATGGGAAGTCCAATTGGACAAGTGGTTGGAGCTTTGGCAGCGGGATACCCGATGGAATGGTATGGGAGAAAACCTGTAAGCGAACCTCCCCGGTTTGGGAATTTGGACACTGTCTTATGTTCTTTTCAGACCTTTATTGCCTGCGTCATTCTCACAGCAGCCTGCATCTTCCTCCAATTCTTCGCGCGCTCTCTCCCCGTCCTCCTCGCCGGCGAACTCCTCGGTGGTCTTGTGCTCGGCTGCTACACCACAATCGCACCAACCTACGCCTCGGAAGTCTGCCCCGTTGCCCTCCGTGGCCACCTCACAGCATATATCAACCTCTGTTTCGTTACAGGACAACTCCTCGCCAACGGCGTCATCGCAGGTACATCTCGCCTCTCCTCACACTGGGCCTATTCTGCTCCCTTTGCACTCCAATGGCTCTGGCCAGCCGTCATCCTCGCTGGCTCTCCCTTTGCGCCTGAGAGCCCGTGGTGGTATATCAGACAAGGACGACTTGAAGATGCGGAGAAGAGTCTTAAGAGACTAGGTGGTAAGGGCGTGGATGTGAAAGCGAGCTTGAGGGCGATGGTTGAGACGGATAGGCTGGAGGTGGAGATGGAGACGGGGAGTAGTTATTGGGATTGCTTTAAGGGGACGAATTTGAGAAGGACGGAGATTAGTGTGGGGGTGTTTGCGACGCAGGTTTTGAGTGGGATTTATATTGTGGGATATGCGGCGTATTTTTTCCAGCGTAAGTACTTCCTATCTTGTTTAGGGGTTGATTCGTTTTTTAGCACTACGTGCTAACTGAATATACCATACAGTCGCGGGGCTCACAGGCTCCAAAGCCTTCGACATGTCCGTCGGATTCCTTGCTGTGGGATGGCTCGGCACCGTCCGTAAGTATTCGCTTACCCTGACACCACTTATGAAAAGGCTACCCAAACTCTCAAAAAACACTCACTAACCCACCATGCAGTCTCCTGGATCCTCATCCTCCACATCGGCCGTCGTCGCATCTACAACATTGGTCTCTCCATCCTCGCCATCATCATGTTCCTCATCGCCTTCCTCGACTTCGCGCCCGACTACGAGACCCGCCCCTCCATCATCTGGGCCCAGTCCACACTACTCATCATATGGAATGGCGTATGGGATATCACCATTGGGCCCATTTGCTACATCATCATCTGTGAGGCGAGCGCGACGAGGTTGAGGACTAAGACGGTCGCTGTTGCAACGGCAAGTCAGGCGCTGGTGGGGGTCGTGATGACCGTGGCGATCCCGTATATGATCAATCCAGATCAGGCGGATCTAAGGGGGAAGATGGGGTTGTTTTTTGGTAGGTTTCAATCTCTTTATCTCTCCTCGCGTAATCTAGCTGGAAAGGAGCAATAAGAAAAACTGCTTACTAACATTACAACAGGTGGTCTAAGTCTCGTCTGTTTCGTATGGGCATGGCTCAGGATCCCCGAGACGAAAGGACGAACGTTCAAAGAGCTAGACCTCATGTTCGATGAGCGTGTGAGCACGAGGGATTTCAAGGATTATAAGTTCAGAGAATAAGCCCGCCAAAAAAATAACATGAATCCGTTGGATTCTGGGGTTTCAAACATGCGCCTCCCTAGCCTCCTCATCGAAATAAATATCCATCTCTATGCCTCGCTCCGTGAACCCGCATTTCTCGTAGAAGGGGGAGTTCTTGAGGGAGCAGTCGAGGATGTTCTATCATGAATATCCGCGTCAGATTGGCCCACTTTCTCCCGACCGCTAAGTGACAGAGGGGGGGAGATTGGGGAGGGGGAGACGTACTTTATAACACCCAACCTCCCTCGCAATACGATTCAACGCTGCCAGAAGCGCACCCCCTAGCTGCTTCCCCTGGTGCGCCTTCACAATCGCGATGTCCTCGACATGGCCCTGAATCCCCAACTTGAAAAGACTGCCACCACAACATTAACCGCTTGCCCAGCGCCGAGAATAACCTCACGTCGACTCACAACTTCCTCTCCACCACCAGCGTCCCTGTCCCCACAATCCTCCGCTCCCCCCCGGGCCCCTCCCATTCAATCACTACCACGTAGTACACGCCCTCCGCCCTCCGCATCTCCTCAAACCTCCCTCTCCAGTCCGTCTCGCTGATCTCGCCCACGGCTGCGAGGTCCCGCAGGGGATCCAGGTGTCCGAGGGCGTGGTCGTTGCCGCGGAGGGGCCGCAGCGTGTAGCCTTGGGGGAGGGAATCCGGCGGGGGGACCAGGGATTGGGGGAACAGGGAGTCTGAGGGGGAGGACATGCTGATGGGGAAGGGGATTGGGGATGCGTTGGTGGAAGGTGGATGTGATGAGATGAGATGAGATGAGTTGAGATGAGAGGAGGTGGTTTAGCGAGGTGAGGTGAAGGTGAGGTGAGGCGGAATGTAGGAGGTCATGTGAAGTTGTGGTGACCTGAGTTACTAGGGGGTGCATTTGGGGCTAAAAGGGAGAATGGTGTGGGGGTTGACATAAAAAGGCGAATTTGGTATGGTTACGTTGGAGGGGATGGTTTTATGAGAGAAGGGGAGGGGGTTGGTATGTTTTTGAGATGGGGAGATGATTTTTGGTGTTGTGTTGCTCGAGTGTGGATGTGTCGAAAGGGTCGAGTCAGTTTACTAAAGGGACTTAAGACGATGTTTCTTATAACTTCTTGAACGCATCTTCCTTGATGTTTTTGCAGTATGATTGCCCTCCTGCAGTCGACCGGCTTGGAAGAAACACATTTCCTATCAACAATAAGATTCTCCAGACTCTTCCCCTGATCATCACCGGTTCAAATAGTCCCATATCTTCTCTCCCACCTTCAAATTCTCTAATGCTGTTCTGTTCCCCTGGTTCAAGCAGCGTCCTCCACATTCGACAACCTAAAAACCCTGGCCTCATGCGCCATCACTTCCACCCCAAACGGCACATCATACGGCCCCCTATCTTTATGTCTCCAAAGATCCCTCACCCTATACTCATCCCACGGTATCGTCAAATCGCGCCTCGGGCTAATACTCATCTCTCTCGTACTACTCCCACGATTCAACATCGCCACGCCATAACTCTTATCCTGTAGCTCCTTCCCGTATATCTGCGCGCTCTTGTCGTCCGCCTCCCACACCACGACTGCCGGTAAGCCTAGGGGGTCTTGGTTGAGTGCGATGATCTCTTGGTTCATAAGGGTTTCAAGGGATGCTCGAGAAAGTGTGCGGACGTCGGCGCCGATGAGGAGGGGACTGTTGACCATGCTCCACATGGAGAAATGCGTTCGGTATTCGATATCGCTCGCGCCCGTTCCAACGAGCTGCCCACTCTTGCCCTCGAGCCCAACGATCAACATGTCATAGTCATTCCAATGTCCGGGACCCGAATATTTTGTCAGATTGGCACCACGGTCCAGCATATCCAAGACATCGAAGTAGTACTTCTCCCGGTTCCCAGGGTAATTGAAGTCATCGCTGATATCTTGCCCAATACGCCACTGGTTTGCTCCATCTGCTGCTGCCCATTCCCAAATATCTGCCCAGCCGCAATGACACGCATGGAAGACGATGGGGCGGCCGGTGGCGATCAGAGATTCTGACATTTTCCGGTGGACCGCTTGGACTTCGGAATCTGGCGCATCTTTGTGAGAGCAGCAGCTGTCATATTTCAGATGGTCAATACCCCAGCTAGCCCAGGTCTTTGCGTCCTCTGCTTCGTAACCTTTGCTTCCTGTATAACCAGCACATGTGTTTTCGCCAGGTCCATTATAGATGCCCAATTTGAACCCCTTCGAATGAGCGTAATCTGCTAGTGATTTGATCCCGTTCGGGAACTTGACAGGATCGGCCTCGATGGGTCCAGGATGGTCTTTTCGGTTTCCTTTATACCGTTGCCATCCATCATCGAGATTGACATATGTAAACCCAGCCTCTTTCAGGCCATTCTTCTCCATGGTGTCGATAGTTTCCTTAATAAGAGTCTCGTTGATCGAGTCACCGAATTGATTCCATGAGCTCCATCCCATGGCTGGTGTCAAAGAAAGGCTGTTATTTAGAGCCCCAGTGCCAGTCTGAGCAACGGCGGAGGCAGCAATGCTTAACGCAATCGCAAGTATTTTGAAGAACGCCATTATCACCAGAGTCTTCGAATTGAACCACGGAATCTGACGAGGAAGTTTAAATCCTTAGGTATAGACAGCCAAAGGAACAGAAACGAGACAGCTCTAGAAAATGAACGAGGGTGCTCTACACGGAGCTGTTCTGTAAGTCAAACACGAGGTAGCATTGGTCAATTGTACCACATTTATCCTGTAGGCACTGCTTGGCAGGGCCGGAAGATCCAGTTAATATCATGCAATAACTGCATGGAACATTAATATTCAGACCGGACTTGAGTATGTAACATACCAACGATGATTCACCCTTTTAACCTGCTGGGATCTGTTACTCGTTACTCCGCATACAGTGCGTGCTCCTCTTGCCTTGGAACCTGCCTTGGAATTCCAATTTCTGTGACTCGCCCCCAAAATACCTACTTCGTATGTTCTGTATGAACCGAAGAATTCGAGAAGCATATCCATCGAGCAACGGGATTGAGGTTAGATTGATAAAACTCTAATGTCAGTTATTAACGAGAGTAATTGTAGCGGTTGGTGACGGTTGAAGTGGAAAGACGTTGACTTCTGGTGCCCGCAAGTGGTAGCCGAAGATTAGTCAGCTGTGGGGCAGCTGCACCTGGTGCTGCAATTCTGGCATTCAGCTTGTCGTCCGATCTCTGTTCATTTCGAGATATTGTTCTATATCGGTCATCTCGAATTCGAATGTTTGAAAGGGCCTGCGAAGATATGGCCAAGCATTGCGACATGCAACAAAACCTATCATTTCAAGATTGGGAAACTAGATTCGTCCGGTGGCATGCAAGGCAAGCTTGATGCACTGCGACACTCAGAAGTGAAGACGAAGCAATGCCAATTGACATTGATCTTGCATCATATTTGTGAATCTAAGCACCAACAATTAAATCATCTAAAGCAATGGTATCATATCCTGCTCGCAGTAAACACCCCAACCCACCCACACCCACACCCACACCCCCATGCTCTTGCACGCCACATAACCCAATCGCATTACTTATGTAGAACCTCACTCTCAATTCCCTTCTCACCAACAGCCTCATGAGAAGGCGGCGTCTCAGCACCCGTATCCTTACCTTCGACATAAGTCGCGGTGGAGGTATGGTGGGCACTTGGGTGTTTCTTCCCAGTGACATCCAAGTAGATGGCCGTGATGGTATACGCCAATGCTGCTCTGCCCTCCCAGACCGGGTACACGCCGACGGTGAATAGACTACCGAATATCCAGATGATACCGACGACGACCCAACCTGTGAAGAACTTCTCGCTGAAGATGTAACCAGTGCCGTACATTGGCATGGGCCAAAGGATCAAGAGCGCGAGAGTGAGGATGACAGTTGTGATTTTGGCAATCTTAGAGGCGCGGAGGAGCTTGGTCTGTTCTTCGGCCTCATCGTCGGAGGTACGAAGTGCCTCACCGGGAACGAGCTCGAGGTCGATGTTTGCTGCTGCTGCGAGATCGTGGTCGTCGCCCTTGCGGATGGCAGCCATGGATTGCCAATCATAGTTGTCAACGCCAAAAATGAGAGTGAAGAGAGGTGTGAAGATCAAGGGGGAGAGAAGGGCCGCGACGTTTCCTGCCAACATGGGGTTGTTGGATCCAGTGCATTCTACGTCGAGTTTGCCACAGGTCTTGGAGGCAGTGACGAGCCATGCGACGAGAGCGACGGCAAGACCAAGTGGAGGAGTAAGGGTTGCAGCCCACTTATTATGTCCTTTCCACATGATTGTGAGGGTGGCTGGAATAACGGCGGAGGAGATAATGACACCCATCATCACGTAGAGGTAGCCCATGGAGATACCAGCATAGAAGACTAGCATAATATGTTAGCGAGATGTCCGAATTCATCGTGTCGAGGAGAGAAGATACTCACGTCCGGTAGAGAATGCGGCCATCACTAAAGCAAAAGCACAAACCATCACGTGGGACATGTAGATCAACATCTTGCCGGCTGCTTGTGGGTTGAAGTAGGTCTGGTAGATATCATATGTGAAGATGGACGAGACAGCAATCAGCTCAGCGGAACTCGCAGATGTCACGGCCATGAAGACGATAAGTAAGACGGCTACGGCACCGCCTTTCCCGAGGAGTGCGACAGCAGCATATGGCACGACGAGTCCGGCAGACACATCTGCATCGTCCATGCGGTTAGGGAAAGTAGGGAATGCTGGGTTGCCCTCTAAAGCAAGAGCAGCGAGACCCATCGTGGTAGCCATGAGCCATGGAATGGCGAACCAAGAGATACCCCCCATGATGTAACCCGGGAGCGCATGGACTGGGGATGCGGCGATGGCCTTATTGTAGTAACCATTGTCGAGGAACACACTATGTTGTGTCTATCAGTATGCTAGTAGCTATTGGAGGAATAAATTGATTTGACTCACGTTCCGAAATTGCCAACAATGTTGATGACGAAGAAGATAGCACCCTCGGTCGATTGCATTGTTAAGTAACTCCCGCCAGCATTTCCCTCAACTGGATGGTCTTCAGCAGCCTTGATGAGGAGGTGGAAGACGGCTTTTGGTGAGCCAAGAATGTCACTGCTTGCATAGGTAACCAGGGAGAAAATGACGATGATAATGAGAAGGATGAAAGTGTGGACTAGACAGGAATTTTAGCAGTGAAAGGCAAACATGGCGCCTGTACTTACCCCAATCCGTCAAGAACGTGGCCTTGATACCTCCAAACATCGTGTAGATTGCAACACCAAGGGGAAGCAAGAAACAAGCAGCAGCAGTCGGCATTCCGGTAAGGGAGGTCACCACAGCGGAGCCTCCAGTCAACAACATAGCAGTCACGAGAATATTGGTCATCAAGCCAAACACCGTGAACACAATGTGGGCATAGACTCCGTATCTAGCTTTGATGATCTCGAGGAAGGTCTGTATACATGCATTAGTATATGGTCACTGGATGGTCTTCATTGGTGTAACTCACATGAGCATTGGGCGCTCTTCTCTTCAGTTCAATCGCAATGGTCGCAAACAGTAGGATTTGTACGGTAGCACCGCTGGCATACCAGAAAGGACCGGAAACGCCATATCGGTAAGCGATACCAGAACTCTGTAGAAGTGTAGCGGCCCATGTCCAGGAAGACACAACTGCTGATGCCACCAGACCAGACTTCACTGTTCTCCCAGCCGTGCTAAACATTTCCGAGGTCTGGAGTTCATGGTTGTATCGTTTCAGGATCCATGTGACAAGGACCTGATTCCATTGATCAGTCATTGTCGACAAGCGAGCAGCTTTGTATGAGTGGAAGTACATACCATACCAAACGCGAAAACAGCACCCAGACCAAGGACAATCCCATATCCCCAGCCAATGCTGAGAGGAGGATCGATAGGCATTTTTTCGGCTTTCGGTTCTTCTGTGCTGGTATACCACAAGAAATTCGAATACAGTCTGAACGGAAAGGCTGGGATTCAGGAGGGGGATCCAACGAGATATAGCTTCGTCTCACACGCCCAACTTGGGGCGGGATGACCCAAGCTCCAGCAAATATTCACATTGAAGCTACCCATGTCTGCATAAAACGCATTTGCCGGAATGGTTTGCAGCGGTTGGCCCGAAAGAAAACTCGCAGGGCACAACCTTCCGGCAGAGATGCATCTGGGTGCTATCCTGGCCTTTTGCTGCTGGATCTAGCATTGCGGCGTCGGAGAGTGTTTTGCTAGGCTTAAAACAGTATTGTATGGGAGAGAGGGGGGGGGGAGAAAGGGGGAGGGGGGGTGGAAGTGTGGGTGAAAAATTGGACGGGGTCGTGTTTGGTCTGTCTGTGATTGTTTTCTGGAGAGTTTGCTAATGATATTGCAGGGCATTAGAGATAAGAGTGAAGGCTCGAATGAGTGGAATCTGTGTGATGGATTGGACGTGCGGTGGAGTCTCCATATGCTACCCCTGGCACGACGGTAGGCGGGGGAACTACTACTATCCCCCTTAAATATTTGTTTGGTGTAGGAGCACTCGTACTCGTATGGGTCCGCAAAGCCACCCTGTGATTCGCTTTCGAGAAACTTCCGGCTCAATGATTGGCTACACAATCCCTACACTGGATTCACCGATTAACCTTTATTGAGGGGGATACTGTACCATACGGACAATATGCGGGACGTGGGTTAGTGCACGCCATGATCCATCGACCCAAGCGAGGAGCTTGGATCGTAAAGCTTCGCAATCGCAGTCTCTGATTGGACCAAGAAACTGTTATCAAACCACTCCCCTGAGCAGTGAGTAAACTATCAAACTAAACGCGATAAGGAGTAAGAACAACAAAAGAAATGCCTCCGTCCTCCGTATGGACTCTGGAGTCCATGGACCTCGATCTGTCCAACCCCAACAAGGCTTGAATGGTGCCCACCCAAGCGTGGGCAAACCGTCTATAACGGTCTCTAACTCGTGGAGAGAAGGTCTCAAGATGTAAGGTTATGGAACAAATGGAACGCAAGAGGTGGAATGGGAATATTGAAGCGCTTGCTTACACATTCTCTTTGACAATTCGCTTTATCAAAATATAGGACCCCCTCATCCCTCGTTCGAGCCATCTTACGTAGTACTCCGTACCGTGTTACCACTTGACCGACATCGCCGATAGCCGTCGGCTGCCGTCGCCCAACTGCGTGGATCATTTCGCCGTTACACGGATTCTGATATCCCCAAATTTGCGACCAGCCTCGACCAGCCTGGACCGTGTCAACATTCAACAAACCTTGTTCGTCCGAGGACCTCCTATTCTTGAAAAAAGAAAAAAAGAAGAAAATCTTTTCATGTCGTGGTGATCAGCAGAAGATCTGGTTCCGAAGGCCAAGGGCCAAAACTCGACAGCTTCTTCAATTCAACGATTATTGGCTGTCGAAGAACTCGCTGATAAGCCTGTCAATGTGCAACCACAGCAACGAGTAAGAAGACGAGGATCAAAACAAGGGCAGCTCTCGCGTGCATGTATCCCTAATGCAGAACGCCCGCATGTAAGTGATTGCCGTTTTCTTCGTACTACTGTACTGTACTCGAGTACCTACAGTACAGTACGTAGTATGAGACTCTGATACTCCAAGCCCACACCCACCGGATCAAGCCGAAGGCTACAACCCTTCAGCTTTCCCCAAGAGAGGATGTCAAACTTTGATGTTGCCGCTGGGCAAAAAGAAACCACTTGTACGGAGTATCTCGCAGATTATTGCTCCATCTACTTCACTTGATCTGCAGGTTGCAGCGGGTTTTCCAACCGCCACTATCTACTCCATTTAGCGTCAGTGCGAGATGGACGTTGTGAGAGGTCAAGAACCAACCCATATTTAGGACAACAGGGGATTGCCAATAACAATATGATGCGTGAGATTCCAACAAGAGAATGCCCAGAACTCTAGAAAGAACCGAGACTCCTCCAACACTACCCATGCGGCAAACGTCGATGATCTCCCACAGCCAGACTAGACCGATAGATCAATTGAACACAGGTCGCCTCGAGTCGCCAGCAACCAGAGACGGTCGCTTAAGTCTCTTTCCCCACAATCCTGTGGCGATAGAACCATAAGGACATAGCGACCGTCCGGTTACTGGATCGACTCTGCGATATCGAAAGGCCCCTTGAGTGAAACCCCGAGGCATCTCGCCCCTAATTCCAATCCAAAGGTTTCGACCCTAGATCTGCCATCTGTCGACATCAATGCAATCGCGGGTTGAATCTATCGATCGATTGATCTGTGTCTGAATGAAGTTTGTCGAGGAGACGGCATGATAAAACCGGACCTTCGTTTAGCGAAATCCTAACCATCTTCACGTAGGGACCCAAACGTCGGCTTTTGGGCCGGCCTCCTTACGTTTCAAGTTCCTTAGTCGGGAAAAGCGGTTGCAGATGTTAGCGCCTGCAAATTCGCTTGGTTACTAGTAGAGATACCTTCGCCTATGAAATCATATAGGCACCGGCACCTGCGAATTTGTAGGGGAGCATCTAGGATCACGATTTCGGGCAAAGAACAAAGTTTCCATTTGTAAATGGTCCTCTTATAGAGGATCCCGTTGCAACACCCAAAATAGAGCATGGCGGCCGGGGTATTTAGAGTTAAATAACGCGAGACATACCCCGTTGCCTTCAATTGGCATACAGGTAGTCTCGATAAGGGTTTAGGAAAGAGAAAGAAAAAATTCAAACCCACTTATCATTTTTACTATTGAGTAGGCAGCCAATCACCGATGGGCAGCGAAGCGAACTAACATCCGCTGATATCTGCAGCCGCTTCTCCCGACTAAGGTTAAGGAACTTGAGAGAAGTCGAGACGTAAGGAGGCCCGCCTCAAAGCCGCCGGTTGGTGGGGGAGGGAGTGTTCATAGGAGGATGATAACATGCATACGAAGTACTTTCTTGTATTGTTTGAGACCTCGCAATGCCCACTCGCAAAGCCAAGAAAAAAACGGACTACCACGCGACTAGATGTGACCATGGACACAGGCCATGGATTTCTGAGGTGAGTTGCGCTAGTAAAGTGACGCGGTGGCCCGACCGTAGCTCAGTGTTATATGGATAAAAAAACCCCCTTTTGGGATGCTTAGCTTGTAACTGTGTTCGAGTTTATTTGTACTGGTATGTTCAAAACCGCGCGGTTCGCACCAAAGCCTCTAGATTTATCTCGTCGCTCGTCCTAGCATGCACGGCACATGCTCGTCATTCCAACTATCCATACTTTGGCACGCCTCATCTCCGCAGGTGTGCGGTGGAGCGAAATGGCACACGATTTGGCATTCTGATTGCAGATTCTGATAGCGTGGGTCAATTTCGTCAGCTTGTCAAGAAGTCAGGCGATTATAGCAATGTCGATTTGGCTGAATGTCAGTGGAATGACCCTTTTTCTATTTTGGTCACTTCCTAGCTGGATTCCTGACTGGCTCTCGCCCCCGACTCTTCATGGAGTAGGCGTCGGATTTGCGATACATTTTGCAGGTCAGAACAACCGATCCGCGAATGATTTGGTATTATTTCTCTCGAGTCCCAAACTCCCAAGTTTTAATGCTGCAAGAAAGAATAACGCCACAAGCCAACGGCGGTATCCGGCCATATTATCGAAAATTAATTGTGTCCTCAAATGTCCCATCCTATCACAACCGAAATGCCGCCCCTCAACCCCATCATCAACCATACTGCATATTCTGCTGTTTAGGCGGTGGTCCTCCATGCTGCCCAGGCGTTCCTCCGCCCCAACCTTGCGGTGGTCCACCTTGCTGGTGGTCCTGTAACGGCATCCCTCCTCCACCACCACCATTCGCCTGGGCTACCACATCTTGTCGGTTTTGTAGAGGTTGCGCAAACCGGCAGATGGAACAGACGACATCTTGGTAGCCTTTCATACTGAGAGGAACGACGGGGATAAAGCAAAAGGTAAACCAAGGATTTCGTTTTATGACCTTCGCAGCGTAGTTGCCCTGTAGTGTGTTAGTCTTGGAACTAGTAGCAGGAAATAGTTGGATATAGAGCGCAAAAACATACGCAGTTATGACATTGGCATAGTACTCCTTCGTAACCTGTGAGGTCCTTGGAGAATTCTGGCATCAGATTTAGCTGGACGAGCGGAAGAAAGTGGCGAGAGCAAGTCGGGAACATACCGGTCTCTCCACAGGTGAAGATAAAACACATCTTGGCTCGCCCTTATGTTGGTTGGATGGTTTGTACAAGCTTGCAAGTTGGGTCGATGGAATTTGCCAGGAAAGGACAGATGCAATGGTTACTTTGACGTGTGTTGAAATAAAGGATTGCGCGCGCGTAAATGCTGGGCAATCATCGTCATGATGTGCCCAGGAAGCACAGCCTCGTGATGGAGTACGGGCGGAAAGAGCCTTTCTCCGTTCCGCGAAGCTTGGGCCAAGTACGGCCAGTTGCACGAGCCAGAGGCGCAGCGCACTAGTCGAATATTTCGAGCTTCATCTTCGAAGCCTTCTTCTTCTTCTTCTTCTTTTTCTCTCCAAGCGTCGTCCTCTTCAACGCTGCGTTTCTATGCTACAGACAGATCTTTCGCTCGATCTCTCGCGAGATCGCGATTATCACATCTTCGCGATGTATTTTTGCATATGAGAAATTCGGAGTACTCTTCAAATCACCTTCCTCCATACCCCGCCAGGGGTTTGTGACAGGTCTGCCCGCGAGGGTTCGACGTGATCTCACGTCTGCAATTGGCATCAGAAAAGCAGGGCAAGTCCTCTTTGCATATCTGCTTGCAGGGAGCATCGAGTGTGTTTGTTCCTATGGGAGAGCCGTTGCGAAGATTGTGTGTGCTACGGCATGACACTTAAGTGCAATACGCAGCGTGCTAGTCTCGAGGTCACTTGTGGCTTAGAGACGGGTACAATTCGATTCCGATTACTCTGTTGAGGACGACGCTTCACCCGTTCCTTACCCAAGGTGAGTTTGCTTTGATGCGGTGGAGAGAAAGGATACTGCTAATTTGTTGGTGTGACTCAATTGATTGACGAGGGTCAACCTCGACCACATGCCCGCCCAAGTCCTAAATTACACTCGAATAATCTTACAACAGCGCGCGCTCTTTCCTAAATTCTCACCTTAGAACTCTCCATCGTCGACCTCCCGAGACTCTTCTCCATCCGGCTCGTCTTGTCTTGCGGCCCTCTTGTTGATCTCCTTCTCCGGGTCGACAAGGGTCCTAAACACACTGAGACCAGAGCTAGACAATGACTGATGCCTTCTGTCGCGCCACCCGGCATATCTTCCATCTGAATGGACGCTAGCTTGAGCTTCTCCATTAAGCGGCGAGCATGCTGAATCTCCCTCGCTTCCTCCCTCGTTGACTGTAGATCGCAGGGCATACTCAAAGGCCCTCGTCACACTTCTCTTGGTGTCTGCAAACTTTGAAACATGTTTCTCGGGGGTTGGCGCGTCTTCTGGCGCGTCCTTTTGCTTGATACCCGCGATCTTCGAGGCCCATACTGCGTCAAGATCCTTCTTTGAAAGATAGCTAGGCTCTCTAATCTCGGATTGGAAATTTTCAATAAAGTTGGCGAAGAAAGTCTCTGCGCGAGCGACCTCTCCATGGAGGCTGGTCACGGCGTCCCAGAAACCGACGACTGGTTCAAGCCTGGGTTGGTATCTGGGACTACCTAGAGTTTCTGTTACTCTGGCCATGGTTCGTTCCTCTCTGCCTCGTCTGCGACTATCTTGGTGTCGATGTCGCTGGGGCTTCTCGCGATCAGTCCAGCGAGAGTCTCTCAATGTGTCTTGATAGATGAAACCCGTGGGGCGGCTATATGTGTATGGATCAAATTGCTCTTGATCAACTCGCAATGTCCTAGGCATGCTGTAAAAGTGGTCGCGTGTTGTCATGTACCCTTTGGATCCGAGCTGCTGATAAGATCGAGAAGGTTGCACACTGGTAGAGACAATTGACTCACAAACCGTCGACGTTGGGCTTGGAGATCTTGTCAATTCATTCATGGTTTGGTCTCTCCTGAGGCCAAACTTCCATTGGCTTCAGAAAGACGGACAGATATCTTCTTTGAAAACCCCGAGAGTTGAGGCGGCTTTGTCATTCTGGGGCTGGCAGGTGCCTTTAGATTGCTTAAAAATAGCCAATCAACATTCACTATTCGCTTTCAAATGCAGCCAACCTCTCTAGTGTTTGAATTCGCAACATGGTCTTTGATAGTGAGCTGTTTGCCGAATTAGGAATCATGTAAACATCGAGAAGCATTTCCGCGCCTTCCCACAAGTCATGCACCCCCACCTTCTAGAATGTTGCCACATCCGGAGAGCCGTGCTAGACATCCCAACGTCCGTCATGTATTACAAACCCACTTCATCAAGGAATTTTGAAAATGCTTCAACTCTGAAGGCAAATGAATCCCTTGAGACTCAGCTTAAATTTCACATCGATTTCCATTCGACGTATCCGTACACCAATAACTTCTCAGTTTCCAAAACTTCGACTTCTGGTGCCAGTTACCAAAAGGATACATAGCTCGAAGGCTCCAACAAACAGAATTAAGTCAAACGAGAGATCGGACGATAACGGAGAGACAAAGAATAATAAAATGACGGACGCAAGCTCGGCAAAGGAGTTTCCCCCTATGAAGGTGCGGGCCGTTGTTGCGGAGGTGATGGCGATGCTGAGGGAGAAGGGAGAGAGTGTTTGTGTTGCTGAGACGGTATGTTGCTGTTTTCTTGTTTTGGCCTCTGTCATGTGCATAATGTAGGCGGGCTCTGGAGTACCTTGAAGGGGTCCTTGGTTCACCGATAGTTTCAATGCATGTTTGCCTTTGGAGGAGCAGTGTGGATGTGAATAGACACTTAGGGTTCATGTGGACAGATTCTGAACTTTGTCTCTACGGAGGTACAGGGAGCTTTTCTTTATAAGGTCAATTGGTTGCCAAATATATTATATTTCTGTTTCGAGCTAGTGTCCCACATGTTCAGGAGAGGGGGAATACAATACTTGACTACGGTATAAGAGTGTGCTGACAAGATACGCATATAGGCTGCTGGAGGCATAATTTCTGCAAGTATCTTGAGCACCCCGGGCGCAAGCAAGCTTTACAAAGGTGGTCTGACTGTGAGTGGCTGTTCCAGGTTGATTTAGTTGCTTGTGTTCGTTGTTTGTTTTTGCGTTTGGCTTCTCGTATGCAGCACTTGCAAAGGAACAAATCAGTAACCATAAATGAAGAGCCAGCTGCAACTCACAGGTTCGACTGCACATCGCAACCTCTCCTTTGACCATGTCTTTCTAGGAGCTTGGGGTATTCCGAGCCAACCCGCCCCATTCTACCTTCTTTTTGCTTCGACGTTCTGTGTAACTTGATTGATGTGCGCTCTCTACCTTGCATATCGCTTGTAGCTATATGAATTATGCTAGCAAATTTGCAACAAATTGTTTATTGTCGAGCCCACGTCAATAATGTCATCCGCTGTCATTAAAGTTGCAGATACTCGTCTGCAGGGTGCTGACTGTCCCCAACAGCTATACACTCTTGAATCTCGGGTTTCCTTCGCTGGCTGGACTCAGGAGATGACTGATGCGTACCGTGGTCCAACAACAGATATTGTTGCTTTTCTTGCTTCCAATGTCAGAGCGAAGTTGGGTGCTACGTACTGTATCTGCGAGTCAGGAACTGCTGGACCAACTGGTGGGAACACGCCAAATCGTACTCCGTAAGTTTCTCCCCATAAGTTCAAACGATTTAGATCACCCCTAGATTTGTGGGGAATTCATATTGACGTAAGCAGTGGGTATGTTGCCCTTGCGATTGCGACAGAAAAGCAAGTATTCAAGAAAGATCTGAGAACAGGTCTGGGTGGAGATCGAGAAGAGAATATGATCGCCTTCGCACAAGAAGCGCTTCAGTTCTTGAGAGAGATTTTGAAGGGCGACGCTAAAATGTGATTCTTACGCCGGGTGAAGCCGTTCGTAACCGTCGAAGTACAATCTCTGGAGTTTTAGCAGAGACGCTACCCGGTGTTTACGCATAAGTGTAACGGTTCTTCAAGGTTCAGAAGTTTGATGTCACTCTGATGTTGTGAAACGGATCCCAACCCATTTCTTTGCCGCCTCGCAATACCTCTGCCTGAAAGTTTGAGTCCGAGCCTCCAAAGACGTCGGTACCTTTGGCTTCATTTCGTACTGTGTTTACCTAGCGAATTGAGGGTGCTTTCATATGACTCTATTTCCGCCAGTCACGGTGTCATTTGTTTAAACCAAACCTCTGCCTTTTAAGCAAGTGGCGACGCTGGTAGGACGATGAATTATGCAAATGCATGTGCCACCGAGTCTCATTGCTAGTCCATCTGTATGGAAATTGCTAGTTTGATGTCCCTCAAGCGAGGATGTTTCACTTAGTGCTTCTTTAGCATGTGAGGGCCCGTTTGGTTCACTTTTGAGTATATAAATACCAGTATTTGTGGCCAGTATTTAAATACCAGTATATACGATTTTTCCAATATTGGAAAGCTAAACGCTCTAGTGGAATGTTAGTATTTATCACGAGACTTCGGAAATGGAATAACCTTTTCGCCTATTATTGTTTCCGTGTTCATCTAATATACCCCTAAAGCGTACTAGTAAGCCTACCGCAAAGGTAAAGGAGGCGCCGTCGCCTCGTACATTTTTCATATGGAATGAGGAATTGGATTAGTCGTTAATGGAGCTACAAAGAGAGTATATCGAAGGTAGTTATAAGCTTAGCGATAATGTATTTAAAAGGCCTGATTTTATGACACTATATACAAAAATATATACACCTTCTCTAGAGAAGTACTTCTCGAACCACACAAATTTGTACTAGCTTCCATACAATCGATCAGTTTCTCAAATGTCTCCTGAGGCATGCGCAATTGCTCCTGGCTTCTTCCTTCGCACGCCATGGCCAGTGTGTAGGAGGTTCTGGGTCTTATCATGGCCTTTCCACGCCTGAGTCCTTTTCTCGAGTTTATCACATTGGGTTTCCTTCTAATATTCTACAACTGCAAGAGCGTTAAGAGTTGGTAGTGCAAAGCTAGTAGGGTCGTCGAAATCCATGGAGTTGTTGCATGAAGGTAAGTGTCGAATGCGAAAAGATTTTTAGCTGAGTAATCAATATATACTGGTATATGCGTCGACCAAACGCTTCGGTGAAGATCGCATATACTGGTATTTAAATACTGCCTATAGATACTGAGTATTTGAGTGGACCAAACGGGCCCTTAGTATGTATTGAAATCTATTTAATGACTCAACTCAAGGAAGAAACCCCTGGGAAAACTTTTTGGAAACTCGAAAGTCCAAGAGTTGAAGTATGAATTATAGTGTTTCTCCTGCAACAAAATTAGCAAACAATGGTATCATTCTCTCACACCACAATCGCACAATCAAGAAGTTTCTAGATTTGTTGCACATCGGAGACAGGGATATCGCTGTCGTTCATTGTTAGTTAGGTGCGAGTGCGCGTTCTCGGAAAAATGGGCACTCGCCACGCTCCCCTGAACTTGAAGTGTTATGGGAGTGGTCCAGACTTTTCCTATACTTCGTATGGAAAAGAAATATGAAATTGGGGTAGGCCCATCTTAACGCTTCTCAACTGGAGTTTTATAACCAAATGATAGGAAGTTGAGAGTGCCAAAGTAGGACTCCTCCTAAAGCTCTATCGGGGCCGTTACTCAACCTGGTAAACGCCTACCTGCATCGAGAAGAAATGCCTTTTTGTTGCACATCGCAGACATGGCAATCCCTGCAAGTTTACTGCTGGCTATGGAGGAACGCTTTGTAACCAGGTTTACTAGTGGTTGAGAGCTTAAAAGCTGTTCTAGCTGGAATTCCCCTACGGCCGGCTCAGGAATCACCCACTTACATTGCGTACCTTGGGAAGCACTAATTTTGTTGCACGTTGCAGTGAGGGGTATCCCCTGCTCAGCGCTTAATAGCTTGTGGGGAAATTTTTTATTCCTATTCAACTCAACTCAACTTAACTCAACTTAAACACGTGACCTAAAATTTAATACAGAAGCAATTAAATGATAGCTGTATTATGCTATAACTATAATATATTATATTCCTTATAATTTTCTTAGCTATAGGGCTTAATAATAGAGGGCCTTTTATTAAAACTACTCTTTTTTATCTTCAATTTCTAAAGTCGTCTTAAAATCTACTTAATTTAAACACTTCTTAATTATAGCCTTAATATATATAGTATTAGACTAAAAATTATATACTAAATTCTTCTAATACTTATATACTATGTAAGCCTCTTAGTCTCTACTTCCCTACTGGTTTATATTACTAATAGCTGACAAATATTTAAAACTATGAATTCTTATTTAATATTCAACTTAACTCAAATGAAGTGTTATTTAACTTAGCTCAACCCAACTCATTTTTCACACTGAGAAGTGATCCCTGAAAGTTAGCTAAATACTAAATACTTGTATTTGAGAACTTTTTCAAGAACCTCTTTCCTTGTACGTACAGTATTTGGTAATTTCAAACTTAAAATCGTACGATCTAAATACCGGTATCCAAGCGGGCCCTTGGTAATACGCTTGTCCGCTTAGAGTTGTATTTCCACTTTTCGACAGCAGCCATATAGCATATCGCATGGTTTCATCTCTAGTCGTAACTCCAATGAGAGAATCTTCTCTTTTAGTTATCCGTTGGAGACAAGCATATTGAGTACGCAGGGTGTGGAAATCTCCTCTTTTCCCATGCCGGAGTTGCCACCGAACTACCGACTGCAATTGATTCCGAGGTTTAAAAAGTAAATCAACGAAACCATAATCATCCACTAGGCATATTCCAAGTTCCACAAAGATCTTCAAGTCGAGGACTAGTGCAATGGTACGTCTTTTTACCAGCAGGAGGGCCCATGCGTGCGATATGCAACAAAATGTTCAGCAGAGGCAGGTTCTCGGCTTTCTAATTGGCTCTTCTGAAACTCATAAGGGCGGACAGATTATAGTTTTCGTTGTGGGAACTTCTCTAGCCCCTGGCTTAGTCCTGGTGGGCTAGAGTATACCGCTCCATTGTCCGCTTTGCAAGTTTATCTCGGCACAACCATTGCAGCGTACTTGGATCCCTTGTATTCATATAGTGTCATAAGCTAGGGCTTCGTGGTTTTAGTCACTGTCTTGCATTAACTTCGACACTCAACGCATTTCAACATGCTCCGCCCCTAGCTTTAGTCTCCCAACAAATCTTCACCATTTGTTATAAATACTCCCCTTCCCCTCCTCTTTCCCTCCTCTTTCCCTCCTCTTTCACGTCTCAGTATCCTTTGCCACTGCTCATTCTCACACGTTTTGAAACAACAGCATACACACGATTGCTTTATATCAACTTCTCATATCCTTACTGAGTAATGTATCAATTAATACATTCCCATTCGCTTTATATTGAATAGCTATTTATAGCTAAGAAAACAAATTTCTCCAAAATGTCGGTTATACCAAAGTCGTCTACTGTTGCAAAGCAGGACCTATCACGCTTTGTCAACCCGACATATCCCGACTGGCTATTCGCGTCGGGACTCCCTTTCGAGAGGGCATCCGATAGTTGGTATGGCTACAAGCCACGCGTACCAACGTGTCCTCTCTCTACCAACGCAACCCTACAATGTATGCCGTTCACCTCCTCCCCCAAACAGCTGGCCTCTTATCTAGGAGATTGCCTCGCTCTACGTGGCAACGATCTCATGCCAATCCAGCAAAAGATCATTTCAAGGTTCCACGCCTTAGGGCGTTGTATAACTAAAAATATGCCTTTGGAGCAATCTAATATTCTCGAAGGCTTTTTTGAGCTCTTCGACGATATATTCTTCAATGGACTTCTCAAAGCATGGGTTAAGGTCGAAATCCAAACGGGCACTTTATTAAAGTCACACGGAGTCACCCGTCTCAGCGGAGAATCTATTCCCAATCGCTATGCAGCCCTGATCATCCTCCGAAACAAAGTCGAGAGCCCTTTCCATAGAGAAAAGGGCTGGGATGCACCGACTAGTCTACACCAATACCATATAACCTTACTCCACGAAATGGTACATGCGTTCCGGCATATCTACTCATGTAGATGCTCAGACAAATGCAATAACATTAAAACCTCCCGTGAAGGAATAGGGGCCACAGGCCATGGTATCTGCTGGGCGAAGCTCGCGCAGTCCGTCGAGATTGCGGCGACCGAGATTTTGGACAAGAGGCTTGATTGGGACCTCCGGCAGATATGGAATATATGTCGCCGTGGGGGCTTCGAGCCATTGGAAGTATGCGAGGCTTTGGGGTTTGTAAAAAGTGCAGATGTGCTGGAGTGCATTAAGCGGTGTAAGGAACAGATGGAGGTCACTATTCCAACCCGACTCCTGTAGAGGTCGATGGCTTTGCCGAGAAGCTTCAAAAAGTCAACGCTCATGGTAGCACTACTGTGGGTGGCTCTTCAATCCCACCGCCACATAGCACGCCAGTCCATGGACCACTTCCAAAGAGCAAACGGGTTGGTGGGCTCGTGAAGCGATATAAATGGGTTGGTCCACCGCTTTCAACTCTCGGCGACACTTGAGCATAATTCTCGACAAGATCATCGAGGGGGAACCTCCTGTCCCTTGGATATATATTATCCATCACCTTAATACTTCATGTACCACCTCTCCTCACACTCACTATTCGACTTATATCACCTTATCATTCATCAACCCGATCACCTTATCATTCTTCGACGACATATCCCGTTTTGGTATCTATGCATACCCTACAGAAACTGATATCCTATGTCAATACGCAACATATTCGCCTTGGCTGCAGGAGTCCATCTATTGCTTGGATCACCATCACACTCAGCCAGGTTTCTATTCTTAAACAAACCCCCCTACCCTCCTCAAGCGTATCCGGCTTCATATCCTCGACAAATTTGTCACACTGGGAATAGGGGCATTCCACCCTTATATGGGCATGGGCCACAGACCCAATATACTTGTATATACACAAGTACAATGCCACCCCCCTCCCTGCCGCCCTCCGTCCCTTCCGCCTTCACTACTTTCCGCCTTCCCTCCCTTTAGACACTTAATCACTCAACAAATTTTTACACCCATTTCAAGTGTAACAGTTCTGAGCCGTCTGTTTATGCCTGGCTACACGTATTCCTCGGGAGATCCTATTCTTATCCCTAGGGTTGACTTGATTCCTTCGTCCTCTCTCTCGGACGTCAAAACCTTTTCGCGGTCGGTGGGACACTTATTTCGTCACGGAGAGCTTCAGGCAGAACCTCTTTCGATATGGTACGCGACGAACCAATAATTGGAGGGTATTATAATACCGCGAGAAGTCGCTCACGTCGCGTGGGCGTAAATTCCCGTTAAGTTAAAGTCAAACCTCTGTCGACATCCTCACCTCGAACCAGCCCCTATTGTGGGCTTAGCAGCTCAAGAGAACCTCGAAGCGTTTACTCACACATTGGATTATACCAATGGAGGCTTCTTTAATACCTGACCCCGAACGAGCCCCTATTCCAGGTTTCGTGGCTCACGACGACTTCCAAGCGCTTGCTCGTATAGTTGATCGGACCTAGGGAGGCTTTATAATCCCGACTTCGAATCGAAACATGTCACGGGATAAGGGGTACCCCCTCCCCCCCTCGAGAGTACGCCCTCTTCTCGGTTACCAAGGTATGCTTAGGACTACTGCCGAAATCGAGCTCGCATCTTAACCCTCTCGGCAGCTCACGTTTCGACAAGCCGGCCACCTCGAAAGTCCTATATCGTCGGTAGACAATTCAGTACGCTCCATTTTCGACGAGCGACGACTACGAAAGCCCTACTTCATCTGCAGACAACCCTCTCGGTAGCTCACTCTTCGATGAGCCTACTACCTCGAAAGTCCTACGTCGTCGGTAGGCAATTCAGTACGCTCCCTTTTCGACGAGCGGCTACCGCGCGCTCTCTCTCGATGAGTTACCACCTCGAAAACCCTACATCGTCGGCAGGTAGCCTACTCGGCAGCTCACTATTCGATGAGCTTGCAATTTTATATGTTCCCCAGGTCGAGTATTAGCCACCCTTATATCAGAGAGCTAGCAAAACTAGGAAAGCTAGAGGGCAATTTTAGAGGGTGCTTTAAGGTCACATCCCTAGAATTTGGCAGGAGGAGGCTCTTTGGCTATGGATTTCATAGATTTTGTGTATTTATCGGACCAGAAGGGATGCTTAGAAGCACTTTTAGATCTGGAGGATGTGTCACGGGATAAGGAGTACCCCTGGATGCTAAATGGAGCTAAATAAGTGCCCGAGGAACATACCTCGACCGGTGTATATATAGTCAGCCCGAGCCCCTGAATTTAGCTCTGTAGAGCGTTCTTCACCACCTATTTACTAAGTGACAAATCCTCTCTGTCCTTTACATCTGTTGATAGGTACGGTGATATGGGACAAAAGCTGCTGCCTACTAGGCAGCAGAGTTATTGTTGATAAGGCATGAAAAGAATATAGACTGAGGAGATATATATATATGAGGCATACCTCAGGGAAAACGGACAACGGAAATCAGATATTTTTACCTCAACTCTCGAGACTCCACATTATCAAGTGCCATTTGAAGACCCTCATTACAACAACATCGGTGAGAGAAAGATAAGCTATCATCGACTTAGAATAGACCCAATCTTACATGTATATATACCATGCCACCCACCTTCTAGACAACCAATCACTCCATCGGTCACTTTTTACAGTCATTTTCAAGTGGAACGAAATTACCTTACGCAACTCGACATCTCAATGTCGCATACCTCTGGCAACATCTCCGGAAAGCAGTAGGGGAAAAAAAGAATCTAGGGATAAATTTTGTACTGAGCATACAGTACTAGGCCACTTCAACTAGCCGAACGCACGGATACCCTATACCCACCCAGAAAATCTACCCACCTCGGAGTATATATTTCATGTAATTTATATAGGATTTATCTAGGAATTAGATATATTAGTTATTGATAATAGGGCTTGGTTTCTACCAATTTATATTTTTAAGATAGCCTTTAAAAGCACCTAATATTTCGTATGCCAGCCACCTGCCTTGATACAAGCCGCCACTCTACTAGGCATACTCTGATAGAGTGCATCGAAGGTTTCCTTTAGAATTTGGTCCCAACAATCCTTGAGAGCCGCCTGCATGGCCTGATATTCACTCTCTGAATCGCTTATATTCGTAGATATCTCAGGGTATTGCTTAACTAGGAGCTTCTTGAGGAGCCACCAGACGTGCTCAATTGGGTTCAGGTCTGGGCTATAAGGTGGCCAGTCTGTCCTCGGGATACCATTATCGATAAACCATTGACTAACTGAATAGGCAGTATGAATAGAGGCATTATCCTGCATGAATATATAGCCTGCATCTTCATGTTCGGCGTAGTATGGGCCCACCTGGTCCCTGAGGACGGCAAGGTAGCTCTGGGCGGAATAGCCATGCTTCTTAGACTCGAAATCCCTATCCAGGACATATAAATCGCTCCGGCTAAGATCCCAGAAGCTTCCCCATACCATAACCCTCATATTCTTTCCGGTCTTGTATGTTTGGACCATTTCTGGGTCGTATTTCTGGGCAGTGGTCCTGAAGCACCATTCCTGGGCTTTACCCCGCCCCCGCTCTACTGAACACTCGTCACTCCACATAAACATTCCCCATTCCTCTGCATTCCTATGCTGATTTCTTAGGCACCATGCTAGCCTTAGATCGGCGTGCCTCTGCGTCAGAAAGGGCCGACGTTTACAGCGCTAATTGGTGATTCCATGCTCCTTAAGGATACGTTTAATCGTGGTAGTAGAGAAGGTAAGCCCACAGGCAGTTTTAACTTGAGCGTAGGTATCCTTTGGATTCGTACGCACATGGCGCAATAGTAAACGCTCATCAGCATCAGTATAGGACTTTTTCCGCGCCTGGGGACGTTGAATTGAGTTGCCTTCGTGGCGTAATTTATCTTGCTGGATAGTATATCGAACTGTACCACGGTCGAGTTCGAAAGACTCTGCGATTTGAGTAGGCGTGGCACCTGTGGTTGCTTGCCCATTAATCTGGCCTCTCTGATATGGACTTAGATGTGCATTAAAAGGTCAATTACCAGATATAGCGCGTAAAGGAGTGCGTTGAGGTGGCATTTTCATGTTATAAAGGAAGAGGTTTGAAATGGCAGACGCGACTTTTGGTGTTCCAAGCGCGATTCGGCTAGTTGAAGTGGCACGTGAGTGTAGGATATGGGGGGGGGGGGGAAATTTGGTGATAAGATTTCCGAGGTTTAGTTCAGAATCTTGTAATCTTCTCAGCGGAACATAGATATTCCGAGGAGTATTTGACAGTTCCACCATGTGTATTGCTCATTTTGTACATATTGAAGAATATTCACTCCCTTTCCCTCAATGAGATTAATTCCATGTTGTGGCAAACTATGTATGTTTTTCACACCGATACCTTTATCACTACCTCACCTCTGTCTGCTCGCAGGACGTATTCAGAAAACAAATAATGTCACCAACCTCGATTTTCGTGAAATTAGAATTTGAAGGCTGTAGTATTTGCTCTCGTTCAGAGCTGAGTAGATACTGGTAGTATTGAGGTGGGTCAAATGTAAATATATCAAGTAGGCGAGATGATACAGTATTATTACAATGAAACATCATATTTGCGACATGTTCGATAATATACATTACTTATAACAGTTAGGGTATGTCTTCAATAATGGTAGCAGAGCAGCCCCGAAGCCTGTTTCAGTGATAGTGTCATCAAAGGAAAGGGACTCTAGTCCGATAAAGAAAGTTTGGCATCTCGGTTCGTTGGCATAGAGCGTCTCAGAATTAATGCCAAAGGGAAGAAGCATGAGAAAGAAGCAGCGTCTCATCATATCCAATTGCTAACTAATAATCTTGAGAAAGAGTAACAAAACGCAAAGAGTGCTTAAACCTGCGCCACTAAATCGAACAAACCATAATGCAACAAATTCCATGCACTCATGTCCCATTCTTAGTTTGAACCATAAACCTTGGATAGTACTAGGTATCCAAATCAAACCCCCTAGCGTTACCATTTTGACCACCATTTACATCCCCCTATCGTATGAAGGCTACTCTCGACTCAGACTCGGAAGATGTGCTGCTAGTTCGCGTAGGAGTTGTATTCGAAGTAATGGTTGGGGCGATAAACGACAATGGTGTGCCGGAGGAAGCGGCTAAGCTGACATCAGAGCTGTAGTTTAAGCAGCTACAAGCAGAGCTGATTTCCGAAGAGATATTGCCAGCACTACATTGCGAGGTATATGCTGGAAAGGCAGCGGAAACGTTGTCGACAAAACCTGAGTAGAATGCCTGCCCATGGTCGCGATCGAAGGCCCTCAGGCAGTTGTCGGCATTGCATCCGGGGCCATATATAGATGGGGGAGATGTAGTTATGATAGAGGTCTGGAGAGTGGTAGTAGATGATATAAGACTGAGGGTGGGCGAGGTAGTTGACAAGCCGCCCGAGGAGATACTGGAGAGGATGCTGGATGAAAGGCTGCTAGAGATGCTTGAATAACAACCATCAGTGGTCGTGCAAGAATCTGGCGCAGAACTTGAAGTGGAAGACTGATGAGAATTCGTCGTGGGATAAGCACATTCACATACCGAAGATATCTGTGCAGCTTGTGTTCACTGCTCTGTAGCATATGTGGGGAAGTTGTTTGTTGTCAATGTGGTTGCTGTTGTGAATCTCGAGCAGAAGGACTTGGCAGAAGGAGCCACAGCAGCACCGTTGAAGGCTCGATAGCAACTATGAAACTGTCAGTTGATCCTCTGTTGGTGGTTGTGGAGTTTGATAATCACTTACTTATTCTCGTTGCAAGTGTTGTCGAATGTGTCCCTGACTCCAACTACCGCAAGGATCGATATGAAAAGATAAGATGTCAACATGGCTGCTTGTGTACGCAGCCTTGAAAAGTTGCATAACATGGGAGTTTATATAGGAAATCACAACAGAAAGATTGTTGACATAACAAGTGTATAGTGCGTGATAGGAATGTGGATGACTCAAAACCTGACGTAGACCTACATTACTGCCAACGCTTGTCTGGAGGTATTTCTTCATTGCCGATACCAACACGGATTCTTTGGAAGATGTTTGAGCTAAGGCAAAGATCCCAACGAATGCCACCGTGAAATAGAACACAACATTCCATTGATTCTTGGGGGCGTGATGAAAAGTAACATTTCTAAATGGATTCTTGCTCTTGAAACGCGTGATGTTTGAAGTTGCGATATGACAGACTAACAGTCCTTCATGAAATGCGCAAGGCAATAAATCAAGGCTCCAGAAAGTATGGATTCTTCCCCTAGATGGCCAAAGACTTGATGGGGACTCAGGCATCGCTCCTAAGGAATACTAGGCATCTCTGCCCTCCCCATTGTTAACTCCGTCTCTCCAAGGAAGAAGCGATCTTCTACTCGGCTTTCCCTTGGTTGTCAAAATGGCGAAGATTAGTTTGTTTGATGGGAGGTGACATGGGTGAAGGTCGGACCTCGAGGGATGTTTCTCTCAATTACCGCCTCAACCGTTAGGCATGATAAACTGTCTCGGAGTTGAGAAGATATCTAAGGAAGCCGCAACCTTGTCTTCACTGTCACCATTCACACTTTCTTACTTCGTAAGATGAATTGCCGCAAAATCAATATTGAGGCTAGTCTGAGTACCTTTAACCCTCTGTCATCGATGCCGTGGAGGAATATAAATCTACAGAAATCACTTGTCTTTTAAAGAAACAGATCCCCTTTTCTTCATATTTTGTCCTCTGTTTTTGTTACAAGAAAGCTTTGAGCCTTATTAAACAAGAACGGCAGCTTCGACCGCAAGCTTTTGGATACATACCTTTCGAAGGAAAGCTCCCAGGAGCAAAACACACCCTCATATACACAACAAAGCACACCTCCAATCGATGTACCCAATAACTTCTAGCCACCACCCAATCGCAATCCTTCATCATGACTATTAATATTGATGCCATAGAGATCCTCACACAATCTGCCGAAGATGCCAAACCTGATGTTGACCCTGAAGAGGAAATGAGCGTCGATAATGCTGAGTTATCCCAGGAATCTTTTGAGACTTTCAAAGACAAAATCGCCCAGCTTTGTCACAATCTCGGACACGGGGAGCCATCTCAGATTCTGCGTATGAAAGGAGGTAGTTCGAATCAAGTCATTGGCATCAGACTTCCTGACCTCGACAAACAAGACTACATCGTCAGAATTCCCCGCTTCAATACGGGTGATCATCAAGGCAATGAGATTCTCGACCAAGTTTCTGTCCTGCTTCACATCTCTGAGCAGGGTTTTGCTCGCACCCCCTCGATACTCGCATACGACTCCACAACCAATAACGCCATTGGGAAAGCGTTCGTCATCCAAGAGCGCATCCACGGTGAATCTTTGCAGGACACTTTCTACCAACTTCCACTCTCGGAAAAACTCCAGATCACTACAACGATCGCTGAATTGATAGTCAGGCTCGACTCTGTCAGCATGGATAAGCCCGGACGACTAATTGGCAAGCGAACACTACCAGATACCTCGTATACCCCCCCAAAAGCTCCTGGCATCGATATCACTGGCTTTCGCGAGGATTATACCGCGGATCAACCAGCTGTCGATGCTCAACAATTGACACCTCTCATTATACAGCTGTTCCAGAACCATAAAGACTCGGAAGAGTATGTCTCCACGACGGCACAGAAGTTTAGCAAGCTTCAGGAAATCGCAAAGCAAATGTCAAAAGCAGGTCTAGTTCGTGTCGCAGATGCTAAAAATGTTCTGTGGGCATGGGACCTTAATGCGAGACATATCTTGCTGCGCAAGGTGGAACCACCAAAGCCGTTGAAGCCAGCCAAAGTCAGCCAGCAAAATTTCGAGGTTACAGTTGGGGACCCTTCAACAAGCTACAAGCAAACTGTCAAAGTCGACTTGCAAAACGGAGGAGTTGTACCTAGGAATACCATCCAAACCGAGATCATCAACAACCAAGGTGGGAAGACCTATCTTCATTTGCTGGAAATTGAAGTCACCGGCCCCTCCGCGAGCAATGATGTCACTGAAAACCTTTCAGACCAGCAATCTACAGTTTCCCATAATCCCCTACCAGTCGAGTGGGAGATCAGTGGCATTGTCGATTGGGATGATGTGATGTCCGCACCTCTTGTTCTCACCCGAAAGCCACCAACATGGCTGTGGGACGATGAGGACTATCGCACATCTGGATGGGATGGAGATTGTGATACTAAACTGACAAGAGATCTCACACAGAATGAAATGGTCGTCAAAGCCCATTTTGACCAAGTTATAGCTCGTCTTGCACCCACTTACATCGACGACGCCTACCACCGTGGTTTATGGTTGCGAAGACTGGCTAGATTTGCTATCTACGGTTTCAGTGATGACCGGGACATTGAGAGATATGAGGCATTTGTGGAGGAGTGGGATGCCTACTATCAGTCTTTGGTTCTAGATTACTAAAGGCAGAGTAAAGTTGTACTGTACTGTACATGTCCTTTTCTCCAGATAGACTTGTTCCAATCACCTCAATCCTTGATTAAACTATTCATTAATAAAGATTATATTTGCTCTTATCTGTAACTCCATACTAATCAATATTACGTGTAAGTGAAATAAATTATCCTATGTCTAAGTCAAATATAAATCCATTGTATAGTGAACTAATAGATTTCAATTAGATAGATAAAAGTGATGTTTAGAGCTCTTATTCTGCCATTGTGTAGAACAATGAACTGTGCTTCTTGAGTGAAACAATCAGGAGAGTGAATATAGTGAAATCGACATACCATTTTATATAGGCCAATGTAATGATTAATGCTCGGTCCTTGTTTAAAATAGTAAATTGTGCCCCAAGTGAGCTAAACTAGCCCATTTTCAAAGTGAAATTATAGGTTCCTTTTGGCTAAACATATTTATGATTGGAGGCTCTTGTCAGGTTGTTGTCTAAATTATTCAATTGTACGTGTTAAGTGAGGCCATTAGGAGGTTCTTTTGATTGGAGTTTAAGAAGCTCTTTTAAGTAGTAACATATACTATTTAAGACTATTATCTAGTTGTCACAAATAATGATAGATTGTGCTTCCTAAGTGAGGTTATTAGGCGCTTTTGTAAAGTGAACTTAAGAAGTCACAAGGTGAAGCAATATATAATTCGAGGCTCTTATCAGGTTCTTGTTTAAGATAACAAATTCCTTGTTCTTAGGATAGGAATTGGCAACCTTCATATAGTAGTATATCACCACCATTAGTAACTGCAATTTGAGGGTGATGTTAGAAAAAGAGAGACAGACTTTGGCGGATGATAGCCTAATACCCCATGGTTTGCGCTTAGCGAGCATGATCCCTGTCTACTCCGGAAGATTCCCTACCCCTTGAAAGTGGGACAGCCTCCTCATTCTCATCAAACATAAGAGAATTTCCCCGATATTGAGACTGAGATATCTGACACTCCATCTTGCAGTAGATGGCCGTTACTGTTGTTGGTGGATAATAAGAGGACGGCCGAGATATTTTAGTAGATCAGATGACCATAACCCTGGTCGTAATTGTGGCTTTTTTTAGTGGAACAGCTCTTTAAAATCTTCTTAGAAGATTTGAGTTTTGCTTAAAAATTGCAGAAGTATGTAGTAGCAATTTAGCAGGTCCCGCGGGTCATTGACGGATGCTGACTAACAACCAACTATTGCCAAGCCACATGACAGCAGCCGACAATAGCCACCCAAGCCACCTTTCCAAAAAAGATACTCCAATTGTCCTCACCTACATCTCTTTTTCCTCAGTCATTTCTAAAAGCTTGGTGGAACTTCCCCGGCCATACGTACTCGCCAAAGGGCTTGTGTTGCCGTTCCTTGTTGTGCTCACATGCCTTCTTACAAATATATACGACGGTGATGCCACTGCGATGGCCAGGAGGTTGGCTGAGCGCAAGCAGCCGTTTGATACCTTCTTACAAACCACAATGGATCTTGCTTGTGCTTGCGACAATATGGCTGCCAACGGTATCTGCCATGACCAATGCGCGGATCGCGGAGCTGCGAAAGGAGACGGTGTCTATGTTTTATCATGGCTTTGATAATTACATGGACATTGCGTTTCCTGAGGATGAGGTGAGTGGATAATTGTCATTTTGTTTCCACCGCTGGACTAATTTAAGTATAGTTGCGGCCAGTATCATGTGTACCCTTAACCCGAGACCAACGAAACCCGCGCAATGTTGAACTCAACGACGTTCTCGGAAACTATTCCCTTACACTCATCGATAGTCTCTCCACCCTCGCGATTTTGGCATCCGCTCCTCCGGACAAAGAAGGGACAGGCGCGAAGGCTCTCGTCGACTTCCAAGACGGAGTGAAGGCACTTGTGGTTCAATACGGAGATGGAACACCAGGGCTAAACGGCAAAGGGTTGCGTGGTCGTGGTTTCGATGTTGATAGCAAGGTGCAGGTCTTCGAGACAGTTATTCGAGGTGTAGGAGGACTGCTGAGCGCACACTTATTTGCTTCTGGAGAACTTCCCATCGATGGATACAAGCCGCAATTGGTCCGGACATACATGAGAAAGAAGCTGCAGAAGGGCGAGATTCCGGCCATTGCTTGGCCAGATGGGTTTCGTTACAACGGCCAGCTTCTACGACTTGCGTTGGATCTCGCGCAGCGCATCCTACCTGCCTTCTACACAACCACCGGAATGCCATATCCTAGAGTGAACCTTCGATATGGGATACCCTTTTATCTCAATTCTCCCTTGAATCGAGATTCCGATGCCGATGAGTTCATTACGGAAGAAGCCCCAGAGATCACGGAGACCTGTAGTGCTGGAGCAGGCAGTTTAGTCCTTGAGTTTACAGTTTTGAGTCGTCTCACTGATGATCCAAGATTTGAACAACTTGCTAAGCGTGCGTTCTGGGCCGTATGGGATAGAAGGAGTGCAATTGGACTTCTTGGTGCTGGCGTCGATGCTGAAAATGGACAGTGGATTGGACCGTATTCAGGCATTGGTGCTGGTATTGACAGTTTCTTCGAATATGCGCTAAAAACACACATCCTACTGTCAGGACACAACATGCCAAATGTGACCGTGCCAAATCAGGATTTCGATCAGACATGGATGGATCCAAACACGATCTACAATCCTTTGACCGATGCAGAGAACTCGCCAGATACTTTTCTGGATGCCTGGAACGAAGCCCATGCTGCCATCAAGCGGCATGTATATAGCGGGATTCATCATCCGCACTATGTAAATGTCCATCTTGCTACAGGCTCCCCACAAGCATACTGGATAGATAGCCTTGGTGCCTACTATCCCGGTCTTCTAACACTTGCTGGTGAGATCGAGGAGGCCATTGAGACTAACCTACTATACACAGCCCTATGGACCAGATATGCGGCTCTCCCAGAACGATGGTCTGTTCGTGATGGTGTAGTGGAAGGGGGACTCGGATGGTGGCCAGGTCGACCCGAATTCATCGAGTCCAACTATCACTTATATCGAGCAACTCAAGATCCATGGTATCTTCATGTAGGCGAGATGGTATTGGCAGATATCAAGCAACGCTGTTGGACCGAATGTGGATGGTCGGGTCTCCAGGATGTGCGTACTGGGGAGAAAAGTGACCGCATGGAGAGTTTCTTCCTGGGCGAGACAGCAAAATACCTCTACCTTCTCCTAGATCCTGACCACCCACTCAACTCTCTCGACGCCTCATACGTCTTTACTACAGAAGGCCATCCTTTGATCATTCCCAAAGAAAGGTCTCCGCGCATTGTCAAGAAAAGAGCCCCTCCCACGAAGAGCGTGCAACCTGTCTCCAACATCAAAACACGGGATACCTGCCCTGTACCACCATCACCACTCCCCTTCTCGATCTCGGTGACCGCAGCAAGGCCGGACGTATTTCACGCCTCAAGTCTGATTGGTTTACACAAAATTCCAGATTTCCGCTCAATTGAAACTGCCAAGTCTAAAAATGCCAAAGCTCCTGATGGCCTCCAAGAGGTACATGTTTTGTCGAATCACACCTACTACCCTTCCACACTTCCTGGATCATTAATGCCGTCTGATGGTTTTTGCAATAAACTTCCTCTAGGACAAACCTTCAGTATTGAATTCCCAGCCAGCACACCTACCACAACCGCAACGGGTCAATCAAGTTTCATGGCCTTTGGTCCTCAAGCCCTTGTTAGATTGAATGAAGGAATTCTCATCAAAAGTTTGTCCGGCCTTAGACTTGGAATGGTCTACGAAGCTCCGTCGACGTTTCGAGCTATTGATGGTTCTCTTCCAGAATCTTGGCGGATTTGGAATATTGCCCACATGGCTCTTGGTCGCGACGAGCAAGTTTTCATACCTAGAGATGTCGTCGGAGATATGAATGATCCATCTTTCAGGAGAGTGAGAGACCCAATCATGCTAGACATTGTTCTGCAACTAGAGAATGATGCCCCGCCAAACTCGAGTGCGTCAGGGAGCACGGAAGAATTCTATGATGACGATGAGATACTTGATGAAGATATGTATGAGGAGAGCCATCCAGTGTTTGAAGAATCAATCCCCGGCACCGGACGAGCCTCCGAGTATAAGACAATTCTGTCGTCGATTCTTCGTCATGTTACATCAGCATTGCGAGACCCAGCCGCTACGTTAATACCACAACCAGACCTTCCAAAGACGTACCCTTTGGCGAAGCTTCCTGCAATTGCACCGGCAGGTATGGGCGCTGCGGCTGTCATTGATGTATCAGATGCTCCCGACCCAAGCCAAGGGGCAAGAGCTGATTCGTTAAGCTGGAAAAACATATACTTCGCTGGCGAAGCTTGCGGCAAAATGCCCGATGATGCTCCACGAAACTACGATGTAATTATTATCCGCCGAGGAGGTTGCACATTCCATGAAAAACTAGCCAACATACCAAGCTTTACACCTTCTTCTTACAGCCTCAAGCTCGTCATTATCATTGACTATGAGTATGCAGGCGAAGAAGAGGGGTTCCCCGCTGGCGCTGGCAGTGGGTTGTTCAGACCGTTGCTTGACAAAGCTCAGGTCACACCTAGTGGGTTACTCAGACATGAGCCTATCTGCATGATCATGGTCCAAGGTGGGGACGAAATCGAGGGAATGTTCAGGAAATCAAGGAGTATAGGACTCAGGAGGAGGTATCACGTTGAAAGTCAAGGTTTAGCAGTTGGAAATGTCCACGTTATATGATGGGACACAAATGGGTAGACCGGGTGCAAAATGGGTCATGATGGCGTTCTGGGCTTGAAGCGATTTGAAGATACCAAAGTTATATATATATGACACAGCGTAAACCACTAACGCTTGTCTTCTAAGACAATAACTTACCTGCAGGTGACGCCGAATCTTATGTTCCAAATTTTGCTACCCTGCCTACATTTAATATGTCGTTAAAAACCATGACAATTTCGACACTTCTTTCACTTGTGAAGTCGTACCCCCTTACTCACAATTGAGTCCTAGTACTCCATATTCGCAAAGGGGTTTGGAGCGAAATGCCTGGAATCGGGTTCGGTTTCGCTTAACATTTGGAATTGGCGTTTGGAATCTTTTGTGGCTCAGGCAAGCCTCCGGTTTGTCAGATCCACCATGACGACTTCGATGTGTGACAGGGAGGGATTACCCGAGAGCTCTACTGTATATAAGCTCTTTGCGACAACCTCACTCCCACCCATTGCCACTACTCCAAACACAAACAACACAAGCACACAAGCCAATTCTCTTGCTTGCCTCTTGCTTGCCCCTTGCTTGCCTCTTCATCAACAAGATCATCACAACTCCAAACAACCCCACTAATTGCACTAACTCTAACAACCATCGAAGTGCCACACATCGTCATGGCCACCACAATGCCCACCTTCCTCACGCGCCTCCTCCGTCCCTTCACAACCTCCACCTCCGTCCGTCTCAACCCCTCCGAATCCGCTTCCACCATCCCCCCAACCGCGCAGAAATGCACCATCGCAGCCGGTTGCTTCTGGGGCGTCGAGCACATGTTCCGGCGCGAATTCACCTCCCGCGGCCTCTACGACGCACGCGTAGGCTACATCGGCGGTGACAGCAGCTCGCCCTCGTACCGCGCCGTCTGCTCTGGCCGGACCGGCCACGCCGAAGCCCTACAGGTAATCTACGACCCAGAAAAACTCAGCTACAAGCAGCTGCTGGAGTTCTTTTATCGGATGCACGACCCGACGACGAGGGATGCTCAGGGGCCGGATCGCGGGAGCCAGTATCGAAGTGGGATTTTCTGGCATGATGAGGAGCAGGAACGGGTGGCGAGGGAGGTTACAGGGTTGGTGAATGAGAAGTGGTGGAAGGGCGGGGTGGTTACAGAGATACTGAAGGCGGGGGAGTGGTGGGACGCAGAGGAGTATCATCAGAGGTATTTGGATGGGAATCCCGGAGGGTATGAGTGTCCGAGTCATTTCCTGAGGAAGTTCCCGCCGCTTGAGTAGGGGGGGTTGGCGATGGGGCAAGGGGATTACTTACGATTGAGAGGAGGGAAAACCACGGATTATGATTTGATGCGGTTGGAATTTGCGTTGTTGTACCATATATAACAAATATTCGAACAGAATTTCCGAAGAATGGAAATCGCGCCTGGATTTAATACCCCTTCAGTCCTTACTCGTTAACCCCTGGATCGCTCGTGGCGTAATCCAACAGTATCATTGCAATCCCTATGAAGACAATAATTAAACCCCTTGCCACCCCCCCCCCTTATTTTCGCCTCCTTAACCATAATCCCCAATAACCCCCTTCCTCCCATCAGCAAACCAGCGCCACAATAATACATACAACAGTAAAATGTGCAAGCCCTCAAAAGCACCGCCCTTGGGAACGAGCTACCGGCACGCAAACGCTAACATCGGGTAGTAGTAGAGTAAACAAAGTTCGCCGAGTTTCTCAGGGTCCATCTTTCGACGGGTATTTCTTCTCGTTCTTGTGAGCAGGTGGGTTCCTATCCGATTTCATTTGGATGAGGCGGACAGAGGGGAAGCTCACACTTCCTAGGTAGAGAATTGAATAACGCTATCACCGTAAATAATGGCGAGTGTCTCACTCTTGAGAAAGTAAGGAGGGGATATCTATTCACAAAACACAAAAGGTGTGATATACAATCATAATTTACAGTCCACCAAACGTCTCATCCAGCCTGTCTTCCAAATCATAACCATTTGATACTCCACCCATACCTAGCTAACTCCTAGCCTCGAAAAATCCGGTTACCGCTATATGAATGGCGTAAAGTCTCTACCCCCACTTAAGCGAAGGCCACCAAATCAAAAACGAGGAAAGTCCTACCACCATGTCCCCATACTCCCCATTACCGGTCCCCTCTGCGCCCCCTGGGTCTCAGTCTGGATCTGGAAGTCGCGTACGAGATCGTCCCAGTTCTCCCAGTTCACATCGCCGTTCACGTCATTCATGTCCATATCAAGGAGCGATGGGTCCTCCATTAGCCAGCACTGGGGTTGCATTTGCTGTTGAGGCCGCGGCATTCCAGCTGGGTTGGTACCCATAATATCCACCCCCATACCTGCATTTTGGGAGACAACCATTGGGTTATCCTGGTATTGAATGGGGGGCGGTTCGCGAGACAGGGCATCGGTCAGATGAGGCATGAGACGGGATTTTGTTGTTGATGTCGAGGGGTTGGACTGATAGGGCATGATGCTTGGGTATTTGTTAGGTAAGGGACGGAAGATCTCTGGCGCAAGTCCAAGAGAGAGTTGACGTGGGGGTTTTCGTGCTTCTTCATCTCTTCTCCTGCGAGCGAGGACCAGAAGTCTCTTCAGAGGTCTCCATAACACACCGTTCTTGCCGTTGATAACACTAGCACCCCATTCATTAAAGACGCTATCAATGGCTAGCCAGCCGCGCTCAACAATTGTTGAATTATCTCGTATAGCAAGTTCGCCGAGGAGGTAGGCAATTGCGTGCCATTGGATGTAGGTCGCGAAAAGCCAGCCCCATTTTTTGGTACTTGTCTCTTCCTGAAGCACCCGTGAATATTCGAGGATCTCAATAGAAGACATGAAGAGTCGATCTCGCGTATCTTGCGACAAAGTTCTTGTTTTTCCAGGTTGAACGAGCGGATGGTAGAGAATGAGTGACATCTTGGCGGTGATCAACCGAGCCACAGTAGCAGCAACCCAATATAGCGGACCGGCATTTTCGCAATATTGAAGGTACTTCTCCTCGAGCAAGTCCTTGGCTTCTCTCACCATTTTCTCTTTCTCCTCGAAAGTTCTTGATAGTGCTAGGGACTTGCAGGGGGTGTCGCCTGGTGGCGTATAAGACAATTTTCTCGTCAGTGAGCATATCTCAAAGCGAATCAGACAAAATGTCATCTCCGAAACCCCTTGCCGAGGAACCGGTGGTTCGATAGCACTTGGATCAATATCACTATCATTGCATGATATTGGAAGCTCCGTGTCGAAAGCATAGTCCGAGATTGATGGATCTGAGCCGTGATCCTCGGAAGCCCGCACATCGAGTATGGAGACTTGCCACCACAGCCTTCTTCTCATTTCAATATCGAATGGGGTGAGATCGAACTTCGAGCCATCTCTGTGGATGCCTAGCGACTGGGATAGTCTAATTGCCAATCCAGTCATGCTCCATACGAAGCGAGTATCGTCGTGTCTTCTGACGCAGACAAGGAACAGAACGAATGCCTGTAACGTGACAATCTCATTGGTATTGAGAAGTCCAGCCCTAGCAAGTCCTTGCTCGACAGCGAATCGATATTGCTTGAGAAGGAGATCTTTCGACAGCCCAAAATTCGACTTGACCTCTTCAGCACTCATGGACGTGATAGTTGCGAAGTAGATTGAGAACATTAAGGCCTCGGTACTTCTACTCAAGCTTTCCATATTGTTCTGGACGTCCCTTATAGTCTGGCTCATTGTTGGAGCATGAACTATTTTGACGAGAGGGTGTACGTTGTCTAGGAAGGTCTGCCAATAAAATGGTATCTGTGAAGGAAGTGGATGGAGACCTCTGAGGTCAACATCACTACTACTGTATCCCATAATGAAGCCCTGGTGTGATGTGTCCGCAAAGGTATCGTTTGGGAGAATGGGCGTGTCATCTCCAGAATCTAGGTCCTGATCATAGAGCATTTGTCGGATCTCCTCAACCTCATCCGTGATATGGCTCCAAAATGGATGCGACAAATATCGACTCTTTCCTCCCTCTAAGACCAATCGTCCCATGCCTTCCTCGGCCGGCTCGCTGAACGAAGTCTTTGGTGGACCGTCACCAATTTTCCAGACCTTGCCTATCCATTCCTTCTTGGTGCCCGACTCCTCGTCCATGCCAACTACCCTCAGCTTGTATCCCTTGGAATCTAAACTTGCCGAGTCACCATCTCGCAAAGGGGATGAATTGTCGCTCAGGGGGGACGTCGCGTCGTTCTTGACTGCCTCGACCTCGACCTGTCCACTGAGCTCTCCAACCACACCTTCCAGTCGTCTCAATCTCTTCAATAGCTCTGCCTCCCTCTCAGTCGAGCCTTTTCCGCCTGCTCTAGGCCGCCTAGGTGCCCGACCAGGCGCGGGAAAGACACATTCGGCGCCTGCTTTGGTGCAATTGGAGCATGGTTCGTTCTTGTCGCATTTGACCTTCCTGCGACGACACGTTAGACAACTTCGCGCGGTGAGCGCATGCGGCGCAGGGTGCGATGCCTTTCTCTGCTCGGGGGTATGCGCAGGTAGAGCAGCAACAATCGGCGAGGGATTTGTGACTGGTGATGTGTTTGTTGGAGATACCATAGCAGACATTGTTGAAAGATTGGGGGTGGATTTGTGATCCGAAAACGGCCCCTCCACAGTCAATTCCAGGTTGTCATGGAGCTCTGATGAGAGTGGGCGGACAGGAGTGCTTGAACCAGGATTTAATGAGACAAACAATTTGGATAAAAGAAGCAGAGTAAGAGAATTTGCGTATAAGGGGTTGACTTACCCAAATTTCAAGGCTCTGAATGCAAAGACCGGACAATTCGAAAGCCCTCCCGTCGTCACGGAGTTGTTTTTGGTCCAGATACACTTACCGGGCAACATCGACATGGATCAATGACTCCTGGGTGCATGTTTTTACGTGCATCACCAGCTCGCTATTGGACCGTCCATGAAAGACAAGCTTCTCCCGTATACTATCCCCCTGTTTTATTGCTCTGTGGGTCAAAAGTTGGCCTGATTTAAAATGGTGACTAATCACTAATTCGCCACTCGAACTACTAGGAACCTTCTAGATACGGAAATCTAACTATATTAGTTTAATATAATACGCCAAATACATAGTCATTAACCTAAATTTTAAGGCTGTTCAAAATGGATTCGCGATCCCCTACTCCAGAGATTCCTGACTCTTAAGAGGAAACTATACCTTCTACTTCACGCCAGGCCCCTCAAACCTCTCGAGACGACCGAATTGCAATACGTACAGCCCTTCGATTTAGTATACCATACTTAAGGATTTAGAACGTCTTAAGCGTTACGGAGCGTCAAATTAAATATGTAAAAACACACCCACTTACACCACAACATAAGAGAGCAGGAAAAGGGCCAGCTCTTCGTACACCTCAAAAGGCTGCTCTTAAGACATGGCTTTTATAATCACTATCGCACCGCCGCCTCCGCTTCGACCAAATACCCTTCCGAGTACCCTTACTCCAAGGGCTTGGAAATGATGCTATTCATACAGCAATGAAGTCAATGGGCTATGTACGACGTACAGCGCCAAAGAAGGGGTTTTCAAACGACCCTGCTGTAAAACGAGAACGTCTTACTTTTGCGCAAGAGGGAATAACGTGGAGTAGAACCCGGCTTTATAACCAGATGTTTTCAGACGAAGTTTGGGCTATGGGAGGTGCACATACCATGCAATATATTACAGTTAAGGCAGACGGGAGCGAGACTTTCCTACTAGAAACCGTAACTCATAAATACTCAAAGGCTCCTGCCTGGATGTTTCATGGCACTATTGTAAGCGGAAAGAAGGGTCCTGCTATCTTTTAGGAGAAAGAATGGGGGACGATGAAGTCTTTAACCTATGATGCCTATATTATCTCTAGAATCCAGGACTTTTTCGAGGCTAATACTAACTATATTATTATACACGATAATACCTCCTACCATCGATCAAAATTAACCCGAGAGAACCTTATACGACGTCATATTCGAATAATTCTATGGCCACGATACTCGTCTGATCTTAACCTTATTGAACACGTATGGAATTAGATGAAGAACTACATCCAAGAGCAGTACTAGTAGGCAGGATACGACGTTGCAAAAATTCCACTTGAACGTCTAAAGGCCATTATTTGGGTGGCGTGGGAGGCTGTTCCTGATTCATTTATCGAGGCCTTATTTGAGAGCTGGTGGAGGCCTACAAAATACTGAAAATATACACTTTTTAACCTTGTAAATCAGGCATGGATTTTGACCCACAGGACAATAAAACAGGGGGGGGATAGTAGTGGAATCTATAACTCCAGCCCTGGACGCTTACCAAACAAGTCCTTGAAAATGTGAGCACTTTCTCTGTCACGAGGCTCATTTGTATGTAAGCAATGATTTTCACAGCCCAATATTCTTGAGGGTCCAAGCCTGTGAGGAGTGTCTACTGTTGTCTAGACTCTTCATGCTTAGATGAGAATTCTCAAATGATCTTAGAAGTAATACTACGTAACTGTATGCCGTGTACGGCAGCGCTATACAATAGGAGTCCCGGCAGCCAGTGAGAGTCTCCGCTAACCCGCATTATGGTGGCACCTATCAGGCTATCAATCCGTGGCGGGTTTTAAGTCTCCACCTACTCCGATGACGGAAATCATGAGTGGAATCAAAATATATGTATCTGAAATTGAGGGTTGTATCTAACATCTCACGAGTCAATTTTCTCTTTTCTGAGAGTATGGGCTTAGTAAGCTTGCTGCTCTTGCTCAGGGCCTCAGGCACAAACACACTTGGCGCACCCACCCCCTGACTCCTTGACTCCTGAGCAACTCACCTGAGCACCCTGACCTGGGCAGGCCTGACTGAATGACCACATCATCAAGTGTTTTGACTTGTCGCTTTTTAGCCAATTATACTTGATTCGACCTCTATGCTTACAAATTTCGACCGACAGCAGGGGCTACCTTCCCCCGTAAGCTATCATTATCTAGAGCAGCCACATCCCGAAACAGTCAAGCAGAACAAATCTCACTGTTCCTGAAACAGTATAGTTATCGAAAGGCCCTCTGGCCACTGCCGTGGAGGCCTTTGTTCGCTACGCTGTGAAATAGTGTCAAAATAGGTAGTTTACGACCAGAATACATATTAAACTCGGGTATTATACCTACGTAAGAGGGCGAGCTTTAAGAGGGTATATACATAGCGGAAATTATATGCGAATTTCGCCTACTATTTGCCCTATTAAGACACGCGATTATGATCCACTTATTGGGAGACGCTTGTTACGATCACGTGATAATCACGTTATTTTACCTGGCCAAGGCCCGGCTTGTTCAGGTCCTTGGAAGGTTGTATGCGCATGAGGAGGGCCGACTTTTGGAAGTTTGGCACCCTCCTAGGATTTCATAGAAGTGTCACGTGGCCATAGGTCTTACGGGAGCTTTAGATCCAGGGCTCCAGGAGCCTTGGGTCTGGGGGAGCCTCTTAGGTTCCCAGGAAGACGAAGGTTCTATATAGTCTGGGTCGTCACCCATTAGATAGGAGCTTCGTGCTCAACTTGATTAAACAATTGGGATCATACTCTTACATCTTCCAGATCTATTATTGTGACCAACCCCGTGGTTCGCTTATTCTTGACTATTGCAAACTAAACCTACACCTCCCAGCTTCTTCCCTATCACGTGGATAGGACCTAGTTAGGAACCGTAACAACGCTGCTGTAAAGGCTTTTTTCGCTTTTCGGCCGGAATATTATTCTATTCCGCTATTTGTACTCCTATTCTACTACTACAAAGTAACCGCGAGATTACTACGGTAGCTTACAAAGTGTTTTATTCTTATCCTTATTTAATTGTAACTAATACTGTAGAAAGCGTAAAACTCTGATCCACTCATTATGACGAATAGGAAGCGTAGAATCCACGAACTGGCTAATGGGACGTGGGGAAACTACCAAATATGATTCATTATGACTGAAGCAGATACTCCGTAGTACGAAGTATTATGACCGCGGAGGAACCTTATTCCGCAAAAATCAAAATCGAGCGGCCGAATGGGTTGTGTATAGTGGTCACGTGTTCTAAAAAGGGTACGCTTGAAACACAAGATACAAATTCTTCGGAAAGTAAGCGCACCCGTTATATTCGTACCATTACGCACCGTTGACCTTATTATTAGGATGGTTTCTGTTGAAATTAAGGAACCAACAAATGCTTGTGATTTCAAGACGCAAGTCCTGTCCACGGCGGAGCTCAGAGTTAATGTAATACTTGGTCACATGACTGAGGCTTGGCATTGGAAGGCTCTCGAAGGGGTCACCGATGAGAACGTCATCTCCGTCGTCTAAGGTTACAACAACTATTTCTTTTGATCAACCACAACCAAAGCCATTGGGATCTGTAAAATCTCAACTTCAATATGGCCTTTACGATGCGACAACCATTGCGGATTGGCTCCACGATTGTGGTAGCATCAAAATCCGCTCTCAAATCTGCACCGGCGCGATCTTTTCACAGCGGCAAGACCGCCTCGAACTTCTTCTCATCACGGACGGCGAAACCCGCGACCCCTCTCCAGAAAGCTCGAAATGCCTTCCGACAATCAAGAAATTACCAGCAGCCTGCCGTTCCTGCTGCGAGCAATGCGACACTCCTACAGAAGTTGGCAGTGGGAGGAGCTGCGGTTGGCGCAACGCTTGTTGCCACAAACCTCGTCTTCAACCGGGAGACTCGCGAGGATGGAGGCATGCCACCATTCGAGAGGGCCTATCTGAATGATACGTTCATGCATACTGGATTGGGTATCGGCATTATTGGAATGTCTGCCAGAGCTATGTTCCAGTCGGGATTCATGTATCGGATGATGGCAACAAACCCATGGATTGTCATGATCGGCGGTCTCGGACTGAGTATTGGTACAATGATGGGCACAAGAGCTACTCCTCCAGAGAAGTGAGTCCTACCTCAAAATATTTCGAGATTTTTGCTAACGTTATTGCAGCTACATTCCAAAGTATGGTCTCTGGGCAGCATTCAACGTCACCCAGGGCGCCCTTCTCGCACCGCTCCTCTTCATGGCTCCCCCTGCAATCATCGCCCGCGCCGGGCTCTACACAATGGCAATGATGGGATCTATTTCATTTGTCGGAGCTACAGCTAAGCAAGAGAAATACCTTTACCTCGGTGGACCTCTTCTCGCAGGTGTCGCCATCGTCGCTGTATCTGGATTCGCCCCTCTTGTTCTCCCAGCCACCGCCGTACGAACCCTTGCATTCACTGAGAACATCTGGCTATGGGGAGGTTTGGCAGTCTTTGGAGGATTCACCCTTTATGATGTCCAGAAGATTCTCGCTCACGCCCGGTTGGCTGAACGAGGTCTCATTCCTAAGGACCCGGTCAATGAGAGTATCAGCTTGGAGTTGGACTTCTTGAACATCTTTATCCGTCTAGTGCAGATCTTGATGATGCAACAGAACAAAAGAAAGTAGAGGAATTGTGTACATTGAGAATAATTGAGCGAATTTTCTTGCATCATCGGTCGTTGGGAGTACTGGGGTATAGGCATTATCATATTAAGAAGACGTGGATAGTCTCCCCTCTTTGTGTAATAAGAACGACAGCAATCCACATAAGTCAGGTGGGGGGTCAGCGATAAACCACTTTTTTCTCAAAAATTCCACATTAATTGTTCCAAAAATCCAAATCAATTTACCCCCATGCCCAAATTTGATCCCGCTGAGGAGGAAAGAGTCTAAACCTACGTATAATTAATACTAGAGTTTCTAGAATTAAAAGTAGCGAAGCTTACCCGAGATCACAACTACTTAGTGTATAGTGCCCGGAATTAATTACAAGGTATCAAGGCTTCGAATTCAAAAGGGGGTAATGACAAAGCTCTTAACAACGTATAGGAGGCTACTCTAAGGTATTTTATTACCTTCTTATACTATTACGGGGGTTCTACCACGAAGAGAGCTATACGCGCCGGTGTAAATAAGGTGCTAGATGAGGAGGGGTCGGTACGAAGGATCTATAAGTAGTAGGTAAATTAGTAGTATTAGAGGAATCGCTAATTACTCTGTACGACTCGTGTAAAACCTTAGCGGCAGAGAGAAAGGCGGTCTATATTAAGGAGGATTTACTAAAGTACCTCGAAAGGTTCGCTAAGGCTATCGAGAAGTTTAGAATTATAATTAAGGATATCTATAATTTCGAAGAGACTAGGTTTCGAATTAGTTGTCTTAATAGTAAAATCGTACTAATACTTAGCATCTTTCTCTCGCCAACCTAAGATACCTCTTTCATGTAGAATTTTCGGTTACGCATCCTAGAGTAAAATGTAAGGAGAATACCATCCGCACAACAAATCCCCTAGACAACCCAGTAGAATGTCGAATCGCTCCAGCTCTTCATAAGTGTACGATAGCCGAAAATGTCCCTAAAGATATATAGCGTCGCTAGTAAACTACATCTAACCTCCATCTTTGACACGACAGCTATTGATGCTTAACGTAACAATCCCAGATTGCACTTTCTGCTACTAGCACCTAGACCCTCTTTAATAGATCTGACTTTGAGTCACTTTGAAAGAACTCGAAACTAATTACATATAAAGACACCTAGGGCTAGGAATGTTCACGAGGGGTTTCAGGGGCTCTCCCAGCGGGACTCTGGGAGGGTACATACCTAAACACCCACTTCCCCGGATATTCTGATAGAAAGCTGAAACAGGTGAGTTGCTCTATTCACACTCTTTCCTGGGTTTCTCTTGCTAAAATGAATTGTTCTTCAAATCTAGTAAATCTCAAATGGGTCTGTGTCTATTTAGGACTATTGTCGCAGGCTCAGGTGTAAATTAAGTAAAGACCTGAACTCTACGATAATCTCTATCCATCAGCCTTTTGATATTTACGAGTTTTACAGATATGCTATTGGTCATGGTGTTATTTTCTCCTAAAGAAGGCATTAGATCTTATGGTAAGCTACTTTTAGCTAGTGTATGAATAATGCACAAGTTTTAGAGGTTATCTTATCGAAGTTGCGTCCAGCCATTGCTCATCGTCTACTCTCGACTTGAGTTTAATGACTACAGTATTCAGTGCAATCACGGTTTACTCAATAGGTTGAGTTTACTCTGAGTTGGGTCAAGTTAAATTAAATTTGAGCTGGGGGTTTAGGGGTTGACTTAAGTTCGAGTAACGAGTAGGGGTTGTGCTTAACACAACGCAGCCAATTCTTATCCCGTGGTTAGTAAAATTCCTTGTTTGTAAAGTGCAGTTGTGATTGACACTGCAGTGAAACATGAATATAAATTTCTATCAGAGGGATGTTGAAACTCCCTATGATCACTTTTCTTGGGTGCGAGGATCACACAATGACGACGTACAATCGTCTTATCTCTCCATTATCTTGACTAGCAAGTCGAAAGCCTCAAAGTCGTCGTCCCGACGAATTTCGCGTCGATTCGCTAGTATTCGCTCGCGTAATCTAAATGCATCCGCCTGATGTTTCAATGCTTCTTCTTGTCTTGTGGGATCTTGTTCTGTCGCTTTGAACAGTGCAAAATGCACTCTTGCTTTTGCACCGACAGAGAGCTTGCAGTATTTGCAGACCGTCAAGGCATATTCAAATTGCTTGCTAGGACAAGTTGAGCTTAGGAAGCGAAAGGGGGTTAAATGCCTTACATGCTCTCTTGGAATTTATTCTGGGCGAGGTAAAGACGGCCGAGTTGGAAAGCGTAGCACCCCTTCAACGGGGTCAATCGCGTTACTCTGGACTTCTCGATGGCATCTTCTGCAAGTTCGATGTATTTATGCGCTGTTGCTAAATCATTCATCCGGAAGTATAGCGAATTAAACCCTATGTAAACTCTATATCGAGTTTGTCAGCTACCTTAGAAAAGTACTTCGCTGCCATTAACTCACGATAGCCTCCAGTACCAGCTTTCAACAATGTATGAGTCTGCCAAAGCAGAGTCCAAACATTCTTTAGCCTTCTCATAATTGCACATGCAATAAAGGTTTCTAGCAGTATTCAAGCTCAAGAGAATAGATTTCGCCGGGTTCTCGCTCGGATCACTTCTAAGGATCTCTCTAGCTTTCTCAAAGCATGCGAGGCCGGTTGTATAGTTGGCAAGCGAGCCATGAATGATTCCAAGATTGTTGTAAGAATTCAAGATTTGCTCGTCGTTTGGAAGAAGTTTGGATTTCTGTATGCTTAGGCATTCTTCAGTCTTCCGCAGGGCGTTGTGGAACTCGCCAAGGTTAACATTATGTAGAGCGGAGTTGCAGAGGAGATAGGCCCGAATGAGCACATCTTTTTCCAGATCATCCCACGCATAATAAGCCTCGAACCCTGTTTCAAGGACCAATTCAAGATTTTCAGCAGTGTCATTTAGAAAAAGATACCAGGTTGCATCGCAAATGAGATTGCATAATTCCCCAGACGACCTGAGTGATCGTTCTTCTTGCCGATAGTTCTTAATCAGGGCCAATACCTGGAGAATGTATCGTTCTGCAATGGGCCAGTCTTTCTCTAAAATGCGACTTCCTCCTCGCGAGGGGAATTTCCTTAGTAGGAGATGAACAGCGGTGTCGAAATTCTCTTGTCTATCATTCTGTGATGAGTGAAACCGGTACTCTGCTTGAACAAGTCGATGGACCGAAATGGTATCTCCTCTCGTATCAACCGTAATGAGTGCCAAGTCGAGAAGATGCCTTTGAACATTTCCTAAACTTTGGCATTTGTCAGTAACGTAAATTTACAGTAGTCAGTAAGAGCAATACCTGTAGCCTTGATCTTTGCAAAAATCTAGTTTTTCGGGACTTATAGTGTCTTTAGGCAGCCGAAAGATCTCGATGGGGGTAAAGTTTGGTGTCAAATAAGCTAAGACCCCAAGACAGATCCGATCATATGGCTGGAGGTTCTCAAATGACAATTGCCAGAGCGTACCAAGACAGTCCTTGAAATTATGAGGGTCCCAGTCCTCGTCTAAATCTCTGTGAAACAGCTCCATCTTGGATTTATAGATTGGCACAAACCTTTCGATCGATTCGGCACGCGAGTCAATAAGAGCAGCTATTTGGTGCATTCCTAAGGCGTGACCACCTAGCTCACGAGATAGATCTTTTGCGGCCTCATATTCGGTTGCGGATTCTTCCAAGTCATCTGGAGAGAGGCAATTTAGAAGGAATCTTGTGCCTTCTGTGTCATCAAACCCCTTGATTTCTAGACACTTCTGTTTATGAGCAAATTGATGGGCTAGGTGTCTCGAATTGGCAGTGACAAGTATGGCACCATGGTTTGTTTTTGGACAATACTGTTTCAAGAGGTTCGCCGAGCTAGCATCATCGTACACAAGCAGCCATCTAGCATCTATTGTGTTTATTTTAATATGCCGGTAGCTCCTCAAAAGATTTTCAAATCATACCTGTATTCTCGAGCCAGTCGATGACGCGTACCGCGTTATCTTTGTGCGATTGTGATTCCACCCCATCAAGCCTTAAGCTCGCAACAGCAATGTTGCTCAATCGATGCTGTATGCTCAAGGCATCTCCTGCAGGGATCCAAAGTACCACATCCACAGTGTCCCTCTTGCTGTATGCGTAGTGAAGTGATATCTGGGTTTTTCCAATACCTTTAATGCCATAAAGAACGACACGTTTTACTCCACCTTTTTGCAAGCTGGGCTCCAGTTGCCGGTCTATAACACTCAACACGTCTTCTCGACCAAAGAAATGCTCATTACGATCAATAGGAATATCATGACAAGGCCAGCGATTTGGTGCGTCGAGCGCTTTTTGTTCCAAATATTCGGTATTCAAGAGGTCTACGAACTTCCGAAGTTCTTTTCCATGCGGGAAGAAACCATTTGAGAATGTTTTGACTGTTTCGTAATGAGCCTGAAGCGTGTTCAGAGCTTCATCGTACATCCCCTGAAGCTTTTTCCAAAAGTGTAGCTCAACTATATATATTGACTCGTTAGTTTCAATCCTTAACGAGCGGATAGGTATTTAATCTTTCCTTGCCCTTGCCTGCCTCCTTCGGGGAATTGAATGATTTGAACCCAAAATTCAGCAAAATCAAAACACATGTTCACCATGTCTTCCTTCACTTCGTTAAGAATTTCTTGATCCGATAAGGCATACAGTCGGTTGACCCTCCCTAGCATACGACTCAACTCTCTCATCATGCGGATCATTCCCTCGTTAGTAACCTGCTTTTCTAGACATACGAGGACTGCTACGCATAGCAGCCCCCAGAGAAGTGCAACCTCATTCATATTATTTAGAGCGTGGCCAAGCCGATTAATAAGAGATAAGTATGGTTTGATCATGGACTGAAGTCGACTGAAGTTTGCAACTGTCTCTTCTTGACGCACTTTCTCGAGCTCAATCCACAGATCGTTCTCTGTGGGAATGGAAGCGACAAGTTCGCGGGTTTGCGAATCTAGCTGCTGCTCACAATCATCGAAGATATTTTTCCGAACCGCAATAATTCCTTTGCCAAGGTCTATTACAAATAGTGTTGTCAGCCACAATCACGTTTACGCACTTTGAACCACTTCAGTGTGCTCTAGAAGGGTCTAGGCAATGGCAGTGGAAACCCCCCTTTGCTTCGTGTGCAATTAATGCGAAAGACTCACCCATTCCTTGCATTTCAATTTGGATTTTGAGTCCTACCGACGGGTTCAAATCTTCAGTTTTTTGTTCGACAATTAAGAAATCGAACGAGCTGTAAAGGTGAAGTTTAGTAAAGCAATGATATCCTTATCGCCACATACTTGAAACTAATCTCTATCGCATGGGACATATCTGCACGTGGTGGCCTCGAGCAGACCTGGATTTCTGGCGGTGGTGTAGTGGTGAAGGAAGGAAGCTCAGTAAGGGGGCGGGGTCATATAACCCTATAAATAAAGCACAGACAGCCTGCCATAGGCCGACGTAAATCCCGCAACCCATTCGAGCTTTTCCAATTCTACCACACATAATTTGAAAAAGCAATGCCATACAACGTCACGGACATTCTCACGTGAACTCTTATCGAATAAGGCTATCCCATTAAGTTAATTCTAGGGTTCGCCTTACAACTGCAGTGGTGCCCAATAAGGCCCAACAGCTTTGTCACGTCGCTGGCAAGAGCATGAGCCTAAGTTTAGAACAATGCCATATTTAGATAATATCCCATCAAAATAGTGTCAGGGGATAATCTTTAAGGTGGTACCCATTATCACAAATCGAACCAGAAATTCGGAATCAAGATGGAAAATGCAACAACGAATCTCGGCAGAAAGAGCCATCGAAGTTACCATAGAGATCTCTTCGATGACTTGAGTGACTGCCAACTAGAGTTCATCGAGGCCATTTTCGGTAAAACCTCAGATGTGAATATCCGTGAGGGGCTATCACTTTACACAAGACAAGTAACGCGACATATTACCACTCTTAGTGCCACGCCGGCTATGCTCCTGCTTTGCCTGCTAGGGAAGGATGTACCAAGCGAAGAGGGCATTCTTATCTTATCGATTATGATGGTTGAAGAGGCAAGAAAACTCGACAAGAACACCAGTGTTCAGGACATTTCACAGGCTTTGATTCGAGCAAGATCATCTAAAGAAACTGCTCCCTTTCTGAAGGAGAATACAACTACCATCAACGATCTTGTGTTTGCTTCCTTTGGATGGGCAAGCACGTTGTTCTTGACAGACACTGACCTATCAGGTGAATCTCTCAGGGTACATCAAGAGCCTCCGACTACAAGTACAAGGTCTTCAAATCCGACAGGAAGATTTTCAAATCCTGCCAGAAAACCCATTGGAGCTCTGCTCGTAGAGAAAAGTCTACTGCCAGTCATTCCCAAGTTCTCCACCACTACCGCGCTAGATATAGTACCGGAAAGCAAATTGCTCGTATCAAATCTCAACTACTACGCTCTTTCTGGTGTTGGTAAAGTGGCCATTGTTTGGGTGGACTCACTAGCAGAGCATTGCTACTTCAATAAATCGAGGAGAGAACTACGCCTATTTCGCTTTCCCGCAACGACTTTGCATGCCTACGGTCGCAAATTGAATCCAACCCCTCTACTCTCACAGTAAGTAACACTTGTAACACATAAAGCTCGTCGTACTAACCCAAATATTAGGATTGTGTCAGCCGAAGCACATCGCCTTGGATGTCTAGCTCAAACTCCTGAGGAGGTGACCAAGGATTTCTTTCGTGAAGTGCTGATTTCGTACCGGATACTATTTGGGTCCAGCAAGCGCTCGCGGAAACTATTCAGGGAAAAAGAAAAGAAGAGGGCCGGTCACGACGGTCTTCTTGATCCTATTCTTGTCCTACTTGCTGGGCAAAAGAACCCCACTGGAATCAATGACACGCTCTCTCAAATCTTAGAACAAGATGTTTATCATCTCTGGATAAATCTACCACACCTTGGCACAAAACTCATGGAGGTGCAAGACTACGTGAAGGAGCAGAGACCAAGGAATCTACATGCCATGTGGCATGATCGGCGAGACACACATATTTTCCATTCATTTTGGGTATTTGCTCTGATTGGAAGCATTGGCATTATTCTTTCGTTCATGCAAGTCGTTATTTCTCTGGCGCAGCTAGTATATGCTGCTCGTGGAAGCATCACGTAAGTGCGTGGGAACTTGTTCTACGTATAGCTAGAAATATTACTAAAAAATGGCTACTGGGGTGAGAAATAGCTTAACTAACAGAAAAATAGTAAAAGCCTCTCCCTTCTCTAGTTACCATTTGTTTAAATGTCTTGTCCTTTATTGATAGCCAATATTAAATTAGTTTTATACCTCTTTACGAGAATCGTCAGAGAACTAGTATAGGAAATGTGTTGTGTTAAGTTGTGTTTAATACTATGTAACGGAGGGCGACGACTGAACGCCTGTACGCGGTGCCCTCTACGAACCTGGAATTGAGCTTTACCTGAGGTTATTATAATACTATTCTAGAGCTACGATTTAGTCGTTAATCTACCGATCCTTCAAAGAAACCACAACTACGAAAGTTTACCTACCTTCTTCTCTCTTCTTCTCTCTTCTTCTACGATTCGAACTACGAAGATCCTTTAAATCTAACCTAATTATACCTATCTTTAACTACTAACGTAGTTTATTAGGACCTCGTTAATATTAGGACCTTATTAATATTTTTACCTCTTACTACTTTAAAGTACGATTAATCTACTATAACATATAAATTTAATTAAAACTACTTAGAATATAATAGACTAGATATATCTACATCTACTTAACAAGTTCGTATATTATAACTAGCTTCTTCACAAGTACTATAGTATTATTTAGACGATTACCCCTCCTTCTAGCTACCTCTCTCTATATATATATCGTATTAAACCTACTTATCTATATTCTTCTATATTAAAATATCTTTCGTATTCTCTATAGTAAGTATACTACCTTAATAGATATAAGTCTTTTTAGTCTTATAATACTTACTAAGAGCTTTATTTACTACTTAAAGTATATAGACCTTAACTAATAAAAGAGTTACTTTATAGGCTAACTACTCTATACTCTTTACTAACGTAATAACTATTTAAAAATAAGTATTAGTAAGCTTTCTTAGTAATAAGTAATACGGTTCTTAATAAGAACTATTTATAAGAGAGTATAAGAGGCTAGACCTCGAATAACTTAAAAGGAATAGTTTCTAAAATTTAATTAAGAAGTACGTAGAGAGCTCGTATAAGCGCAGCTCCTACGAGGTCTTATATATATAAGAAGAGGTAACTAGAACCTTCTAGAAGTAATAGGATAGAGTGGCGTCGAACTAAATCGAATTTTACTCGTGACTAGTACTTAGCGAGAGTCTGTGCTTAGCGAGAGCTTTTAGCCTAAGTACACCCTAGGGTCCTAACTCTTATATTACTCTCCTTCTTTCCTTCGCTTTCGCCTAGCCGTATACTCCTTCTATTTAACTAGGGCGGTAGTACCCTCTATTACCGATTCTGGCTTCTAAGTTAGATGTCTATAACTAACCTACTTAACTAGGTACTTCTATTAATTACCTCTTCTAGGAGCTTTCTTCTACTTAAGTATACGCTCTACCTCGTACTCTTCTATAATATCAACAAGTATTATAGGAGGCTAGCTTTCTTCGATAACTTATCCTAGTAGCGGCGTCGTATATATAGGTCGTAGAAGTCTAGTATAAAATATATTATATATACTTAGCGGTATATTTAGGCGGTAGCTATAAGATCTAACGACCTCTGTAACTATAAACTTCGTATACCTAGTATCTAGCTACTTATAGGGCCTGTCTATTTTAATATTCTCTAGACTAAGCTATACCTTATCCCCTACCTAGTAGTTAGGTACCTGGTCGCGCTTTAGATTAGTCGCCTACTCCTAGGCTTCTTAGGCCGCTACTATTACCGCTTACGCCTACTCTCTTACCTCTTTTAGTTTTCGTACTATTTAGTTAGCTTTAGCGATTAGAGAGTCTCTATTATCTACCTCTAATAGTTTAATATCTTTAAGTAGACTCTAATACTATCTGTGAGATAGAAAGAATAGGCTTATACCTATAGATATTAAGTCTCGTTTATATATTCTAGATATAGCTAGTAGTAACTATTTAAGCTAGTTCTTCTAGGCCTAGTCTATAAACTAGCGTAAGACTATTTTAACTACTTCGTTTATTTATTTAGTAGTACTATTAGTCTCTAGCGAGAAGGTAGTAGATAATCTATACTTAATTCGTAGTAGCTTATATACTCTCTTCTATAGAGCGCTTATAAACTATATACCTCTATTAGAGACAATTACTAAAGATAGGAAGTAGTAGAGTAGATATCGTCGTAGGAACTATTTAGCTACTATTTTAGCTTTAATATCTTCTAGGTTATCTACTATTACCTCTTTACTTAACTAATCTATAACTATAATTATATTTTAGTAGCCTTTAGAGACTAGTAAATCTATAATAAAGTCTATAGATATTTCGGACTATATTCTATCTAGTATAGATAGTAGCTTTAAGAATCTCTATTAGTAAGACCTCTATATCTTATTTCTTCTATAACTATTATAATTCTATATAAACGTACGAATATTAGTTACTATTTCTAGTTAGAAGAATAAGCGAGCTACTAGTATATATATAACCTCTCTATCTAGGTACCTATAAAGTACTATATCGTAGGTTACTTAAATTAGGCGAGCCCTTAGGTTAAGGCTATTAGGGACTTATTTTCGTCCCTAGAATAGTAGGTAACCTTATTCTAAAATTACGTACTTAGATATAGATACTTTTAAGCTAAGCTCTATAGGAAACCTTCTAGCGCTAGCCTTTATAGTACTTAGGGCCTTATTATACTTAGGGTCGCTTACTATAGCCTAATCCTAGTCTATAAGCTCGTCTAGTAGTTCGCTTATTATATAGTCTCGTAGGCTAGTAGAGCTAGCTCTAATAGGCGAAACGCGAACTATAGGGCTTACTACTAGTATTTTAGGCTTTAGTAGCTATATATTACGGTCTACTAGTCGCTTATTAGACCTGTTCTAAGACATATCCTAGTCCCGCCTTAATAGGACGTTCGTACGTTTATTTTTCTTACTAGAGACGTATATAATATAAAAGTTATATCTAGAGAGAATTAAGGACTAGTATATATAGTACTTTATAAGCTTTTAAATAATTATAAAGTACTTTAGATTCTTATAGTCTATATATATATTAAACCGCTTAATATTATATAATTTAACGTCTTATTCTTCTAGGTAGTATATAATAGCTAGTATCTTCTTATCGTAAATCTTATAGTTATATTCTACTAGGTTATTCTTCTTTAAAAAGAAGGCGTA